>JAVIAB010000008.1:60694636-61084078 GCA_032433765.1 Megaustenia siamemsis
GATCAAAGTGATTAACATTATGTCAGTTCTATAACAATTTTCCACCTTGAAACACTGAAATTTTATAACACGCAATGTTATTATTAAGCCCGCTATATTATCGAGATTTTTCAGATGGGATTTCTCAGAAGAATATTGAGTGTTCCCTAGACAGTTAAAAAAGATCAACGACAAAATTCTGAAAGAAGCCAACACAAAAAAAGGAACTACTAAAAAACATCAGAAAGAAACAATCGACATTTTTCGAACGCATCAAGAGAGGAGGAAAGTTGGTATACTTGGTTACAACTGGTAAAATATAGGGAAAGATTCATCGTGGACGTCAAAGACAGAAAATAGTAGATAGCTTGATGTCATGGCAAGGGAGTCGCGATAGCTCAGTGGTTAGTGAACTGAACTACAAAGGACAAGGGGTAGGGTTCGATCCCAAACGACGGCCCCGGTTTACCCAGCCTTTAATGGGTACCGGATTTTTTTTTCTGGGAAAGTAAAGCGGCACGAGCGTAATACCGACCACATTACCCCAAAAACCATGTGCTGAAGGTCTGTAAAACATATACGCCACTTGGCGTGACTGGGGCTCTTTACTTGATGTCATAGCACGGAAAACAGTCAACAACAGAATCGATACGACTGTGCACAAAAAATTGTGGAAGGACATGCTCGCCTTGGCCAATGTATGGCATATAATGATAATATATGACCGATAACTCATAATAATCTAAAATTTAGTCGACCGATTATCCTCAAAGAACATTGAAATGAACAACCCCAAATGTGTTCAAATATCCTTCTCAGTATATCCATTATTGTGTAGCGGTTGGCGATCCATTTCTGTGTTTGGCTTTACTAATATTCTTTGGATCTCCTCCAAGCGCACAACTGCTATCATCCCCCCCCCTTCTCTCTCTCTCTTTAACTTCATGTTTTTGCAGTGTATTCAGTGTTGTAGGCCCGTACGTTTTGCTGAAATTACTTATTCACCCTGACTAACTGAGAACATTAAGAATGTCCGCTTCGTCCATTCTCAAAAAAAAAAGCCAAACAAACAAGTCTGCTAGTTTATTTCCTCCTACGCTCCAGAGTACTGGCACTAAAGTAAAGCAGAGATATCTGTTAGCATTTACCTTTTCGGAGACTCAAACCACTACCATCATGTAAAGCCAATTTCGATTTTCCTGTTAAAGTCATTGAGTCACTGATAAAGTATACATGGGTAGAGGTGTGTCTTCAGCCAAGCTATTGCCCGAGTTATTGCCAATCATCACACCGTGTGAAGCCAAGGTAAACGTTTTCATTGTTTTCCGTTAGAATTCTTTCCCCCGACCACAGGTGTAAAGGGTGAAATGACCTGCCTATTCTGGACAACATGTTGTTAGTTTATATTAGTCGTCGGATTATCCTCATCGCACGTTAAACAGTTCACAAACACTATGACCTCCTTCCCAATTCGTTCTAAATTTTTGTCTGCAACGCAAGTATTCAGCCCTACACTATCCGGGAGATACTTCTCTTAATAGGAAAAATACGGATACACAATTTATTCCCGAGCTGTGATCGTAACCTTATGCTATAGTCATGAGAACACCTGCGTGAAAGACATCGCCAATGATGGCTAAATTTTTTAGTTAGTCGAGTTGGCAGTGTTCTCTGTTTGGCTTTTCGTGGCAAGGGGCTGTGCAAAGGAGTACGGGTTCGATCTTGCTTCGAATCATATATTGTTGTTTGTTTGTTTGTTTGTTTTTTCCTGTTGATTATTAGTCATTTTTTTCCGAGTGCTGTAAACATACCTCTTCCTCTGAATTGATTCGCTGATTATCGCCTCGGAAGTTTCCCTCTAAAATAATATTCATGTATTATTATTTGTCTCCAGCAAGACCCGCAGGATGAAACGATAATCTGGTTCATAAGTCTACCACCGTTCTCCTCGTAGCTCACCTGAATATTTAGACAACACTCAAAAGGAAAGTTGCATATATTGAGGAGAGCTATGAGGAGGTCTTGTGAACCATCATAGTTTTACTTATCAATCGGTTTATATTGTGGGATTGCCGGGGGGATGAGGTATGAGCATGGACAGCTGTTCAATGTGTGATAAGGATAATGCAACGACTAACTTACCACAGCCAACTATAGATTTACTAAGACCCGCGGGCAGAAAATAAAACTGGAAACCCAACCATCTAACGTGACGTTATCAACTATAGGGGATATAGACGGTTGATTTCATTCTATCCACAACCACTCCTGATCGCAAAGTTGAAAACGTTACCCTAGTTGGTAGTTTTCCAAGAATTTCCTCTCAGCCCGGAGGCTTAAGTAAATCTATAGCTGGCTGAGAACTAACAATGACTACTAATTAAGAGGAGATCCAGAAATAATCAAAAGGAGCTGAAGTGACATTTAGTTGTCTTTTACGGGAAGGTAAAACTGAGGCAGGCAAAGGCCAGAAAATGTTCTTGGGTAACGTTGCAGGTTGCAGACAGAGACAAACCTAGCGATTGAGGCCAAGCCTTAGATTATGGAGGACATGGGCTCTTCCCACAGCGCGCCAAATGGTGTTTAGACCCCTAACTGCTTGATTTATAGTTGGTCTACCGGATGAGTGTGAGTCGGTAATTTCCGTTGCCGTAAGTAAACATCTTTCTGCGTAACATCCCATCCCTTCGTTTGTTTATTAAATTTCTTTATTTCGCATCTAGAATTTCAAGCTCTGTCTGATAATATTTTCATTGTTGTCCTCTATCTCTTCTTTCCTTATTTATTTCAGCTGCCTCAACATAGTCTTGTTTTCTTTCTCAATAAATGGCCAAAAAATATAGAATGTGTCCTACAAATGTTAGTAATTAGCTTTCTGTTTGTCTTGGTCTCTTTAAGAGAACACCCTTGTAATCGTATTCTCAATATGTTTTATACCAGGAATGGTACAATTAATATAAGTTCACAAATTAATTGCTGTATCAAGCTGCTTCTAATGCCATAAAAAATGATTTTCAAGAAGTTCAAGCTATGTCAGTGATGCTATTGCTGGAGTCGTCAGACTGGTGCAACTAATAGATAATTAAGGCTAGAAAGATCAGAAATGAATAAATGAGAAAAATAGGTTGGAGTGATTTCCACAATTGAATACATCAAGAAACAACAGAGAAAATGGGTTGGCCACGTGAGTAGAAAGACCAAAACACAACACGAGTTTTTCATAAACGTTGCGAGAACACCAGATACAAGGGACGACCATGAAAATAATAGACTGATGGAAAACACTAGGATACATAACAGGAGGAGAGGCCAACAGAAGAACAAACAAAAATATATTTAAAATATTAGAAACACCTGAAAACATAACAGCAGAAAAAACCAACAGAAGAACAAAAGATGGATTAATGGAATATTGGAAACACTAGGAAACATAAAAGCAGGAGAGGCCAACAGATAAACAAAAGATGGATTAATGGAATATTGGAAACACTAGGAAACATAACAGCAGGAAAGACCAACAGAAGAACAAAAGATGGATTAATGGAATATTGGAAACAGTAGGAAACATAACAGCAGGAGAGGCCAACAGAAGAACAACAGATGGATTAATGGAATATTGAAACCATTAGGAAACATAACAGCAGGAGAGGCCAACAGAAGAACAAAAGATGGATTAATGGAATATTAGAAACACTAGGAAACATAACAGCAGGAGAGGCCAAAAGAAGAGCAAAAGATGGATTGATGGAATATTAGAAACACTAGGAAACATAACAGCAGCAGAGGCCAACAGAAGAACAAAAGACGTCAAACTATAACTCCCCACAACGCTGAAAGGCAAATGAAAAAAAGGGGGGGGGGCCAGAAGGAGGGGTAGGGAAGAATAAAAAAGAAGAAGAAGAAAGTTAAAGAAGAAGACAGAACACTGATGAGTTGGTTAGCTGTGTCAGTGGGGCAGAGATGCAATTTACTGCTGAATCTGTTTACTAATTTGTGTATGAGGTATTGTGTGTGTCCATTACTCCCCCCACTACTTATTCAATTCTGGATTATTTACGACTACAAATTAACGAACAGAGACAGTTTTCTGTTATTTAAGTTTATTTCCGCGAGAACGCCGACTATGTTAACACTGCTCACCATACACGGAACCAATCTCTAAGAGATCGATATAAAATCCCTGAGTCCGACGTGAGCTCGTGGCGAGGGCTGTGCTACTGTTTACGGTGTGGGCCGCAGGGGAGACAGACGTCCGAATAATGTGTTCTTACTTCACTCGCAGCACCTTCTCGCGAAATGCCAGCCTGGGACACTTTGACAAATGGGTCGCCAGAATCTACACATATGTCTGTACCAATGATTACACGCTCAGTCAGTACTGCTGGCCCAATGGCGTTACGGTAATGTCATCAGAGGACGGTAACGCATTCACACGTATCTTGGGGAAGGGGGGGGGGGGAGAGAGATACGGGAGAGAGACATTATCATCATGCGCCGTGTCTAGGGGAACATGCGACCATGTCCTTTTCTTACCACTTATATTTCCTTCAATTTAATTTTAGATCTATTTCATTGTCAGAATGTTATGTTAAACTGTTTACATTCGTGTCCGTTATCTGTCCCTGTCTACGACAAGACAAGAGATAATTCCATCGAATGAAAATCATCCAATGTAATATATAATTGTTATAAATTTAGTGTCAGAAAACGTGTCCCAAAGTGCTACATCAAACCTGTTCTACTATAAGGAAGTGAGTCATGGACAATAAGCAAGACAATACAAAGAACATTCGAGGCAGCTGAAATGTGGTTTATCAGAATAATGCTACGAATTCCATGGATAGAAAAAAAATTATAAATGAAGACAGTTTAAAACGAGCTGGAGAAACCAGGAATATTAAAATTTTAAAGGAAGAGACAATCAACATTTATTGAGCATGTCATGTGAAAAGAAAGCATTGAGAATACCGTAACAACAGGCAGAATGAATGGAAAGGAGGCATTGAGAATAATATAAAAACAGACAGAATGAATGGAAAGAAGGCATTGAGAATAATATAAGAACAGGCAGAATGAGTGGAAAGGGGACATTGAGAATGCTATAACAACAGGCAGAATGAGTGGAAAGAAGAGCAGAGGAAAACCAAGAGAAAAATATTTAATAGCTTATCCAAATGGCACAATAAAAGATCACTGACAGAAATTATGGTATGTACGAAGGGCCGAGTGATGTGGAGTGAGAGATAAACGCCTACGCCAACCGACATGACACCTGATGATAATGATCTTTCTTTCTTTCTTACTCACTCTCTCTGTCTCTCTCTGACGCGCACAAATACATCCGCTTTCTACTTCTCTCTCTCTCTCTCACTCTCTTACACACACAAAATAAACATACTTACACCCATCATCTACTTTTTCCTCTGTTGTTCTCGATCCCATCTTTCCTATTCTCGTCTAACAATAAAAAAAAGCTGCTTGTTTTCCTTCTTCAAGGGCTCACTTCATGCACTGACGTCATTCAATATATATCTTAACTGCCCCTGGTAACGCAACATTTTTCTGTACAATCAAATGTCTATTATGCTGAATGACTTCTCACGTTGTTCATTAATTGTCCATGACTCAATTCCATACGACATGGCCGAATCTTGTATAAATGAAGCTCCTTTCTTATGTCTGTTTATCGGATCGTGCAGCCGTTGTTTTTCGTTCTGCCTGATGCTGCATTTGCTGAGGCTATTACAGACGAAACAATCATCACCACCAGGCAACATAAAAATAAAAGGGACAAATATGAAAGAAATACAGAGCATCAAATACTTTGACACAATAATAACATCAAATGTAAGATGCACCACAGAAATTAAAAGTAGAAGAGCTCGGGCCAAAATAGCATTTCAGAAAATGAAAAACTTCTTATGTTATATGTCTGTGTCAATGAAAAGAAAAAAGAAAGCTCATATGTGCTATATAGAGCCAATTCTGACCTATTAAAGCGAATCAAGCACAGTAGACAAACAAATAAAAAGATGACTAGAGGCACCAGAGATGACATTTTTCATAAGAATGTTCAACTTTCCCTGGACAGCTGAAAAGACCAACAAGGGTATTCTCAAAAAGGCCAACACAAAAATGAAGGTTCTAAAAAAATCAGAAAGAAACAATCGACATTTTTTCGGGCACATCATGAGAAAAAGAAAGTTAGTGTACTTGGTTACAACTGTCAAAATACATGGAAAGAGAGATCGCGGACGACAAGGAGAGAAGATATTAGATAGCTTGGTGTCATAGCATGGAAAAGTAAAAAAAAACGAATTGATATGATGCACTGTATCTATTGATATTGATACGATACACATTGTTGAAGGACAAAAGTGTGCGTGCGTGCGTGCGTGCGTGCGTGTGTGTGTGTGTGTGTGAGGAATTCACAAAGACAAACAACAGCGGAAGTCAATTCAACCAATCCGGAACTGGCTTTTAGATACCAGCAAACCAGACCATGGTTTATCCAATTAGAAATCATCTTAAATCAAGCCAATAAACCGCGCATCAATTCTTGACTACACCAAGCTGTAAAAGGAATGAGTCTACTGTCCTAGGAAGCCTAAGACTACACAAAAAGCATAAATTCTAGACTCTCCCAAGACGGCACAAAGAGCAGAAAATCTAGACTCTATGCTCGACAGACTTTGCAAAGTACCCGCGCATTTTATCTCGACATACTCCAAGTTCTAAGTTATTCAACCTCGACAAGAGCGCTGATGGTCGTCTTTGTTGCATCTCTTATCAGCGCTTCTCTACGTAGACCCTTTTTTATTTTCCCGCTGTTTCCGCCGTTTTGTGATTCTTTAACTTTGAGTTCACTACCAGGTCTGGGATCAACTTGGCCATTTCTATCTAAGTGGAATGTTTTGGTAACAATTGATATTTCACTACCAGGTCTGGATCAACTTGGCCATTTCTATCTAAGTGGAATGTTTTGGTAACAATTGATATTTCACTACCAGGTCTGGATCAACTTGGCCATTTCTATCTAAGTGGTCTGTTTCGATAACGATGTTTCACAACGATGGCATGCCGATCAACCGTCCATAGCAAACACAATGAAAACAATTCCCCAATCCCGGACTGGAACAGGAATATCATCATCATCATTTGCCATGCCGTTTGGCGTAGGCGATCATGTCCGTCCATAATCTTCCATCCACCATGCAGTGTATCAATTCTGTTGTTGACTGTTTCCCGTGCCATGACCACAAGCTATCTAGTATTTCCTCTCTTTATCGTCCGTGATCTCTCTTTCCCTGTTATAACCAAGTATTCCAACTTTCCTCTTCTCACGATGCGCCCGTAAAATGTTGATTGTTTCTTATAAACATCTTACGAGTATTTAAAGGAAATGAAACGTACATTCTACCCGCCATGCATTGCAACGTATCTGGAATATGATATTGCTGTCCACGTTTTCACCATGGCAATCCAAAAAGATATATGGCCAACATGTGGTGAGTATGGCGAAGGAAACTCTTAAATGTGGGCCATGAAAACTTAAGTGACAATTGAGAAAATCAAGGCAAATGAAGTCCAGGAATGCAATCACGAAAGTTTTGAAGCAAATTACCAGCTGATTGATATTTTTGTAAAAGTAAAAAATTCTGGGAATTAAAAAAAAAAAGATAGTTATGGAAATGGGACATGGCATTATAATGATAATCCGACAATGTCCATAACTGTTCCGATCTCTTTCATGACAATACAGAGATATTACAGCAAAGTACACGAACTCCGTACTACAGTTAAAGGGGCCCATGGTCATCTCAGAAAGCAGGGATCCATCGATGTGAAAGTTTTCATCAATTTTAGTTCTTCCTTTTTTTTTAAATATGGCCCATACAGCGGCACACGCCCCACTCTTTCCGATGATTTTATTGTTATTGTTACGCTCTGCACTAGAACACGTTCTGCTAGACGTATAATCTTACATATATTGGGGCAGTAATAAGACAATGAGGGAGGGACAGAAAATGATACCAAAATAAGGATATGAAAAGTAAAGGAGCATTTGTTGCACTTGGAAACATATGGAAATCCAAAGAAATTAGGTTAAATGCTAAAATAAAAATGTTACCTCCAATGTTAAGTCAGTTCTATTATATAGCTGTGAAACATGGAGAACAACTAAAATGACTATCATGAAGATACATACCTTCAGTATATGATGATTTTGCAGAATAAAAGGATGAAAATGGCAGGACAAATTCATTAAATAGAATTATGGAAATGTACCAGTCAAATACCAGTGGATAAAGAGATACAGCGAAGACGATGGCGCTGGATTAGACACACACTGCGAAGCCAACTGAGAGTATTACACAACATACCTTTTTTTGAAATCCCCAAGGAAAAGAAAAACAGAGGCAGACCACAATGCTCTTGGAGAAGAGAGTTGGAAGCAGAGATGAAAATGATGGAGAAGACATTGAATGATCTTTAAAAAAATGGCAACAAACAGATCGGCTTGGAAAGTGTTGAAGAACTATGCTTCACCGGGAGTTGAAAGGTAGAAGAAGATGATTTGAACACGTGACTTATGCTCGTTGAATACGCTATTGTGAAGGCGACATGACCCCAAGAGAAGAAACTGAAAGAGACGACCACAACTCCCCACCCCCTATTCTCAACATGTAATACAAATTATCTTTGCTACACTAAAGCGTTTAGAATCCATATCTAGCTGTGGATAAGCTCATGTTCAAAATAGTGTAGCCTATTCAATTCCATTTAAATTATTTTTTTATTAAAGGCTTGATATAAGGCCTCGGTGGCTGAGTGGTTTGTGTGCTCACCTCGGTGGCTGAGTGGTTTGTGTGCTCGCCTCGGTGGCTGAGTGGTTTGTGTGTTCACTTCCTGATCAGAAGCGTCCGGGTTCGATCCTCAGAGGTGACGGGTTTTTCTTTTGGGACCGAGAAGTCTCTGGGGTTCACCCAGCCTCTAAAAATGGGTACCATAGATTTTTCTGGGAAGCATAAGCAGCTTGGCGTGATACCGACCATATCACCCACAAAATGTGCCATGGTTATAGAAAAATATGGCCACTAACACCATATTCCCCATACGCCTAGAAAGGCAGTTGTGGAAAAATTTACTTATTTTACTTTGAAATAAAAACTCCAACTTGTATATAACGTACCTACAATAGCGGGTATCTGACCTATGCTATAGAGCCACTCTCCTCTAACAAACAGACTTCAGGGATGTTATGAGCACCGGACATAAGGCAGAGTGTTCTGGCTGTTGTTGCTATTCCCGTTATATTAATGACATTTCTATACGCCTGAACAATGTTATGGTCCTTTGAAATGTTATCAAATTTAAACCTTTCTAGCCGTTTTAATTTTTAAAAGTTCATATACCACCATAATTAAAACATAACATGTCATAATTAATGCATAATGTCATAATTAATGAAGCGACGTTCATCAAAGACGACGGTAAGAAGTGTAGGTTTTCAGATGCAGCCCAAACTACATCATCGAAGAAGGAAAACACGACGGGGCAAGAGGGGTGGCACTAAACTGTCAAAGTGTGAGAGGCTAGGCCTAAAGTATGTGCGCGTTACTTATTGGAATTGTGGGTCCATTAATCAACGACGGCCCATTCTTGATAAGCTACTGTGCGGCGCCGATATAATGGTTTTGCAAGAAACTCTTCTTGGTGACAGAACAGTAAGTACTCCTGGCTTTCATTGTTTTTACAATAGACGACACCTTGGGCAGGCCATCCTTGTGCGCAACAATATGGTGGCAGCTGAGGTTGATATGTCTGTGTGGAACAATGCAGAATTGCAGGTACATGCGGTTAGGGTGCAGACCCCAGTTCATTTCGTGATTGTTAATGTGTATGCCTGTAATGGGAAGGTGAACACACAACAATGGCAGAATCTCTTCGAGTTCGATGAAGAGAATGTCATTTTCTGCGGAGACTTTAATGCTAGAGGAGACCAGTGGGGTAACGTCATAACCAACAAGCAGGGAGAAGACCTAGAGAACGCACTGGTATCGGCCGATTTAGTGTGCTTGAATGATGGAAGGGCAACAAGAATGGCCACTCGAACAGGGGACTCTGATAGTGTCATAGACCTGGCACTGGTGTCTTCCACCTTCGCACCGGTTTGCAGGTGGAGTGCACTGGGGTTCCACGGAAGTGATCACTATCCATGTGTCCTCCTAATTGAGAAAGGCGGAAATAAAAGCCAGAGAAGAAAGCTCCACACATTCAACTACGAGAAAACAGACCAGGACGTCATTAGCAAAATCAGACATAGAAAACAGAGCGCCCCTCGTAGGAGGCAGGAGAGATGGACGCAGCCACCCTGGTGGAACGTAGATGTCGAGGAAGCTTGGCGGAGCAAGAGACAAACGGTCAAGACATGGCAGAAAGCCAGAAGGTATGGTAGAACACAACCTGAGCTCTTGAAGCGTCTGAAAGTAGAGGTCGACCAAAAAATGATGCACTTTAAACTATGCGCTAAGCAGGCTAAGGATGCCAAATGGGATGACTTCTGTAGAAAAGTGTGCTCAGAAAAATCGCTAGCAACATTCTGGCACCTTCATCAGTGCATGAATGGCACACCACGACACAGAGGTATACCAGACTTTCAGAGCACAGACCAGATATGGCACAAATCTGATGAGAGCAAAGGGAAGGCCCTGCTTGCCCGCTACATTGAGCAGACGGACCAAAGAAATGAGGCTGTAAGAATGAGGATACGGGAATCTTTGTCAAATTTGTGTAAGGATGTAGGGCTGGAAGAAGATCTCACAATCACAACCGATACCATTCGCGCGACACTTAAAAGGTCACACAACACTGCTCCTGGTCCAGATGGTGTTCGGTATGATGACATAGGCGATTTAGCTGATGACGACTTGTCAACACTGGCCAATGAGTTTAATGCCAGTATTCGGAGTGGCCAGATTAAGGAGGAGTGGCTACACAGCTACTTACTACCGCTACCGAAGCCAAACAAGGATCATTCTCAGATCAGTGCCTACAGAATCATCACAATGCAGAACACTGTGGGCAAGCTGCTGGAGAAAATATTTGCCCGTGTCCTCACGTGTCGCCTTGAACAGAAACGCGTATTCCCATCCACACTCGGAGGTTATAGATATAACAAAGAGACATGGCTCAATGCGGCAGTATTTGCATATGACGTCTTCGAAGGCTTCCACAGACGAGAGGAGACATGTGCTGCTGCTATAGATCTGGAGGATGCATACAACAGGGTACCATTTGAATATCTCATGCATATGCTTCTCAAACTGGCGGTGAACCCCTTCCTCATAAGATGGATCGCCGCGGCACTGTTTCAGAGGAAGGTGATACTCAGATGTGGAAGTTGGTCTTCCGAGCCAACATCCATTTGTCCTGGGCTGCCACAAGGCTCACCATTGTCACCAGTTCTATTTAATATGTACACAATAACGATCACGTCCCAACAGCTGGATGGGAGGGGAAGAACTATGACTTTTGCTGATGATATTCTGGTATATCGACAGGGAAGAGACAGACGGGGAATCGCCTCCACAATGCAAGACGAACTCGATCGCATTTCTTCCTGGTGTGGGGTTTCAGGTGCCTTGGTTAATCCTAATAAAGCATCAGTTTCATGGTTCTCCCTTAACAATCATATCGTTAATACGACCACACCGGTAGTACGAATGGGAGCTGATGAGGTGACCAGGGACAAGTTGATGACATACCTCGGAGTTAAGTTTGATCGCAGCCTGTGTTTTCGGGACCACGTCGACCATGTGATAACAAAATCCCGCAAAGGATTAGCCGCCTTGAAGGTCATGGCAGCTGCCAACATCGAGCAGAGGCTACTTACTCTTCTGTTCCAGGGATTAGTCCTCGCACCAATCGAGTATGCCCTGGCCATTCTTACTGTTAGTACGACTCAAATTGATAGGCTGGAGAAAATACAAAATGAAGCCATGCGCATTATCCTGGGATGTACGAGGGACACTCCCTGTGTGGCAATGAGGTATCTTCTTGACTTTCCAACCATGGATGACAGAATCAAGATCTGGAGAGCACGAGCATACCTGAAGATTAGTACAGATACAGAGCATCCATTGCACCACGTGCTCAACACAGAGAAAGGCACCAGGCTAAAAAGAGGCAAATCATGGGTGGGCCGAGCAGAAGATGTCATCAAACAGGTCTGTGGGCTTACCAATCTCAGCGTTGGTGAGGAGTGGATACCGGTGCCTACGACATTCAAGGGGACTTTCTCATGTATTGTCACACTCGACAGGAAAAGTAGGGAACAGAACCCGGTCGTGGTTAATGCTGAGGTCAACGGTCTCATCTGCGATAACACCGATGAGAAAGATGCAGTCATCTATACAGACGGATCTGTAAGACGACACGAAAGAAGTGCATGGGCATTTACAGCACGTTCGGCAGGCAGAATGGCCAAGGAAGACAGTGGTGCATACGCCATGACCACGAGTAGCATGACAATGGAGGTGATGGCAGTGACCAAGGCATTCAAATGGTTAGAGTCACAAGACTACATCCACGCATGTATACTGAGTGATTCGATGAGCATGATAAAAAAAGTGGAGGCGGGCTTTGTACGCATGCAATGGGTAGAGTCGTTGCAGAAATCCAAAATACGTAAGGTCACCTTTGTCTATGTCCCTGGACATGCGGGAGTGCGGGGAAATGAGAGAGCGGACAGGTTGGCTAGCTGCGCTGTCGTTGAGGACGGGCAACCGATGGATCGGGCGGACATCATCAATGCACTCCGAGATGTGGGAAGAGCACGGGACTTCGACAAACACAGATCAACGTCGCTTCTTCGGATGATGGAAATGGGAGTTAAGATGGGCACAGCCAGAAATGAGAAACTTGGTGGCCGTGTAAGAAGACTTATCAACCAACATAGAACTGGAGTCGTCAGTCGCTGGACACTGAGGGAATTGCTGAGGAGGGGATCTGAGCACCTATGGACATGTTCGGAGTGCAATGATGATGACCCGCATATAACTCAATAACTCAATAACTCAATTAATGCATAATAATCGCATGATGTCAGCAATCAAACTTGGATACGTTGCCCTGGACACCCCGGAGTTCGTGGCAATGAGGTAGCTGACAGGTTGGTGGAATCTGTCTATGCGCGACCTTAAAAATTGACATGTATGACATTACGAGGGCTTTAAAAGAACAACTCTCACAAGATGGCGACAAGGAAGCTAAGGATAATCCACAAGTCAAAGGAATGGTGGAACACGGCACCACGTGGGGAGAAAGCTGAAAGATCATCCTGAGCAGGAAAGAACGCAACGCGGTCAATGAATGCAGTACAAGGAACAAACAGTAGACGAACCTTTCAACGGTAGCTGAAACGGGCGGCAGAGCGGATATGGGAATGCTCCGACTGTGGGGACGCCAGATCAAATTATAGACTTCTGTCTTCACTTTCTCTTGTGCCCGTTCCGTTGTCGAGGGAGACACACAGTTTGGGATTTCGCCTTTTTTGGCGGACTCACTCACTGTTAATTGATGCTATTGTTGCGCTTCTTTGATGATGTCTGACCATCATACTTTGGGTCTGCCTCTTGGTCTTCTCCTTTCTCTTCTTTTATTATATGAGTTGTATGGTTAGGACTATGGTTAGGGGATTAGGTAAAACTATGATGGTTCACAAGACCTCCTCGTAGCTCTCCTCAATATATGCAACATTCCTTTTGACCAATAGCAAGATCCAGGAGTCGCACCTGGGCTGCAGATTCATCTTCATATTACACACTATCCAGCTTCAGCTTCTGCCTATTATATTTGCTTGCTCTTCCTTTTGAGAAATCTCTGGATTAATTCTTGATTGCTCATTCCGAGATAGGCGTGTGTTTATTATTTGTTTATTGACATTTGAGTTTGTTGATGTTGAATTTATTGTTGTGTCCTACAACACGTCGTTGATGGTAGTTAGGGGGCCTCGGTAGCCAAGTTAGAAAAACCACCCGACTGGACTACCGACGTTCGGACAACCCGTGTTCGATTCCCGCTGGGAGCAGTGTGAATTGTACTCGTGGTTGAAAAAAAATAATAAATACCCCCACGGTCGACCCAGCCGTTGGCAGAAATGGGTACCAGGGTATTACCCTCGGAAGGTGAGGAATGTCGCTTCGCATCTGAGTTTCGATGCTTGAGGCGACACTATACAGAAATATCCGAACATTTCTGGATAGGCGGCCGAGCACATATGGGTGGAAACTCTCGTGCTAAGACGCCGGTTCAAATCTCGTACTTTACCTTTATGCTTAGGAATCACACAGCATTCTTTCTAGATGGAAAAAACCAGTTTACTTGTTATTTCTATAAGTAGCTTAGGATTGGTTCAATGCCTACTCTTTCTCTTATATTGTCATTTCTGATTATGTCTTTTCTGGTCACTCCAAATGCTTTTCTTAGACGTCGCATCTCAGCAGTGACAAGCTTTTATTTGTGTGTGTGTGCTTAGACGTAAGTGACATGTTTAGCATTGGAAGCACAATGTTAGAATGAATATACACTGTATAAGATGTTATTTGGTGGTAATAGGTAATGCTTTGTGCTGAAGTATAAGGGATAGTTGTACCAATATTTAGATTGCCTTGTAGCATTGGATATATATTTCTTAGTCGAACTAAGCACTATCACATCATAACTAATATCAGCACCATCCTGCGTGTAGTGTCTTGAAGCGTGGGCGATCATTTCTCAACCACAGACTCTTAAGCAATAATTCAAATGCAAAAACGGATTGCCCTATTCTTTGACTAGCCCGACATCATTTTAAAATGGCCGATGAGATTATTTCCCGAGAGAACATGATTTCTTTTTTAAAGTGCAAATGTATTTTGTTAGACGTTCAAGTGAACTGACAGTCGTGTTTTGGTGCCAGGAATAATTAATCCACTATCATCCCGTGCTCTCTGGAGGAGCTGCGGGGCATTACTGCAGTAAATTAAATATGCAGAAATTAAAGCAATTGTGTGTGTGTGTGTGTGTGGGGGGGGGGGGGGGGGGGAGACCGCCCGGGTAGTCTATAGGTACAACGTCGGCCTCAAGACAGGAAGGACCTGGGTTCAAAGCCCACCAGAGGCTTAGGTGATTTTTTTCAAAAATAGGAACAATTAATCTGTGGCTTTTGTGACGTTACTATCCCCTAATCTCTTTGGTAGTGAAATCCCATGTCTAGCCTCTCGAATAACGGCAATATACAGGTCTCCTGTGCACTCACGCACGTTAAAGAACCCTTTGCAATTAAGATAGAAAATATAAGGCCATAAATATTGCCAGCATTTTCAGCAGAAACCCACCCACATCGCTAATCCCAGTCCGTGCTACGGAGTTCGTACACGTGGACCAGGAATCTCCTCGAGAAGGGTATCGGAGCACCTATAGATTCGTTCGGTGTGCGGCTATATAGAAGAAAATAAAAAGTGAAAAAGTAAAAAAACAAAACAAAACAAAAACAAACAAAAAAAACTGCTAAGAATATCACTCTTCAGATGTTCCAGTTACGATCGACGGCACACCTTAATCCGGGCCGCTCTCTTTTCATTTCCTCCTCTCACACGCGACGGCGACCATCTTGAAATCAAACTGACCCCCCAACTCTAGCTTGCTGGAGACTGCAATGAAGCAAGGTTACAGTTGAAAGTACTACACTATAAACCGTTCTTTGTTCATATTTTAGTCGTCGCCGCTGCTTGCGCCGTGTCCACCATTCATTTGACGTGTGGGTTATCCTCAGCTTCCTTATCGCCATCCTGTGACAGCTGTTCTTTTAAAGCCCTCGCAATGTCATACATGTCCATTTTTAAGGTTGCGTATTGGCAGACCCCGGCCTACCTGTCGGCTATTTGTTTCTTTAGTTCTGAAATATACCTTGAGTATAATTCTACTTTCGTACACTACAACTGACCTTACAAGAGCGTGAATGTGTAAAATATTTAGGGTTAGAATATGATTATTTACACCAGACGGGTTCCATTTTCAACATTTTGAAATATTTCTTCTCACAAACACTATTCAACTAAACTATCAGTGGCACAGAAATTAACTATTCTAGAAAATGCATTTCTTTCATGTATTTCAGTGTCACAAATTAGAACCACTTCAATCTCAAGAATAAATGGAATGTAATTTCCTCAGGACATCTTCATTCATACATTTTCCAACATGTTTGGGGTTAAAACTAAAATGCCACTTTAACATTAAAACAAGCTACTATGTAATCATGTGAACGGTCCGAGTTGTTCTACAGAGGGCGCTTTAAATACCTCTCTTCCTCCTCCTTCTCTCTATAATTCTTCTTCTTCTTCTACCTTTTAGCTCCCAGTGGAGCATAGGTCTTCAACAAACACTTTCCAAGTCGTTCTGTTTTTTGCCATTCTTTTAAGATCATTCCATGTCTTCCCCATCATCTTCATCTCTGCTTCGATCTGTCTTCTCCAAGAATTCCTTGGTCTTCCTCTTTGTCTTTTCCCCTGGGGATTCCAAAAAAGGGCCTGTTGTGTAATACTCTCAGTTGGCTTCCGTAGTGTGTGTCCTATCCATCGCCATCGTATCTCTTTATCCACTGGTATTTGACCGGTACATTTCCCTAATTCCACGTTAGTGACTTTGTCCTGCCATTTCCATCCCTTTATTCTGCGCAAGCATCCCTGTCTACCCTATCTCTGTATAATTACTTGACAATTATTATTGCTAAGGCAAAAAAAATCTCCTCAGTATAATTACTTGACAATTATTATTGCTAAAAAAAAAAAGAAATCTCCTCTGTATAATTACTTGACAATTATTATTGCTAAGAAAAAAAATCTCCTCTGTATAATTACTTGACAATTATTATTGCTGCGGCCAAGACAAATAAACCTTATCGGCATAATTACTTAAAGGACAAGAGGTAGGGTTCGATCCCAACCGACGGCTTCCGTTTCACCCAGCCTTTAATGGGTACCGGATTTTTTTCTGGGAAAGTAAAGTGACACGGGCGTAATACCGACCACATTACCCCAAAAATCATGTGCCGAAGGTCTGTAAAATATATGGCCACTAACACCATATTCCCCATAGGCCACTTGGCCTATTACATTACTTTTTTTTTTTTTTTGGTATAATTACTTGACAATTATTATTGCCAAGACAAAAAAATCTCCTCTGTATAATTACTTGACAATTACTTTTGCTGAGGCCGAGACAAAGGGAAAAAAATCTCCTCTGTGTAATTACTCAGCAATTAGCATTGCTGAGGCCGAGACAAAAAAAACATCCTCTTTATAATTACTTGACAATTATAATCGCTGAGGCAAAAAACTTCCTCTGCGTAACTACTTGATAATTATTATTGCTAAGGCAAAGACAAAAAAACCTCCTATGTGTGAGGCCCAAACAAACAGAAAACCCCTGCTCTGTATAATTACTTGACAATTAATATTGCTAGTGCCGAAGCAAGTAAAAAACCTGTCTAAAATTATTAACTTATCGTTCCTAGCATTATAGCATTGTTAATAGAGAAGTAGAGAATAGTGATGTACACGGCGCAAGGATACAATAAAGATATCGGCACCATGTTTTCTCTCTACCTCGAGTGATACTTTTCACCCTACTACTAGTGATATAATTCACCCTTATTATAGGTGATATCATTTGTCCATCATTTGTTGGTGTTACCATTAACCCGTTTTAGGTGATATCATTTACCACTCTATATAGGTGGTTCCATTCACCCTTCTTATAAGTGATATAATCCGCTCCTCTATAGGTGGCACCATTCACGTTCTAAAGGTGGTACCACTTACCCCTCTACATGTGGTGTAGCAGTGGATGTAAGGAAATAATGGATTTGGGGACAGTGTAAGGAAAACTGAGAGAACCATCGTGTGTTTAGGGAAAGTGACAATCCATGGATAGTTATGAGCTAGTTGTTTAGGTGAGTAGAGATAGGAAAATCTCGTGTTAATGAGAAAGGGGTTAGAATCACAAAGGGGTGATTACAGTTAAGCGAATTGTTAAGGGTGAGGTAGTGACTATGACGTGGCAAGATTTCATTGCCAGGGGAAATGAGGCAGGCAGTTTTCCATTGGTTGAGACATGAGATACTTAAGAGCCAGCGCAAAGATAAAACGACAGGAGATCACATGTAAGCTAAGAAGCTAGCAAGGTCGACCTTGTGGCGTGGGTCCATTTTAGTATTACCTAGCAAACGCTATTTCAGTTAGAAGTGTAGAAGAGAGATGACATGTAAGCTAAGTCGGTAGGAAGACACTGTCGATTAAAGTTAGTAGAGAAGTGGATATATTTTAGTGGTAACAGTGCGAATGGCCCATATCAGCTAAGGCCGTGTGTAGGGACAACCATAAGGTGGACATTTCGTTTAAGTAGTTGAATGTAGTTAAAGGAACAAGTGAGACTGAATCCATTAATATAAGAAGCTGGATATTTTGTAATCATACTGTAGAGTGACAGTGAGCAGACTAGTGAGGAAGTGTTTGTAATGAGATGTTCCATGATGTGGATTTATGACGTGGACATTATGTTGGTTGTTAAGTTCTGTACACTGTTCAGGGAATGTGGACAGAGATAAGTGATTTCAATGTGTGGCGAGAGAACCCTGAGATTAATTATTACAAGAGTTCGGAGGTAACTGGAAACCTCCGTAGTACTTTGATACCCGAGCGGTAATCAACGCCGCTGGACTGTTTATATTGATAACCTCTGTTAACTGGATTATGTAAATAAAGTATTGCTATTCTTCTGTACAAAAGACTTGTGTATGTAGTCAATTTCATGTAGACAGGTGTGACGTATCCCGACCCAACATACGAACCAGAACACAACGCGAGTACATCTCATCAACATCAAGTACGAAGATTGACAGTTTACACTTAACGACAGAAACATGGAAGAGAGGAGTGAGCGGTCACGGTTCAAATAACCCCAAGGCATTTATTTGCACAGTGATACCATTCACAAATAACAGCAGGGCTGAAACTAAGAATAGCAAAATGTTACATCTTCTCAATATTCCTGTATGGTGCAGAGACATGGATATTAGACATGAAAACATAATAGAAAATTGAAGCCTTTGAAATGTGGATTTATAGAAGAATAGGTAGAATTGGATGGAAAGAAAAGAAAACAAACGACGAAGTTTTAACACAACTAAAAATAAAAAGGGAACTACTAAATACAATTAAGACAAGACAAATGAAATTTTAGGGTCAGGTTAAAAGACACAACAGCCCACTAAAAGTAATATTGGAAGGGAAAATACAAGGTAAAAGAGGCAGAGGCAGACCAAGACTAACATGGACGACTAACATGAAAAGATGGACAAGTCAGTCTATGACAACCTGCACCATCAAAGCAAGAAACAGAGTGGCATGGCGATCCATGGTAGCCAACCTTCGTTGCGGAGACAGCACTCGATGATGATGATGATACCATTCACCTTCTAAAGGTAGTACCATTCATCTTCCATAGGTGTTACCACTCACCCGTTTGTATGTGCTTTATTATTAAGTTACAGGAACCACGGGATAAGTGAGGATACGTTTACAGAACCAACATGCTGAGAATGGCCGACGTATGAGACCATGGGGAGATAACGAGGTGTATAAAAGCAAGAAGTGTGTCCCAGTGGTGGTGATGAGCGGCCAGTGCTTTACGGATGAACATAAAAAAATCGGCGCTTGATTTGAATGGAGTGGGCGCATTTCAGGTAATAGCCGCAGAAACGGTGACAATGAAGGAGAAGCATTGTCCGGATTGATGGATGTGTTTAATTGTTCAGTGAGCGATTGTGCCAAGGAGGGTTAACTAGGGGAGACAAACTGAAAGAGAAAGATTTGGAATTTGAATGGAAAGTGATGGAGAGAGCAGGGGAGAGATGAAGACAAATAGAGATGGAGATGGAGAGAAAGATGAACAGAAATAGAAAACGGAATAGAAAAAAAAAAAACAGGCAGAGACGGGTGAGGAAGATGAAGGGAAACATTATGGAGAGGAGATGGAGTGAACGATACAGAGGAGATGTAGAAGACATTGTGTGAAAGGTGATGTAGAGGAGATGGTGTGAAAGATTAGTTAGAGGAGATGGAGTGAAAGATGAGGTAGAGAAGATGGAGTGAAAGATGAGGCAGAGAATATGGAGTGAAAGATGAGGCAGAGAAGATGGAGTGAACGATGAGGCAGAGGAGATGGAGTGAAAGATGAGGCAGAGAAGATGGAGTGAAAGATCAGGCAGAGGAGATGGAGAGAAAGATGAGGTAGAGGAGATGGAGTGAAAGATGAGGTAGAGGAAATGGAGTGAAAGATGAGGCAGAGAAGATGGAGTGAAAGATGAGGCAGAGAAGATGGAGAGAAAGATGAGGTAGAGGAGATGGAGTGAAAGATGAGGCAGAGAAGATGGAGAGAAAGATGAGGTAGAGGAGATGGAGTGAAAAAATGAGGTAGAGGAAATGGAGTGAAAGATGAGGTAGAGGAGATGGAGTGAAAGATTAGGTAGAGGAGATGGAGTGAAAGATGAGGTAGAGGAGATGGAGTGAAAGATGAGGTAGAGGAGATGGAGTGAAAGATGAAGTAGAGAAGATGGTGTGAAAGATGAGGTACAGGAAGTGAAGTGAAAGATGAGGTAGAGGAGATGGAGTGAAAGATCAGGTAGAGGAGATGGAGTGAAAGATGGGGTAGAGGAGATGGAGTGAAAGATGAGGTAGAGGAGATGAGTGAAAGATGAGGTATAGTAGGTGGAGTGTAAGATGATGTAGAGGAGATAAAGTGAAAGATATAGGGGAGAGATTCAGCGAATGTGAGTGAGGTAGGATTAGGTGATTGCAGTGGAAAGGGAATGAAAATAGGTAAGGGATCAAGTGAGAATCCTGGAGTTAGAGAGATATGGGGTTAGAGATGAGTGATGGAAATACAGTGAAATAATTGGAGCATTTGAATAACTTTAGAGAAATGGAGGGAGAAGACAAGAAGACCAGTAAATGTGATGGGGAGAACGACAATGGGACAAATAGGGAACAAAAACAAAAAACTATGGGCCGAGATTTTTTTAAAAAGTGATAAGAGATACATGGAGTGTGATAGAGAGATAGACGGAGCGAGGTAGTGGAGAGAGTTGTGAATGTGAAGATAGGAGATATTCAGGGGAAAAAGTGAGATTTAAAAAACAGATATGGGAAGAAATGTGACGATGAAAAAGAGATTCATACATGTGTATATAGAAGTATGTATATAATAGTATAGAAGTTTGTATATAGAAGTATGTATATAATAGTATAGAAGTTTGTATATAGAAGTATGTATATAATAGTATAGAAGTTTGTATATAGAAGTATGAAAGTAAGAGAAAGAGGAAGAGAGAGAGAGAGAGAGAGAGAGATTGAGTGAGTGAGTGAGTGAGTGAGTGAGTGAGTGAGTGAGTGAGTGAGTGAGTGAGTGAGTGAGTGAGTGAGTGAGTGAGTGAGTGAGTGAGTGAGTGAGTGAGTGAGTGAGTGAGTGAGTGAGTGAGTGAGTGAGTGAGTGAGTGAGTGCGTGCGTGCACGCGCGCGTGTGTATATGTATATATAATCACTAACGCAGAACTAAGGAAAAGTACCAGTCAAATACCAGTGGACCGGTAGCCACTGCGAGTATTACACAACAGGCCCTTTTATCGAATCCCAGATGAAGAGACAAAAAGGAAGACCAAAATATTCTTTGAGAAGACAGACGGAAGCAGGGATGAGGATTACGGGAATGACATTGAATAACCTTAAATGAATGGCAAGAAACAGAACGGCTTGTAAAGTGTTTGTTGAAGACTATGCTCCACAGGGAGCTAAAAGGTAGAAGAAGAAGATGATAATATATATATATATATATGTGTGTGTGTGTGTGTGTGTGTGTGTGTGTGTGTGTGTGTGTGTGTGTGTGTGTGTGTATATATATATATATATATATATATATATATATAGAGAGAGAGAGAGAGAGAGAATTGAAAACGTGATAATATAGAAATTATAGAGAGAAAGTAAAGAGAAATTGGTAGACAAAGACAATGAGAAATGTGAAAACAAAGACATTTTAAATGAATTTTTTTTTAAATTCAGAGATGTAGATATAAAGATGAATGAAACATGCTTAATAAAATGTCTACAAATATTATATTAGATGTATTTGATAGATATTTTCGACATGCAAGCAGGAAGGTTAACAGACAGGCAGGCAGATAGATAGATAGGAAATGATATTTATTGAGAAGGATTCAGATAAATGAAAGACAGACAAAAATTTCAACATTCAAATTAAATACAAATGGATAGAGAAGTGCGCAGGGTTAAATGAGACAAATAGAAAGACAGGCGGAGGGGGCACGACAGACAGATACACTATTTGAAAGCGCTATCTGAAAAGACAGAGCTCTCGGCAATGGACAAACATATAAGGCGATTACTGGAGGTGACAGCGAGGAGGTTTCTCAGACGAATGCTAATTATCTCGTGAAAAGCTAAGGCGATTCTGGCGGGCAAAAACAGCAGGAAAGACAGCATCGTATTTGGGATGAGAGGTGGGAGAGAGAAGAGAGAGAGTAAGGAGAAAATGACTTGTCAATAATCCATATTGGAACCCAGCAGGAAATCACAAGTGGGGAAATCAATAAGAAATAAAACCAAGACAGATAAGACAGGGAGAATGGAAATAATTGGCAGGGGGGTAAAGGAATAGCGATCAGTGGCAGATTGAGGTGGAAACAGGAATAGGGTTCAATGGAAATATCAATAGGGTTCGGTACAGACATCTATAAGGTTCATTGAAGACGTCATTAGGGTTCAGTGGATACATAAAGTGGGTTCAGTGCAAACGTCTACGGGGTTAAGTGGAGATGTCAATAGGGTTCAGTGGAGACGTCTACATAGTTAAGTGGCGATGTCAACATGGTTCAGTGGATATATCAACAGGGTTCCGTGGAGACGTCAATAGGGCTCAACGAAAATAATATACATTTCCCTTAGTTGATAACTGAACGGACTGCTCAATAAACCCTTCTCTAACGACATCTCGTTCGTGTCAGACCCGCCCACGAGCCCTGAAACAATTTGGTCTCGCCTTCTGCGATTTTTTGCCACGTTATCTTTAACCTCTCAAATCTTCTCTTCACATGTGGGTTCCACTTAATACATATATATACTGCCAGACTGTACACATTATAATTGTTTTTTTCTGTCTGACCTCCAAGCTCCGCTGGTTCTTGACCTCTTCCCTTCCTCAGCTCGTTTTCTTTTATGACCCACTACCACTACTGTTCTGTTGTTATTCTTCTTATTATTCTACAGTTCAGCTTCCCGTGGAGCATAGGTCTTCAGCAGTCACTTTCCAAGCAGTTATGTTTTTGGCCATTCCTTTAAGATCATTCCATAAAAAAAAAAAAAGTAAAGTACTCCCGTCGCGCCAAGTGGCGTATAAGGGAATATGGTGTTAGTGACTATAAATTTTACAGACCTTCGGCACATGATTTTGGGGGTAATGTGGTCGGTATTACGCCCGTGCCGCTTTATTTTCCCAGAAAAAATTCCAGTACCCATTAAAGGCTGGGTGAACCGGAGCCGTAGGTTGGGATCGAACCCTACCTCTTGTCCTTTGTAGTCCAGTTCACTATCCACTGAGCTATCGCGGCTCCCAAAATCATTCCATGCCGTCTCTATAATCTTCATCTCTGCTTCCACCTGTCTTCTCCAAGAATAGTTTTCTTTATCTTTATCTATTATCGTAGGGATTCCAAAAAAAGGATCTGTCGTGTAACTCTGTTGTTATTACTCAATATCAATACTGTTATGTTGTTATTATTCAATATCAATACTGTTCTGTTGTTATTACTCAATACCAATTCTGTTCACTGATAAAACTGACCTAATGTTGTGAAAAAAAGCGGTAACTGAGAGATGTATTAAGAGTATCAGCAATCATGAAGCTACAGGATGCGTGTTTATGCTAAACTATTTATCATGAAATCATGAGTGTTGGGTACAATCGAGTACGGCAGGAGTGTCATAAATATCAGCCGCATTCAAGATTCATAAACAGTGAATTCAAAAATGTGTTGACAATTTCTGTAACAACAACAGAAAAACAGATTATAGTGAGCACAACAACATATTGACAGTGAATACAACAAAAGATGACAGTGAACACAACAACAGATGACAGTGAACACAACAACAGATGACAGTGATCACAATAACAGATAACGGTGGACACAACAACAGACAACAACTGAAGACGGCGAACACAACAACAGATAACAGTGAACACAACAACAGATAACAACCGAAGACGGCGAACACAACAACAAATAACAGTGAACACAACAACAGATAACAGTGAACACAACAACAGATAACAGTGGACACAACAACAGATAACAGTGAACACAACAACAGATAACAGTGAACACAACAACAGATAACAGTGAACACAACAACAGATAACAGTGGACACAACAACAGATAACAACTGAAGACGGCGAACACAACAACAGATAACAGTGGACACAACAACATATAACAGAGGACACAACAACAGATCAGATAACTGAAGACGGCGAACACAACAACAGATAACAGTGGATACAACAACAGATAACAGTGGATACAACAACAGATAACAGTGAACACAACAACAGATAACAGTGGACACAACAACAGATAACAGTGAACACAACAACAGATCAGATAACAACTGAAGACGGCGAACACAATAACATATAACAGTGGATACAACAACAGATAACAATAAACACAACAACAGATACAGCGATCACAACAACTTTCGACAATAAAGACATCAACGGACGACGGTCAACACAATAAAAAATCTATGTGAAAACATACAAGTTGCCAAGTGTATGGAAGGAGAAACACAAAATCGGTGTAAACAACAACACAGTTTAGCTTAAAATGTATCAGATTTCAGTGAAAACAGCAACAAAGCTC
The DNA here is from genome assembly GCA_032433765.1 of Megaustenia siamemsis. Classification (NCBI taxonomy): domain Eukaryota; kingdom Metazoa; phylum Mollusca; class Gastropoda; order Stylommatophora; family Ariophantidae; genus Megaustenia; species Megaustenia siamemsis. The sequence goes on from JAVIAB010000008.1 coordinate 60,719,659, forward strand.
AAGCTGATCTAAACAGATTTCTCAGAAAACGGATACAATGACAAATAATCAACAACAGAAACAAATATGGACCAAGGCAGGATCGAACCCGTACTCAGTGGCACAGCGCCTTGCCACGAAAAGCCAAACGCTAGGACCTGCCTTGGTCCATATTTTTTTCTGTTGTTGATTATTTGTCATTTTATCCGAGTGCTGTAAACATACCTCTTCCTCTGAACTGATTCGCTGATTATCGCCTCGGAAGTTTCCCTCTATAATAATATTCATTTATTATTATTTCTCTCCAGTCTAAACCACTGGAAACTACTATTCGTGCTGTTTCGTCCTAAATGTTTGTCTGCAGCACAAGTATTCAGCCCTACCCTATCCGGGAGATACTTGTCTTAACAGGAAAAATATTTCCGAGCTGTGATCGCAGCCTTATTCTATAGTCATGGGAAAGCCTTCGCGAAAAGACATTGTCCACGATAGCTAATTTTTTAGTTAGCTGAGTGGCAGTGTTCCATAGCGTTTGGCTTTTCGTGGCAAGGCGCTGTGCCACTGAGTACGGGTTCGATCCTGCCTTGGTCCATATTTTTTTCTGTTGTTTATTATTTGTCATTTTATCCGAGTACTGGAAACATACCTCTTCCTCTGAACTGATTTGTTTCTCAGAAAACTACTGATTTCGATCTTTTTTTTCTCTTCATACCAATATCTATCCGACAACAACAAAAATCGCCAGGAGACGTCAAAGAGAGTACAGAAAACATCACCGAAAGCATTAACAGTTACCAATGTGAGTCCAACACATCAAGAGGCAGCAATGATGAACAAGATCATCAACAAAAAGTGACGCAGAACTTTCTGGACCGCTGGCAACTGACAATTTGTAATCAAGCTTGGCTCACTTTTTGTTAGGTCAAATAACGGGAAATAAAATCAATAGCGTGGAACAAGGAGTATTCAACAGATGAGTAGGGGAAACAGAAACTACAGCCAACTATAGATTTACGAAGGCCTGCGGACTGAGAGGGAATTTCCGGAAAACTATCAATTAGCGTGACGTTTTCAGCTTCGTGGGTGTTGTGGGTAGAGTGAAGTCAAAGTTCTATATCTCTTATAGTTGATCACATCGCGCTAGTTAGTGGGTTTTCGGTTTTATTATTTGCCCCCCTGGTCTAGTAAATCTATAGATGACTGTGATGAAATTCCCATGCGTTCCTGTCCAAAGTGTATTATTAATATTATTATTATTTATTGCAAACAAATAACACATTAAAGAAAGTGGTAGCAATTTTTTTTTTAAATCATAAAAACAACAGTTTAAAAAATCCAAGTAAAAACAGATATGATTACTGGTAAAGAGCAATTAAGAGACATGTAAAGATAGAGAAAAAAAATATAATTATTCAAAAAACAAGAAAACGGAACATTAAAGAAGAAACTGGGGGGAAAAGCATACTCATAATAGAGCAATCATGAAATAAACTTCACATAAAACAGCAATCAAGAAATAAAACTAGTCGTTCGTTCGTTCGCTTTCGTCAGCTTTGACCTCTGACGAAGTCCCACCCACTCAATTTTGTGGGACTGAATTTTGCGTGTAAAGTCTGTTTTATCCCATTACAGGATGCCCCTCGCCATGCAGGCAGATTTACTCCGACTTCAGAGGTACTAATTTTTAGGGAATTAGTAAAACCCAGGTGTCCTCGCCAGGGTACGAACCCCGGCTGTTGCCGTGGTAAGCCAACCGCCTATCGATTGCGCTAACCGGACACCCCATAAAACTAGTCATCAAACTGCATTTTACAAATAAATTAGACATCAAACTGAATTCAAGAAATAAACTAGACATCATGCCGTAATCAAGAAATAAATTATACATAAAATCTTAATCAAGAAATAAACTAGACATCATGGTGCAATCAAGAAATAAATTAGACATAATATAGTAATCAAGAAATAAACTAGACATCATGGTGCAATAAAGAAAAAAATTAGACATATTATAGTAATCAAGAAATAAACTAGACATCATGGTGCAATCAAGAAATAAATTAGACATATTATAGTAATCAAGAAATAAACAAACAGACTGAGAGATACAGAAATGAAGAACTGAGAAAAAAGCTAGGAATAGCCCCCGCCATAGAATATAAAAGGAAACAGCAGATAAAATGGTTTGGCCACGTGACAAGGCAGAAAGAGCAAAACACAACACAACGAGCCTTCAACAAACGTTGTGAGGACACCAGACCCAAGGGTCGACCACGAAAAAGATGGGTCGATGGAATATTAGAAGCACTAGGAAACATAACAGCAGTAGAGGCGAACAGAAGAGCAAAAGACCGCAAATTATATCTCCCCTCGACGCTGAAAGGCAGATGAGGAAGGAAAGGAGAAGAAGAGGAAGAAATAAACATAGAAATAAAACTGTAATTGAGGGGGGAAAATATAAACATTTCACTGTAATCAAGAAATAAATTGGACATAAACTGCCATTAACAAAACGTATAGTCATCTTTAAAAAAAAAAACGTCTAGCCATTAAAAAAAAAAAATCTCATTTCCAACTCTTTTCAACTTTTAACTCTCATATATGTTCTTTCAACGTGCGAAAGTACACACGTGTCCTCCTGCTTTTCTCCGTTTTCCAGGCGAGCTAGTTATCAGATCTCAGTGACCAGACACCAGGAGAGCGTGGAGCCAAGAAAAAATCCACGGATTTGATGGGGTGGGGGGGAATGTCCACCGCCTCTGGCGAGATTCGAACCTATGATCTGCCACAGACCGAAGTCTGACGTCTAGACCACATAATCCCCTAATCTAGCCAAAAAAAAGAAAAAAAGCAATGAAGAAAATCTGTCCCAAAAAATAATAATTTAAAAAAGTATAATAATAATATCATTTGGCATTCCCTTTGTAGTGTGAACCACCCCATCTAAAGAATCTGCTCTAGCCAATCTCTCACTTTCTCTGTTCATTTTCAAGGTCTCTTTTGTGTTTTGACACATTTAACATTGTCGTTCTGTGTTTAATTGTTCTGTTTTAATCACGTGACCAACCATTTTATCTGTTAATTCTTTATGTAAACAATTCCGGGAAGACTTTTTTTTCATTTCTAATCTTATCTCTTATATTATTTCTTAATCTTACCTCTTATCTTATCTCTTTGTTTTAAAGAACCAGTGTCCAGTCTAAATTAAAACAACCACGATGAATTCACAACGCAATATAGGACATAATTTTTAGAAAGAGAGAAAAAAACACAATGCAGCAGACACCGACTTATAACAGCAATCAATAAAACAACAAATCAGCAATATATAAAACAGGCTAGCATATAATATCGCTGACAGATGAGATAAATGACTTCATATCGATACAACAACACAAGCAAGCCACGACCTTCCCAGTCGTTAAACCGACGCAGGAAGAGTACAACTACAGTGAGAGCCTGATAAAGCATTAGTACACAAACCGTGTAATCAAATGCCAGGAGGTCAGCTTATCGAGTGGAGGTCGAGAAGATCTTCCATCGATTTCTGGGCCTCATATGATGCCTTCACTTCTCTCTATGCGATTGTTTCCAGAGCTTTCCACATCTCGTGGCCAGGCATCGCTAACGTCACTCCAAATAAATAGCCCTCTTCGCCACCGTGTGCGCATGTCCAACTGTTTAAATGTCTTAATTTTGCGTGTGCGCGCGCACGCGCAAATGTGCATGTCTTTTTAGATGTATTGTTTAAATGTGCGTGTCTGTTTAAACAATATGTGTGTTTAAATGTCTAGTTGATGTATATGTTTACTTATATGACATTTTATGCTTCACAGACGGTTGGAAACACAGTACGTTTTATTAGATGGCGTATGAATGTGTACGCTTATTTAAAAGAATTATTTTAGCGCATGTTTTTAAATGTCTATGTATGTATTTTGTTTAAATTCCTTATATATGTATATTGTTTATATGTCTTACTTGTATGTATTTTGTTTAATATAATTACTTATATTGTATTGTATGTATATTGTTTAAATGTCTTCATCATCATCATGTGCCATACCGGTTGGCGTAGGTGATCATGTCCCTCCACAATCTTCTATCTACAGTGCATCATATCAGTTCTGTTGTTGACTGTTTTCCATGCCATGACACCAAGCTATCCAGTATTTTCTCTCTTTGTCGTCAGCGATCTCTCTTTCCTTTATTTTGCCAGTTGTAACCAAGTATTCCAACTTTCCTCTTCTCAAGATGTGCCCAAAAAATGTTGATTGCTTCTTTCTGATGTTTTTTAAGAGCTCTCTTTTTATGTTGGCCTCTTTGAGAACTTCTTCATTGGTCTTTTTATCTGTCCAGGGAACTTTCAACATTCTTCTGAGAAATCCCATTTCTTTGGCCTCTAATCGTCTTTTCATGTGTTTGTCTATTGTCCGTGATTCGCTTCCATAGGTCAGAATTGGTTCTATATAGCACCGATGAACTCTCTTTCTCATTTTTATTGACATAGATTTGTTGCATAAGATATTTTTCATTTTCTGAAATGCTATTTTGGCCTGAGCTATTCTGCTTTTTATTTTTGTGGTGCATCTCCCATCTGATGTTATTATTGTGCCCAAGCATTTGAAACGTTGCACTTGTTTCAGATTTGTCTCGTTTATTTTAATGCTGCATGATGGTGGTGATTGTTTCTTCGATATAACCATTACTTCTGTTTTCTTACTATTCAGACTGAGACCTTTCTCGTTGCTTTCTTTTACTATAATGTCTATCATTTCTTGTAGTTCATTCTCTGTCCCTGCTATTAAGACTGTGTCATCCGCATATCGCAAATTATTTATGTTGTGACCGTTGACTTCAATTCCTTTTTTGTCTACTATTGATCTCATAATATATTCGCTGTAAAGTGAAAACAAATCCGGGTGACAGAACACAGCCTTGTCTGACTGCTTGTTTTATATATTGGAATTGTCCTGTTTGGTTGTTAATTCGTATAGCTGCTGTTTGTTGCCATTACATGTTTTTTTATGATTCCCAGATCCTTGTCATCAATGTTTAATTTCTCCAGCATATTGATTATTTCCACATGCTTTACTTTGTCAAATGCTTTCGTGTATTCTATAAAGCATATATATAGATCTTTCTTTACCTCTATAGATCTTTCTATCTATGTTCTTAAGATGTATATTGCATTATTGGTGCCCTTTCCTTCCACAAATCCACATTGTTCCTCATTTATTTCTGGTTTTATTATGATCCTTACACGTCTCATGATTATTCTTACTAATATTTTAGTCATAAATGTCTTACTTATGGGTATTTTGTTTAATATAATTACTTATGTATGTATTTTGTTGAAATGCCTTACTTATGTATGTATTTTGTTTAAATGTCTTACTTATGTTTGTATTTTGTTTAAATATCTTACTTATGTATGTATTTTGTTTAAATATCTTACTTATGTATGTATTTTGTTTAAATGTCTTACTTATGTGTATTTTGTTTAATATAATTACTTATGTATGTATTTTGTTTAAATGTCTTACTTATGTATGTATTTTGTTTAAATGTCTTACTTATGTTTGCATTGTGTTTAAATATCTTACTTATGTATGTATTTTGTTTAAATGTCTTACTTATGTATGTATTTTGTTTAAATATCTTACTTATGTATGTATTTTGTTTAAATGTATTACTTATGTATGTATTTTGTTTAAATGTCTTACTTATGTATGTATGTTGTTTAAATGTCTTACTTATGTATGTACTTTGTTAAAAATCTGTTAAGTATACATGTCTGTTTAAATACCGTCTTCATATATAATTTATGTTTACATATATGTTACTTATGTATGTTCCAGTTGAAGATAGGCACATACATAAAATATGATTTACTACGCGGGACCGCAAGTAGATTAGTTATTTACATCCTGGCCACCATTTTTCATATCACTTTTTAGTTTCTGTTATTATATTTCTTTGTGTATTTTAGAATAGTACATCTCTATCGTGGGAGCCGCGATAGCTCAGTGGTTAGTGAACTGGACTACAAAGGACAAGGGGTAGGGTTCGATCCCAACCGACGGCTTCCGGGTTCACCCAGCCTTAAAATGGGTACCGGATTTTTTTTTTATGGGAAAGTAAACCAGCACGGGCGTAATACCGACCACATTACCCCAAAAATTATGTGGTGAAGGTAGGTAAAATATAGGGTCACTAACACCATATTTCCCTATACGCCATTTGGCGTGACGGGGGTACTTTACTTTTTTTTTTTACTTCTCTATCGTGCTGACCTTTCGAATATATATATATTTTTTTTTTGGCAGGTCTACCTGATGAGACTTTTGCCGAAACGTCGTTATTTATCTCATCTTTCTACAAATTTAACTACTAGATTCACTTGTATGTTTATTTCAGTTGAAGATCGCATGCCTTATTAAATGTATGTGTATTTCTATATATGTATATGAGCGTGTGTCCATGTATGATTTAAACGCCTTGTTCGGGCTGCAGATTAAATTCCGCTGTAATATTTTTTTTCCCCATTTGTAAAAAAAAAACTTCAGTTCAAATCCAGACATTATCCCTTAATCGGGTGAGATCAAAATCAAAGATCATTCGTAAAATATCAAGTTGAAACTCTTCCCGAAAAGATCCGATTTTATCCCGTGATTCTGTGAGATCAAATGCTCTGATGGGGAAAACAAAAAGCTGACAAAAAGAGGCAGTCACTTGTTAAAATTAAGGACGTTAATCAATGTTGTCTTATAGAAAATACTAACTGTGAACCTCTCCAGATACAAATAATAAATATTTCCGAAACAATTATTACCATTTTATTGCATAGTTTAGCTTAAGTTTTCGGTTTAGCTTAGCTTAGCTTAGCTTAGCTTAGCTTAGCTTAGCTTAGCTTAGCTTAGCTTAGCTTAGCTTAGCTTAGCTTAGCTTAGCTTAGCTTAGCTTAGCTTAGCTTAGCTTAGCTTAGCTTAGCTTAGCTTAGCTTAGCTTAGCTTAGCTTAGCTTTAGTTTACTTTAGCTTAGTTTAGTTGCAGGATTATCCTCATCACACATCAAATACGTTCCAAAATGCTCAGTTTTACTGCTCATTTGTGACACTAACATATTGAAAACATGGTTTTAAGGAACAGTACACTACGACTACATAAGACATCCATTGAATAGGAAGCTTGGGTTAGAGTTCCATTAATAACAACGGCACTGACCACCACATCCTATACTATTTGGATTTCTGGTACATGATGCAGTAGCAGTCATCTATAGATTTGACTAAAAATAAACATATTGTTGCCTATCATGCAGCTCATAGATCAACCATTGTTTACTTTGTAACGTCTTTATTACAAATGTTTGCTCTTATTTACGACTAGTGTGAGTCTATTCATAAAATAAAATGTGTAGGATTTATATGACAAAGTGCATTTAAAACAGTTAGCATGCATGAAACATAAACTTCAACAACGGATACAGTTAGTAAAGTAAAGAGCCCCTACATGCCAAATGGTGTATAGGGAATATGATGTTAGTGACCATAATTTTTACAGACCTTCGGCACATGTTTTTTTGGGATAATGTGGTCGGTATTACGCCCATGCCGCTTTACTGTCCCAGAAAAAAAAATCCGGTACCCATTAAGGCTGGGTGAACTAGGAAGCCGTCGATCAGGATCGAACTCTTGTCCTTTATGGTTCAGTTCACTAACGACTGAGCTATCGCGGCATACAGTTAGCAAGCGATAAGAAAAGTAATACCTGATTTCATCAGACTTTATTTATAAACAAGATTTTTTTTTAAATAATACATGATTTTATTTTATGAAAGGTTAACTTCCTGTATGTTTCATAATTCATGACGTAATCTAAGACAAATTGTTTACATACATGTATTTATTTTCTACAGACATTTATTTACTAATTCATGACTTAATCTAAAACAGACTGTTGTACACTTTTACATTTGTGCACTTGTACTAGTACGCTTATGTAAACTGATCACAGTACACTACTCGTACACATGTGTAAACCGATCACAGTACACTACTCGTACACTTGTGTAAACCGATCACAACATACAAAACATTGTGAGAATGCAAGTGATCGATATAATTGTGATGATGACGGCAGTGATGATCAACATTCAAATGCTTATACGACATTGAACGAACTGAAAACAATGACGAGCTATTTTCAACAAATTTCTTGCAAACATCTGTAAGAATCAAGAGATTAATGTAGCAATGGAGTCTAAATGATAGTAACCCATCTAAAGTCACAGAAAACTCCCCAGGAATCATCATCATCATCAAGTACCGGGCCTAGTGGCGTAGGTGATCATGTCTCTCCACAACTTTCGATCTCGGCAGCTATTTATAATTTCTGTTGTTGACCTTCTGCCAAGCCATTCTCTTAAGCTGTCTGTTATTTTTTCTCTTTGCTTCCCTCTATCTCTTCGTCCCTCAATTTTTCCAGTTGTTACAATATATTCAAGTTGTTCTCTTCTCATTACATGCATTACATGACCAAAAAATGATGATTGTCTCTTCCTAACATTGGAAATTAGCTCTCTTTTTGCTTTGACCTTTCTCAGAACCTCTTCATTACTCTTCTTAGCTGTCCATGGTATTCTCAACATTCTTCTGTAAAACCACATTTCTACAGACTCCAGTGATTTTTTTGTCTTTTGTCCTATTGTCCATGATTCGAATCCGTATGTTAAGACTGACTCTACGTAACATTTAAGAACTCTTTTTCTTGTTTTTATTGTCAAAAATGGATTACATAGTATTTTCCTCATTTTTTTTGGAAAGCTGCTTTTGCCTGAGCCATTCTACATCTCACCTCTTTTGTACATCTTCCGTCTGAGGTTAACAAAGTTCCCAAATATTTAAATTCATTTACCTGTTTTAATATTGTTCCACTTGTCTTTATTTTGCACTGAGGTGATGTCTTTTTCTTTGTTGTTACCATTACCTCTGTCTTTTTGCTATTAAGGCTGAGTCCTTTATTTTTGCTTTCCTTCACTACAATGTCCAACATTTCTTGTAACTCATTTTCACTCTTAGCGATTAAGACTGTATCATCAGCATACATTAGATTATGTATAATATGACCTCCAATTGTTATTCCAGGCATGCCCCTTATGGATCTTAAAATAATCTCACTATAAATATTAAACAAATCTGGTGACAGCACACAACCTTGTCTAACACCTTGTTTTATTTGTTGAAACATTCCCAATTGGTTTCCAGTTCTTATGGCCGCTGTTTGTTGCCAGTACATGTTCTTTATTATTCTTAGATCTTTGCTGTCTATGTTTATGCTTTCTAAAATGTTGATTATTTCTTGGTGCTTTACTTTGTCAAATGCCTTGATGTAATCAATGAAACATAGGTATAGATCTGTTTTCACCTCTATGGCTCTTTCTACTAAAGATCTTATGATATAAATGGCATTGCTTGTTCCTTTATCTCTAACAAAACCACACTGTTCATCTCTAATTTCTGGACTGATTTTGTTTCGCACTCTTCGCATGATGATTCTTAGTAATATCTTAGTCATATGACTCATAAGGCTTATTGTGCGATGATCATCGCATTCAATCGCACCCGCTTTCTTTGGTAGGGCTGTGAATATTGATTTCAGCATGTCGTCTGGTATATATCCGCTGTTGTAGATATCATTCAATATTTTTGTTATTATTTCTATTCCAAAATCACCCATGGCTTCAATCTCTTCTTTAGTTATATTATCTGGTACAGGAGCTTTGCCTGCTTTCATATTGCGCAAGACGTCTTCCACTTCTTCTCTCAGTATTTCTGGTCCTTCTCCATTATCCTTAATATTTACTTCCGTTCGTTCATCATTATAAAGATCCTTAATGTATTCTGTCCATCGTTCCCTTATGTTTTCTTGATCAATCAACAGTTCTCCTTTCTTTGAACTTAAACATCCAGTTTTTGATTGCGTTTTTCTTCCTGTTAATTCCTCAGTTTGTTTGTATATAGCTTCAGCATCTCCTTTTTGTTGCGATTCAATTTCTTTGCAACTCTCTTTTAGCCATGCTTCTTTTGCTTCATTACATTTTACTACAATTTCTTTAGTTAACCTCTTATACTCATCTTTATTTTCTTTATTTTCTTTATTTCTTCTTGTTGTATTAATTTGCTGCAAAATATCATCTGTCATCCATTTCTTCTTTGAATTTGTCCTCACTGGTGGTATGAACTCTTTTGATGTTTGTTGCATTGACTCTTTTAATTGTGGCGATTCATGATCATAGAAAGAAATTACGACGGTGGTTTTCTGTTGCCTTCCGTCGGTTTGTTTACGGTTCACTCCGCTAGCCTTTGACTAAAAAGTCTCACTCACAAGGCAGTGGGGTTGTTTTACGTCGGGGTACCCTCCCTTAGCTTTTTACTCTCCCAAGCTTACCAGCAAGGCAGCCCCAGGAATAGTCAGCTAGATAATCTGAGCACAAACCTAATATAGCTGTGACATAATTTCCAGAGTGTAGCACCGGTGCTATAGAGTTCGTGCACTTGACAGCGGTGGGAGCTGCAATAGCTCAGTGGTTAGTGAACAGGACTACAAAGAACAAGGGGTACGGTTCGATCCCAAACCGACGGCTTCCGGGTTCACCCAGCCTTAAATGGGTACCGGATTTTATTCTGGGAAAGTGAAGCGACACGGGCGTAATACCGACCACATTACCCTAAAAATCATGTGCTAAAGGTCTGTAAAATTTATGGTCACTAACACAATATTCCCTATACGCCACTTGGCGTGACAGAGGTACTTTACTTTTTTTTTTTTTTACTTGACAGCGGTCCCTTTTGGTGAATCGGACAGTGTTGAACCCCCACCGCGAAGTAGAAATTAATATTAAGTCATAACTTTGAAAGCTATTCAATAACCACTGTTGGATTTGTTCGGCGCCGATTAATTTCAGCTCTTTCATGTATATGGTTGTTCCAAGACAACTAAAGATTTAACTCTTTCTGTACGTTCCGACGCACTGTGCGTCACTCTCAATTTCATTAGTGTGAACCGTTGTGAAACCATATTTTTTTTTTTTACATGTATTGTATCATCATAATATAATCTAAGGTATGCTGATGATACAGTCTTAATCGTTAAAAGTGAAAATGAGTTACAAGAAATGTTGGACATTATAGTGAAAGAAAGCAAAAATAAAGGACTCAGCCTTAATAGCAAAATGACAAAGGTAATGGTAACAACAAAGAAAAAGACATCACCTCAGTGCAAAATAAAGACAAGTGGGACAATATTAAAACAGGGAAATGAATTTAAATATTTGGGAACTTTGTTAAACTCAGACGGAGGATTTACAAAAGAGGTGAGATGCAGAATGGCTCAGGCAAAAGTAGCTTTCCAAAAAAATGAGGAAGATACTATGCAATCCATATTTGACAATAGAAACAAGAAAAAAAGTTCTTAAATATTACGTAGAGCCAGTCTTGACATATGGATGCGAATCATGGACAATAGGACAACAGACAAGAAAATCACTGGAGTATGTACAAATGTGGTTTTACAGAAGAATGTTGGAGAGTACCATGGACAGCTAAGAAGAGTAATGAAGATTTTCTTAGAGGGGTCAAAGCAAAAAGAAAGCTAATTTCCAATATTAGGAAGAAACAATCATCATTTTCTAGCCATGTAATGAGAAGAGAACAACTGGAATATATTGTAACAACTGGAAAAAAATTGAGGGACGAAGAGATAGAGGGAAACAAAGAGAAGAAAGAACAGACAGCTTAAGAGAATGGCTTGGCAGAAGGTCAACAACAGAAATGATAAATAGCTGCCGAGATCGAAAGTTGTGGAGAGACATGATCACCTACGCCAGCAGGCCCGGTACTTGATGATGATCATCATAATATTGGTGTAATATAATACCTTGCTCAATTATCTAAAATTTCATATAATATGTTATAGGTTAGATAAATAAAATAAATATGTAGATTGATTCTTAAAACCATGAAAAACATTGTCTCTGAAATCTCCCCCGTTGCATTGATAAAAAGCTTCCGTACGGAAAGATTTAAGGATTCTGTGACGGCGCTATGGTGTTCGTGTGTGGATGCCATCACATTGCAACATACTGAAGGGAGGTCAAAAAGTAATGCACACCAATTTTTTTCTCGGAAACTATTCGGGCAAAATGTGTGAAATTTTCACAGATTGTAACTGAACATCCCCTTTACACTACCTATTTTTCAACATAATCTCCGTCCAAGCGTATTGCCTTACGCCAACGCGAAACTAGGTCATGAATGCCTCGTTTGTACCAAGTTTTGTCCTGCTCGCGTAGCCATTTTTTAACTGCACGGATCACACCCTCATCACTGTCAAAGTGTGTCCCACGCAGGAATTTTTTGAGTGGTCCAAACAGATGGAAATCTGAGGGAGCCAGATCAGGGCTGTAAGGAGGATGGGGCAGTACAGTCCAACCAAATTTGTTGATTGCTTCCCGTGTTACCAGATTTGTGTGAGGGCGTGCATTGTCATGTTGAAGCAACAAATCTGCAGATAGCTTATTAGGCCGAACTCTTTTGAACCGATTTTTGAGTTTTGTCAGTGTATTGATGTAAGCTGTCGAGTTGATTGTCTCACCTCTTGTCATTACATCAACAAGAATCACACCATCAATGTCCCAGAAGACAGTGATTATCACCTTTCCGGCTGATGGAGATGTTTTGAATTTTTTTCTTTTTGGTGACTGCGGATGATGCCATTCCATTGACTGCATTTTTGTTTCAGGCTCATAATAATGTGCCCACGTTTCGTCACCGGTAACAATTTTTGACAAAAACATTTCTCCTTCAACACCGAAACGCTCCAACAATTCAGAACAGAATGTTTTCCTTTGAACTCTGTGATCATTTGTTAGGCACCGAGGAACCCATCGAGCGCAAATCTTTGAATATCCGAGAGTTTTAAAAATTGCGATTGCACTTCCCTTGCTGACTGTAAGCTGCAATGCCAATTGCTGACTAGTGATATGCCTATCCTTACGAATAATGGCATCAGCCCGGTTTAACATGTCTGTGCTGGTAGCCGAGGCAACACGTCCAGAACGCGGTAAATCATGCAGCTCCACTCGTACACTTTCTGCAGCTTTAATTCTCTGAACCCAGCGACTAACTGTGCTCCTATCGACTGCAGAACATTTGTACACTGCACACAGTCGTTTATGAATGTTTGCCACAGTTTCTTTTTCCGCAACCAGAAATTCTATGACAATTCGCTGTTTGTAACGGACATTGTTGACAAGCTCCATTTTAACGGTTCATAGATTGCGTAATATTTATCAGAATGCTGTGAAATTTGGTACACATAATTGGAACATGTCATATTCCAAGTGTGCAAAATTTCATATTCCTATCTTTATTATTAGCCGAGAAAAAAATTGGTGTGCATTACTTTTTGACCTCCCTACGTACAAGGAAACGATCACGCTGATAAACTAGCTATGAAAGTGAGCACAATCTCACAAGTAGCCAATCTTGGCAGCTATGAAGAAGTTATATCTATCATTAAAAGGTAATATTATTCAAACGGGAAACAAGACCACTAAACATACAATGAGAGTGATAATTATTATCATCCCTGAAGGAGAGAGACAAAGTTATCATACTTCATCTCCAAACTGGCTATAAAAGAAGAATGAGCCAGCACCCTAAACTCAAAATATGTACCACGAGTCTGTGCTACTGCACCCTATGGCAGTAAAACACATTCTACAAGGATGTTCCCAGTACACAGACTTGAGAAGGAAAACATGGCCCACACTCATTACTTTGAAAGAGAAACTATTTGCTGCAACTAAAACAGAGAACATACATCTTAACAGAATCCGGAATCCCAGTCTGAATGACGTCATGATCGCAAAGCAAAAAGACAAATAATTATCTGCCAAACGTCTGAAGTAAAAAAAAAAACAAAAAACAAAAAGACAGGAAATAAAAACTGCTTGAATATTTACAACCTTCCCGGGAAACTGATCAGGACACTGACCTCCTGCATGTGGCATTAATGCGCATGCGCGGTGTTACAGCAGAGGAATATCTATTTGATTACTGCAAACAAAAAAACATTACTGCTGGCTGTGCAGAATATATAATTGTCCATGTGGGATTCGTAGCGGCTGCATGTGGTGGCAGTAGCAGCGGTAACGGTAAAAGTAGTGGTAGTAATGGAGTAGTAGCTGCAGTGGTAGTAGTTATAACAATAGTAGCATTCGTAATAATGGTAGTGGCAGTAGCTGTGCTGGCAATAATGAGGTAGAGGCTGTAGTGGTAGTAATTATAACCATAGTTATAATTATATAACTATATATGGTTTCGCCTTATGTCTTTTGGCGTGTGCTGAGACTGCTATGATGGGGACTACAGCTACCTTTCTTTGTTTGGGAGATGAATTCGGATGATTTTAGTGGCACGGGCGGTTATGCAATTATGGGTTTTAATTCGTTTGCAGTGATACCGGGGCCTTCCATAACCAAAGAACCATAGTTATATTGTATATATTGGTAGTGGCAGTAGTTTTGGTATTAGTGATTGAGTAGCAGTTGTTGTGGTATTAGCGATAACAGTAGTAGTAGTAGTAGTAGTAGTTGTAGTGGTATTAGCGATAGTAGTAGTAGTAGTAGTAGTAGTAGTGGTATTAGCGATAACAGTAGTAGTAGTAGTGGTATTAGCGATAACAGTAGTAGTAGTAGTAGTTGTATTAGTAGTGGTATTAGCGATAACAGTAGTAGTAGTAGTAGTAGTAGTTGTAGTATTAGCGATAACAGTAGTAGTAGTAGTAGTTGTGGTATTAGCGATAACAGTAGTAGTAGTAGTAGTAGTAGTAGTAGTAGTAGTTGTAGTGGTATTAGCGATAGTAGTAGTAGTAGTAGTGGTATTAGCGATAACAGTAGTAGTAGTAGTAGTTGTTGTAGTAGTAGTGGTATTAGCGATAACAGTAGTAGTAGTAGTAGTAGTAGTAGTTGTAGTAGTAGTGGTATTAGCGATAACAGTAGTAGTAGTAGTAGTTGTGGTAGTAGCGATAACATTAGTAGTAGTTGTTGTTGTGGTATTAGCGATAACAGTAGTAGTAGTTTTTGCGGTAATAGCAGCAGTAATATTAGTAATGACAGTAGTTGTAGTATTAGTTAAGATAGTGGTAGAATTAATAATAATGGTAGTGGCAGTAGTTGTGGTGGTAGTGAGGTAGTAGTTGTGGTATTAGTGATACCAGTTGTAGTACTGGTAATGTGGTAGCAATAGTAGTGGTAGTAGCAGTAGTTTTGGTAGAATTAGTAGCAGGTAGTGCTACTAGCAGAGGGGTAGTAGTACCACCAGCGGTATTATAGCTTTCGCGGCACAGCCGTTATATTAGCTGGTATAGCTACGGTGATAACAGCAATAGTAGTGGTAGTAGTAATACCAGAAGTAGGTACAGTAGTAATGGTAGAATTGTACTAGACGTAGCAGAAGTATTAATAAGAGTAATGGCAAATGACAGTAGTAGTAGCAGTAGTAGTAGTAGTAGCAGTAGTAGTAGTAGTAGCAGAAGTAATGGTGAATGGTAGCACAGTGAGTGAGTGAGTGAGTGAGTGAGTGAGTGAGTGAGTGAGTGAGTGAGTGAGTGAGTGAGTGAGTGAGTGAGTGAGTGAGTGAGTGAGTGAGTGAGTGAGTGAGTGAGTGAGTGAGTGAGTGAGATCCCCGAAAAAAAATCAGGTACCCATCTAAAACAACATGAACCTAGAAGCTATCGTTTGGTATTAAACCCGGCCTCTTCTCCTCAAAAGAACAGTTCACCAACATCTGCCCTACAGCGTGCCCTATACAACATGACAGCATGAGCAAGGTCCTAGGCCAATGATGGAAATACAACCACAATACACGCACTAGGCCACAGATATTACCACAACTGTGGGACACTTACCTCCTTGGTCTTGTTGTTAGCGAGCTGCTGCTCCAACTGCAGCCTCTCTTTAGCAGCCTGTTTGATGATATTCACCAGCTCCTCCTTCTCTTCAAACTGCACTGCATTCTGGTTGAAGAACAAGGAAAACCCCAAGTTTCTTAACTTCATTCACGTTTGGTTTTTGTTTAAATAAAGAACCATTCTATAATAGTACTAGGGTAGTTACATTAGCACTGCAATATATATCCTAATTCACACAGGAAGGTCTAAGCACAGTGCATGTACTCTGTAATATCCGCGGAATGATCGCTTGATTAATTTCAGTTTTTTTAAAATTAGCCTCTTTAATATGGTGTACCGGGAGGATTTTTTTTTTCTATTTCCAACTATTACCTGTTCTTCTGTGATAAACATCCACGACCACATCAGCCCACGTTAATAGGTCTCATGTTCATTCATCTGGTTGGAAATTATCATAAAAACATGAGATCTCTGGGTGTTTGATTCCAATGTGGCACTTTGGAATATAAGGCGAGAACCTACGTGGCACGTTGGAATATTAGGTGAGAACAAACGTGGCACTTTGGAATATTAGGTGAGACCCAAAGTGGCACTTTGGAATATTAGACGAGAACCACGTGGTACTTTGGAATATTAGGTGAGAACCAACGTGGCACTTTGGAATATTAGGTGAGAACCAACGTGACACTTTGTAATATTAGATGAGAACCAACGTGACACTGGAATATTGGGTGAGAACCAACGTGGCAATTTGGACTATTAGGTGAGAACCAACGTGACACTTTGTAATATTAGATGAGAACCAACGTGACACTGGAATATTAGATGAGAACCAACGTGACACTGGAATATTAGGTGAAAACCTTAATTACAACAGCGGCCTATCAACATGAATTGTTTGTTCACATGGTTGCTAACATAGCAGTCTATTTTCCGTGTGCTCAGCTCTTTAATTACAAAAATTTCAACAGTATCATCATCATGAAGTACCGTGCCTACTGGCGTAGGTGATCATGTCTCTCCACAATTTTCGATCTCGGCAGCTATTTATCCTTTCTGTTGCTGACCTTCTGCCAGGCCATTCACTTAAGCTGTCTGTTATTTTTTTTCTCTTTTCTCTTTGCTTCCCTCTATCTCTTCGTCCCACAAATTTTCCAGTTGTTACAATATATTCCAGTTGTTCTCTTCTCATTACATGGTCAAAAAATGATGATTGTCTCTTCCTAATATTGGAAATTATTTCTCTTTTTGCTTTGACCTCTTTCAGAACGTTTTCATTACTCTTCTTACATGTCCATGGTACTCTCAACATTCTTCTGTAAAACCACATTTCTATAGACTCCAGTGATTTTCTTGTCTGTTGTCCTATTGTCCATGATTCGCATCCATATGTTAAGACTGGCTCTATATAACTTTTAAGAACTCTTTTTCTTTGTTTCTATTGTCAAAAATGGATTGCATAGTATCTTCCTCATTTCATATATGTATATATATATATATATATATATATATATATATATATATATATATATATATATATATATATATATATATACAACAGTATATATATTTTTTTTAAATAAGAGCTAGCTATATAGCTGAAGAATTACGTGAGCAGCCTACGTAAAGAATGCATATGCTGATACAAGTCAGATAAAAAATGAGAAGAAATGATAGTTTCAGCTTCTTATCTGGTGAAAGAAAGATTTATGTCAAACATAATATTGGCATCAGTGTGATTATTAATGGAAATAAATGTTTACTACTCAATAAATTCATAGTGCGACGTGACAATCTCGACCATCATGTTTACGTGATAGGCTAAACGTCTTGTGTCAAAGTGACGAGACCATGTGCTTCTACCTCTCATAAAGATGTGTTTCTATTTTTCATAAAGATGTGGTTCTATCTTTCATAAAGATGTGCTTTCTATATCCCATTAAGATCTGTTTTTACCTCTCATAAAGATATGCTTCTATTTCTCATAAAGATGTGCTTCTATCTTTCATAAAGATGTGCTTCTATCTTTCATAAAGATGTGCTTCTATCTTTCATAAAGATGTGCTTCTACCTCTCATAAAGATGTGCTTTCTATCCCTCACAAAGATGTGCTTCTATCTCTCATAAAGATGTGCTTCTATCTCTCATAAAGATGTGCTTTCTATCTCTCATAAAGATGTGCTTCTATCTCTCATAAAGATTTGCTTCCATCTCTCATAAAGATGTGGTTCTATCTTTCATAAAGATGTGCTTCTATCTCTCATAAAGATGTGCTTGTATCTTTCATAAAGATGTGCTTCTATCTCTCATAAAGATGTGCTTCTATCTCTCATAAAGATGTGCTTGTATCTTTCATAAAGATGTGCTTCTATCTCTCACAAAGATATGCCTTCGTTCAGTGACAATACCATTCATCCAAAAAAGATGGTTGAACAATTTCAATTGTTCCCTTAACTTCCTTCAGATTTTAAACATGAACGTAGACTTAATCCCAGTCTGACGCTCCACAACTAACCCAAATGTTAAAAGAATGGGTACATACCCTATTGAGCTGAGGAAAATAATAAGTACGAGAAACAGCACCAACTCTTCCATTCTAAATAATGTGGCTTAGAACAGGGCATTTTTAAAACTTGACTGCATGTATTCGGCACGTCCTTAAACTTGTGTTTACTACTTGTTTATTGATCCAGATATGGCTATTCTCTCCCTTTGAGCAGATCCCAGCCCTGAGATGACATCAACAACTAGAGACATGTCACATTTATTTGAAATATTAAAGTAACGTGGAAGCAACAGGCTGATAGGCAGTTTTTGTGCCGAACAATACAACTTGTTTCAACGCATTATCATGCCAGCCAGCACAAGTAAAGAGAGCCAGAAATAAATCTCTTAAATAACGGTCATGAAATCTGACATCTCACTGGACCGTGTCAAACCGTGTCTCACTGATTGGGGCCGTATGTTTGTTTGAATGTAGGTGGAATGTGGGCATAGTTGATTGTTCAGATTTAGGTGGGCGGTGGGCAGAGTTGTTTGTTTGGATTTAGGTGGGTGGTGGCACAGTTGGTTGTTTGGATTTAGGTGGGTGGTGGCACAGTTGTTTGTTTGGATTTAGGTGGGTGGTGGCACAGTTGTTTGTTTGGATTTAGGTGGGTGGTGGCATAGTTGTTTGTTTGGATTTAGGTGGGTGGTGGGCATAGTTGTTTGTTTGGATTTAGGTGGGTGGCGGCACAGTTATTTGTTTGGATTTAGGTGGGTGTTGGCACAGTTGTTTGTTTGGATTTAGGTGGGTGGTGGCACAGTTGTTTGGATTTAGGTGGGCGGTGGCACAGTTGCTTGGATTTAGGTGGGTGGTGGCATAGTTGTTTGTTTGGATTTAGATGGGTGGTGGCATAGATGTTTGTTTGGATTTAGGTGGGTGGTGGCACAGTTGTTTGTTTGGATTTAGGTGGGTGGTGGCACAGTTGTTTTTTTGGATTTAGGTGGGTGGTGGCACAGTTGTTTGTTTAGATTTAGGTGGGTGGTGCACAGTTGTTTGTTTGAATTTAGGTGGGTTGTGGCACAGTTGTTTGGATTTAGGTGGGTGGTGGCATAGTTGTTTGTTTGAATTCAGGTGGGTGGTGGCATAGTTGTTTGTTTGGATTTAGGTGGGTGGTGGCATAGTTGTTTGTTTGGATTTAGGTGGGTTGTGGCACAGTTGTTTGTTTCGATTTAGGTGGGTCGTGGCACAGATGTTTGTTTGGATTTAGGTGGGTGGTGGCACAGTTGTTTGTTTGGATTTAAGTGAAATGTGGGCATAGTTGTTTGTTTGGATTTAGGTGGGTGGTGGCACAGTTGTTTGTTTGGATTTAGGTGGGTGGTGGCACAGTTGTTTGTTTGGATTTAGGTGAAATGTGGGCACAGTTGTTTGTTTTTAATTTAGGTGGGTGGTGGCACAGTTGTTTGTTTGGATTTAGGTGGAATGTGGGCATAGTTGTTTGTTTGGATTTAGGTGGGTGGTGGCACAGTTGTTTGTTTGGATTTAGGTGAGTGGTGGCATAGTTGTTTGTTTGGATTTAGGTGGGTGGTGCACAGTTGTTTGTTTGGATTAAGGTGTGTGGTGCACAGTTGTTTGTTTGGATTTAGGTGGGTGGTGGCACAGTTGTTTGTTTGGATTTAGGTGGGTGGTGGCACAGTTGTTTGTTTGGATTTAGGTGGGTGGTGCACAGTTGTTTGTTTGGATTTAGGTGGATTGTGGGCATAGTTGTTTGTTTGCATTAAGGTGAATGTGGGCACAGTTGTTTGTTTTTATTTAGGTGGGTGCTAGCACAGTTGTTTGTTTGGATTTAGGTGGGTTGTGGCACAGTTGTTTGTTTGGATTTAGGTGGAATGTGGGCATAGTTGTTTGTTTGGATTTAGGTGGGTGGTGCACAGTTGTTTGTTTGGTAAGTAAAGTAAAGTACCCCCGTCATGTCAAGTGGCATATAGGGAAATATGGTGTTAGTGACCCTATATTTTATAGACCTTCAGCACATGATTTTTGGGGTAATGTGGTCAGTATTACGCCCGTGCTGGTTTACTTTCCCAGAAAAAAATCCGGTACCCATTTAAGGATGGGTGTAGCCGGAAGCCGTCGGTTGGGATCGAACCCTACCTTGTTTGTTTGGATTTAGGTGAAATGTGGGCACAGTTGTTTGTTTTTAATTTAGGTGGGTGGTGGCAGAGTTGTTTGTTTGGATTTAGGTGGAATGTGGGCACAGTTTTTTGTTTGGATTTAGGTGGGTGGTGGCACAGTTGTTTGTTTGGATTTAGGTGGGTGGTGCACAGTTGTTTGTTTGGATTTAGGTGGGTGGTGCACAGTTGTTTGTTCGGATTTAGGTGGGTGGTGGCACAGTTGTTTGTTTGGATTTAGGTGGAATGTGGGCATAGTTGTTTGTTTGCATTAAGGTGAATGTGGGCACAGTTGTTTGTTTGGATTTAGGTGGGTGCTAGAACAGTTGTTTGTTTGGATTTAGGTGGGTGGTGGCACAGTTGTTTGTTTGGATTTAGGTGGAATGTGGGCATAGTTGTTTGTTTGGATTTAGGTGGAATGTGGGCATAGTTGTTTGTTTGGATTTAGGTGGGTGGTGGCACAGTTGTTTGTTTGGATTTAGGTGAGTGGTGGCATAGTTGTTTGTTTGGATTTAGGTGGGTGGTGCACAGTTGTTTGTTTGGATTAAGGTGTGTGGTGCACAGTTGTTTGTTTGGATTTAGGTGGGTGGTGGCACAGTTGTTTGTTTGGATTTAGGTGGGTGGTGGCACAGTTGTTTGTTTGGATTTAGGTGGGTGGTGCACAGTTGTTTGTTTGGATTTAGGTGGATTGTGGGCATAGTTGTTTGTTTGCATTAAGGTGAATGTGGGCACAGTTGTTTGTTTTTATTTAGGTGGGTGCTAGCACAGTTGTTTGTTTGGATTTAGGTGGGTTGTGGCACAGTTGTTTGTTTGGATTTAGGTGGAATGTGGGCATAGTTGTTTGTTTGGATTTAGGTGGGTGGTGCACAGTTGTTTGTTTGGTAAGTAAAGTAAAGTACCCCCGTCATGTCAAGTGGCATATAGGGAAATATGGTGTTAGTGACCCTATATTTTATAGACCTTCAGCACATGATTTTTGGGGTAATGTGGTCAGTATTACGCCCGTGCTGGTTTACTTTCCCAGAAAAAAATCCGGTACCCATTTAAGGATGGGTGTAGCCGGAAGCCGTCGGTTGGGATCGAACCCTACCTTGTTTGTTTGGATTTAGGTGAAATGTGGGCACAGTTGTTTGTTTTTAATTTAGGTGGGTGGTGGCAGAGTTGTTTGTTTGGATTTAGGTGGAATGTGGGCACAGTTTTTTGTTTGGATTTAGGTGGGTGGTGGCACAGTTGTTTGTTTGGATTTAGGTGGGTGGTGCACAGTTGTTTGTTTGGATTTAGGTGGGTGGTGCACAGTTGTTTGTTCGGATTTAGGTGGGTGGTGGCACAGTTGTTTGTTTGGATTTAGGTGGAATGTGGGCATAGTTGTTTGTTTGCATTAAGGTGAATGTGGGCACAGTTGTTTGTTTGGATTTAGGTGGGTGCTAGAACAGTTGTTTGTTTGGATTTAGGTGGGTGGTGGCACAGTTGTTTGTTTGGATTTAGGTGGAATGTGGGCATAGTTGTTTGTTTGGATTTAGGTGGGTGGTGGCACAGTTGTTATTTTGGATTTAGGTGAAATGTGGGCATAGTTGTTTGTTTGGATTTAGGTGGGAGGTGGGCACAGTTGTTTGTTTGGATTTAGGTGGGAGGTGGACACAGTTGTTTGTTTAGATTTAGGTGGGTGGTGGGCATAGTTGTTTGTTTAGATTTAGGTAGGAGGTGAGCACAGTTGTTTGTTTGGATTTAGGTAGGAGGTGAGCACAGTTGTTTGTTTGGATGTAGGTGGGTGGTGGGCATAGTTGTTTGTTTGGATTTAGGTAGGAGGTGAGCACAGTTGTTTGTTTAGATTTAGGTGGGTGGTGGGCATAGTTGTTTGTTTGGATTTAGGTAGGAGGTGAGCACAGTTGTTTGTTAAGATTTAGGTGAAATGTGGGCACAGTTGTTTGTTTGGATTTAGGTGAAATGTGGGCACAGTTGTTTGTTTGGATTTAGGTGAAATGTGGGCACAGTTGTTTGTTTGGATTTAGGTGAAATGTGGGCACAGTTGTTTGTTTGGATTTAGGTGGGTGGTGGCACAGTTGTTTGTTTAGATTGAGGTCGGTGGTGGGCACAGTTGTTTGTTTAGATTTAGGTAGGAGGTGAGCACAGTTGTTTGTTAAGATTTAGGTGGGAGGTGGGCACAGTTGTTTGTTTAGATTTAGGTGGGAGGTGGGCACAGTTGTTTGTTTGGATTTAGGTGAAATGTGGGCATAGTTGTTTGTTTGGATTTAGGTGGGTGGTGGGCACAGTTGTTTGTCAATTATACTTTAGTTGAATTACCATTTATGTCTTTCCATAAAGATAAAATATACATGATTCTTCTATTATACATTTAAAGTAATAAAAAGAATCTCTATCTTAAAATGTGACAACTTTTGCAGTTTAAAAAATGGAATATTGCATGCCACAGAAACCTTCAGAGTTGTCACTCTTTGATATGTTGCTATGGGCGTTAATTAGTCAAATACCAACCAAACATAAATATTCACATCAGACAATAGATTTAAAGGAATCAGCTTTAATAGCAAAAAGACAGAAGTAATGGTAGCAACAAAGAAAAAGACAACATAGCTATGCACAATAAAGATAAGTGGAGCAATATTAAAACATGTAAATGAATGTAAATATAGGAAAACAATGTTGCCCTCAGATGTACAACAGAGGTGAGATGCAGAATGGCCCAGGAAAAAGAATCTTTCCAAAAAAAATTACTGGAAGATACTGTGCAATCCATTTTTAACAATAGAAATAAGAAAACGAGTTCTTAAATGTTATGTAGAGCCAGTCTTAACATATGGATGTGAATCATGGACAATAGGACAACAGACAAGGAAATCACTGGTGGAAGTAGAAATGTGGTTTTACAGAATTCTGCTGAGAATACAATGGACAGCTAATAAAAGTAATGAAAACGTTCTGGAAGAGGTCAAAGCAAAGAGAAAGCTAATTTCCAATATTAGGAATAATCAATCATTTTTAGCCATGTAATGAGAAGGAAAAGGCTGGAATATATTGCATTATTACGAATTTGAGAGTTTCTGTCAGTCTGTACTGCTTTCCTAAAACCATTTTAAATAAAAATATAGTAAAATAAATATATTGTTACAGACTATCATGGTGGCGTGGCTGGGTTGGTCACGATGGAGAGCATATTCTGAGGGTCTCGAGGCATTATAATATTTTGTGGTTCTACTGCCCTGGTGGTCAATAGAAAGCTCATTATCATCATTGTGTGCCATACAGGTTGGCGTATGCAATCATGTCCTTCCACAATTCTTTATCCACAGTACATCATACCAATTATATTGTTGAGTGTTTTCTGTGCCATGACACCAAGCTATCTAGTATGATCTCTCTTTGCCGCCCATACTACAACTAACAGTGACTCAAAGAGCCATAAACAAACGCTACGAAAACGCCAGATTAAGAGGAAGACCAAGAAAGAGATGGATAAAGGGAATACTAGAGATGGATAAAGGGAATACTAGAGTCACTAGGAGGAATAACATCGGAAGAGGCCAACAGAAGAGCAAAGAATCGCAGATTGTTTATCCTCTCGACGTCAACGGCAACAGAGGAAGGATAGAAGAAGAAAAAGAACCACGTAGCTCACGGTAAAGAAATAAAAGCTGACATGCTTGTTCTCAAAGCACTCGCCCTGTGAACTTTAGTTTGACAGGTAAGTTATGTTTGTACGGTCGCTAACTGGAGATGTGTCCTACTATTGATGAGGATAAAGTGGTGTGATATCGAAAGTCATGAGATGACTGCGAGAACAGGCCTGGTACAACTTGCGAGCTACATAAGTTACCAACGTCCACACTTTGTGCCATCCCTAGCAAGGACAAAGGACCTAGACATCTGCTTTAATCAAATTGATTCTTTTTTTATTCTGTTAAACATTATTCACGGTATCCATCCCATTTCTTTGTGTGCGGTGTGCCCTCTTGTGCAACAAGTCTATCCTGATGCGAGAAAGAAAGTTACTGCGCTTTATACAGCCACTTCTGATCTATGGAAGCAAATCCTGCACAGCAGGCAAACAAATGAAAAATAAACGGTTAGCAGCAACAGAGAAGGGATTTCTCAGAAGAATGTTGAAAGTTCCTTGGGCAGCTGAAAAGACTAACGGCAAATATTCAGAGGCCAAGACCAAAAAAGGAGCTCCTAAAAATATATCAGAAAGAAACAATCCCCATTTTTGGTGGTACACCACGAGAAAAGGAAATTGTTTAAAGCATTGGTTGCAAATGGTAAAATACAAGGAAAGAGAAATCATAAAAGACAAAGAGAGAAGATACTGAGTAGCTTGGTGTCAGTCAAGGTAAACAATCTAAAACAGAATCGACATGGTGCACTGTGCACAGAGAATTAAGGAAGGACATTAACGCCAACGTCAATCGGTGTGGCACATGATGATGATGTTTGGGTTTTATTTTCAATAAAATAAAGAGTTAAATGAAAATCAAATGACATGATGATTAAAAAAAAACATGAAGACAGAACAACAAATTTTAAGTATAGTTAAAAAAAAAAAAAAACTATTGTTGAAGTCATGTTCTATATATAAAGTAGGTACATAAGATGTAGATTAATCCAGTACAGGTGTACATAAATCTCAACAGCGATAAATACCTGAGGTGCCATGAGTTCTCCATTGCTGAGCTCGTCAGCCAAATCCTGGCATTTTTTCCGAAGGTCTTCAATCTCTTTATCCTTGGCCAGCATTGTCTTAGCGTGTTCGGACAGATCTTTGGCTCGCTGACGTGCCAGCATTCGCTTGAGATGTTCAACTTCGGGGCTAGACTCATCCAGTGACAAGGTAGTTGGCAATTTCTGGTGTAGTACAGAATGTAGTGTTGTTTAACAAACAGGACACAATTAACACAAAGATGATGTTTCTGTAAAACTGCATTAACAGACAGTCAGTGATCAAGTGTTGATTTTATGGACACAAAAAATATGTTTGTTGGCTGACATTCGTCAGATGGTCTAATGTTTATTCCAGAATGTAACACTCTCAAGTGTTTTCTATCATTCATTAGTTGTACTTGCTGTTAGAGATTTACTGCGAAACTGAAAAAAATGAAGTGCCAAAATGTGGTAAAACTCGCACTAGGTTCATACCCCATGTCTCCAACCTTCACACCAGTATCATACCCCACGTCTCCAACTTTCACACCGGTATGATGCCCCACTTCTCCAACCTTCACACCGGTATCATACCCAACATCTCCAACCTTCAAACTGGTATCATACCCCACGTCTCCAACCTTCACACAGGTATCATACCCCACGTCTCCAACCTTCACACAGGTATCATACCCCACTTCTCCAACCTTCACACCGGTATCATACCCCACTTCTCCAACCTTCACACCGGTATCATACCCCACTTCTCCAACCTTCACACCGGTATCATACCCAACGTCTCCAACCTTCACACCGGTATCATACCCCACTTCTCCAACCTTCACACCGGTATCATACCCCACTTCTCCAACCTTCACACCGGTATCATACCCAACGTCTCCAACCTTCACACAGGTATCATACCCCACTTCTCCAACCTTCACACCGGTATCATACCCCACTTCTCCAACCTTCACACCGGTATCATACCCCACTTCTCCAACCTTCACACCGGTATCATACCCCACTTCTCCAACCTTCACACCGGTATCATACCCAACGTCTCCAACCTTCACACCGGTATCATACCCCACTTCTCCAACCTTCACACCGGTATCATACCCAACGTCTCCAACCTTCACACAGGTATCATACCCCACTTCTCCAACCTTCACACCGGTATCATACCCCACTTCTCCAACCTTCACACCGGTATCATACCCCACTTCTCCAACCTTCACACCGGTATCATACCCCACCTCTCCAACCTTCACACCGGTATCATACCCCACGTCTCCAACCTTCACACCGGTATCATACCTCACGTCTCCAACCTTCACACCGGTATCATACCCCACCTCTCCAACCTTCACACCGGTATCATACCCTACATCTCCAACCTTCACACCGGTATCATACCCCACCTCTCCAACCTTCACACCGGTATCATACCCTACATCTCCAACCTTCACACCGGTATCATACCCCACCTCTCCAACCTTCACACCGGTATCATACCCAACGTCTCCAACCTTCACACCGGTATCATACCCCAACTCTCCAACCTTCACACCGGTATCATACCCCACGTCTCCAACCTTCACACCGGTATCATACCCCACTTCTCCAACTTTCACACCGGTATCATACCCCACTTCTCCAACCTTCACACCGGTATCATACCCCACTTCTCCAACCTTCACACCGGTATCATACCTCACGTCTCCAACCTTCACACCGGTATCATACCTCACGTCTCCAACCTTCACACCGGTATCATACCCCACTTCTCCAACCTTCACACCGGTATCATACCCCACCTCTCCAACCTCCACACCGGTATCATACCCCACTTCTCCAACCTTCACACCGGTATCATACCCCACTTCTCCAACCTTCACACCGGTATCATACCCCACTTCTCCAACCTTCACACGGGTCTCATACACCTCGCCTTGAATTCACACCCCACGTCTCCAACCCTTACACCTGTCTCAACACCTCACCCTGTCTTCATACCCGACATCTCCAACCTTCACACCTGTGTCCCACCTACAATAGTTCTCTGTGCCCCACACATGTCCCTACACCCTTTTACACACACTATAACAAAAGAGCACACACTAAAAACACTTACAGTTCTGACCTTGACATTCTCTTGCTGCAGAGATTTGGCTTTCTCTTCCAACCGCCTGGCAATGGCTGCCAGCTCAGCATTACGTTTCTTCAGAGATCTGATCTTCTCCTCCAGCGGCTTCTGATCATCTTGTTTTTTCCTCTAAGAATAGAAATTAAAACTTGTATGTTCTCTTATTTCTTGATACTAATGCTGAAATAAGAGAAATGGCAATGCAGCCATTTACCTTAGTAAAAAGTAAAGTAAAGTACCCCCGTCACGCCAAGTGGCGGGGTATTGGGAATATGGTGTTAGTGACCATAAATTTTACAGACATTCGGCACATGATTTTTGGGGTAATGTGGTCGGTACTACGCCTGTGCCGCTTTACGTTCCCAGAAAAAAAAATCCGGTACCCATTTAAGGCTGGGTGAAACCGGAAGCCGTCGGTTGGGATCGAACCCTACTCCTTGTCCTTTGTAGTCCAGTTCACTAACCACTGAGCTATTGCGGCTCAGCCATTTACCTTATCCACTATTAAGAAAAGTAGAGGAATATATGACGGGAATGTATTTAGAAGAAAAGACCAGAGAATTACTAAGCGGCTCACAAACGGGAAACATCAGGTCAGAGGAAATGTGGACGACCTCGAGGAACACTGAAAATTACTCTATCAAAAGAGGCAATGTTGACAGGCATAGACTATCTATAATCGAACAATTCGATCAGAATAGAGACAATTGGCGGGAGACTCTATGAGACCTATGTGCCGTCTAACGGAACTGGAAGGATCATAACAAAATTGTATTTAGAGATGCATTCCTACTTTAGACCGCAGGCGGGAAAAAGAGAGAACAAGTGAGTCAGAAAAAGTGTGTGAGAGAGAGAGAGTTTGTGTGAGAGAGAGTGTGTGCGAGAGAGTGTGTGTGTGTGTGAGAGTGATAGCGAGATATAGAGAGAGTGTTTATGATATAGAGTGAGAAAAAGAGTGTTGGAAAGTGTGTGCGTGTGTGTGAATGAGAAACAACGTATGTGAGAGTGTGATCGAGAGAGAGAGAGAGAAAGTTATAAGGTTTATTTACCCATAAAATGTAAAAATATATAAGCTATAGAAAACGAGGCTGAAAAGGAAAGAGGCACGAGGCAGAGAGAGAGAGAGAGAGAGAGAGAGTTCTGGAAGGTGTATCGTTGGTGATACAAGGTCGATTCTTGGACAAAGAAAAGATATGGAAGTAGATGTGTTATATGGGGTTACGGCAAAGAAATGCAAATGAATGCATAAAAATGCGAAGCTGCAGTAGATGTGTTATATCAGCCAGCAGCTGATCTATGCCATCATTGATGTTCTCAGCTGCACGCCCATGGTCTTGTCTGGTATATAAGGACAGGCAAAAATAAGAAGCAGAGACAGGTGACATTGAATTGTTGAAAACTAGACACGCAGTTAAAAACATCACTTTTGAGTTGTTGACTTCTCTCGTGCCACCAATATTAGACTTTCTCTCTCTCTCTCTCTTTCTCTGTGTGTGTGAGCGCGCATGTGTGTGTGCCTCGTGTTTGTTTCGTTTTCAGCCTTGTTTTCAATAGTTTATATACTTTTTTAATTTGCTTGCAGATAAATGTTATTACTTTATCTCTCACACTCTCACACGCTCTCCCTAATTCACTCACACAGACTCTCTACCACTCTGTCTCAAACTCTATCACACACGTTGTCTCTCACTCACTCACAAACACTCTCTCCCACTCTGTCTCAAACTCTATCACACACGTTGTCTCTCACTCACTCACAAACACTCTATCCCACTCTGTCTCAAACTCTATCACACATGTTGTCTCTCACTCACTCACAAACACTCTCTCCCACTCTGTCTCAAACTCTCTCCCACAGTTTGTCTCTCACTCACTCACAAACACTCGCTCCCACTCTGTCACTCACTCTCACACACTCTCATGCTCACTCTCCCTATCATAAACACTCTCACCGTTCCTACAGATTATCCCCTGAAATTACACAATTCATCATGTGGATTAAGACCCCGCTCATTTCATCAAGGAAAAGGTACTTTTAAACATGAGGCGTGCGCCTTAGTTTAGAAGACATATCACCTTCATTGTACAATGGACAATTCCAGAGTGGCCAGCACGTTCCCCCAAGATTAACCACACCCTCCGCACACTAGCGAAAGTAATGAAGACGACACCACCTCAGATGTACGAACTCCGTAACACCGACAGAGATTTAGTCCCCAACCTCCTAAGTCGTCTCTCATGACAGGCGTGGCAGGTGACAGTAACCCTATTCTTGTCTCCCCTTACCGTGGTCCGGGTCCCGGTAGCCAGGCGGGCGAGACGTGTGAATACTTTAACATCAACTAATACGCTTAACTGTATTTGTATTATATAAGCCACTCAATTCATGAGTGATGACATTAGATAAGCACAGGCTGTCTACACTGGTGTCTAAGAGTGTGACACTTTCGCATTTCCGGTGGTTCAAATGCCACTTCGCTATACAAGTATATATGGTGGCAGATCCAAGACGTGAATCAAAACCAATACATGAACAAATGGAATACATAACACTCGAGTTAATAGAAAATGTATACCTACAACCAGAGCCTCAGTGGCTGAGCGGTTAGTGTGCTCAGTTCCTAATCAGAAATCCGGGTTCGATCCCAAGAAGGTGCGGATTTTTTTTTTTTTTCCGGGCAGACAAGGCTCCGTAGTCTCTAAAATGCAGTCAGCCTCTTAAAACGGGTAACAGAGATTTTTCTTGGAAATAAAGGCGGAATGGCGTAATACTGACCACATCACCCAAAAAATGTGCTGTTATAATTATAAAAGTATGGTCACTAGCACCATATTCCCCATACGCATAGCAAGGCAGGGAATAGAACCTTTACTTGACAGTTTTTACATGCAGGTTAGTACAATAGAGCAAGTGACAGTTATTACATGCAGGTTAGTACAATAGAGCAAGTGACAGTTATTACATGCAGGTTAGTACAATAGAGCAAGTGACAGTTATTACATGCAGGTTAGTACAATAGAACAAATGACAGTTATTACATACAGGTTAGTACAATAGAGCAAGTGACAGTTATTACATGCAGGTTAGTACAATAGAGCAAGTTACAGTTATTACATACAGGTTAGTACAATAGAGCAAGTGACAGTTATTACATGCAGGTTAGTACAATAGAGCAAGTGACAGTTATTACATACAGGTTAGCACAATAGAGCAATTGACAGTTATTACATGCAGGTTAGTACAATAGAGCAAGTGACAGTTATTACATGCAGGTTAGTACAATAGAGCAAGTGACAGTTATTACATGCAGGTTAGCACAATAGAGCAAGTGACAGTTTTTGTTTGACTTTCACAACGCCATAACAGTTTACGATACCATCTTTCCAATATGTTAATGAGATATGGAACTGTAATGATCTTGCCTGTGATGCAGGCTATATAACTGTCAAACATCTGCTACAGGGATGCCAAGAATGATGGATAGAAAATACAATATTATTACCATAGTCAGTACCATGACAGGAGCAGAGCTGAAGTTGCCAGCGAATCATAGCTGATGGCTTGCTCCAGGATCGGTGAACCAGAACCATTCAGACCCTACTCCGCCACATCGCAGTGCCTCCAGTAACTGACAAACCAGTCTAGGCTGGCCAAGGAGTAGGGATGAAAAGGGAAGGCAAACCGGTACTGATAAACGCACGGTGATGAAGTGGAAAGAGCTGGGCCGAAAGGGGGAAATATCACAGTTCTACTGCAAATCACAACACAACGCACACATGCCACGTAATGTCCTTTTAGGGGCGGATGACGAAGATGTATATTCCTTTAGTCATTGGATGAACGCAAGCAATCAGTACCATACGTGAATCAACTTTATGTAGATCTAACATACTGTGAGCTAATCAATGTCTTTTTTAAACGACTACCGTCTAAGAATGTACACATAATAAGAAAATGATGGTTCATCTGCACACATATTTTTTGTATATACAAAATTACGAGTTATTGAGTTATTTGCGGGTCATCATCTTTGCACTCCGAACATGTCCATAGGTGCTCACATCCCCTCCTCAGCAGTTCCCGCAGTGTCCAGCGACGGACTACTCCAGTTATATGTTGGTTGATAAGTCTTCTTACACGGCCACTAAGTTTCTCATTTCTGGCTGTGCACAAAATTACGAACAACACTGTATACAATTCCCGTAATGTTATGTGTTAAAGATTTAAAAAAAAACATACAATACTTTGGTCATATAGTCCAACAACAAAACTACCATACTCTGGTCATATAGTCCAAGAACAAAACCACCTTACTTTGGTCATATAGTCCAAGAACAAAACCACCTTACTTTGGTCATATAGTCCAACAACAAAACCACCTTACTTTGGTCATATAGTCCAAGAACAAAACCACCTTACTTTGGTCATATAGTCCAAGAACAAAACCACCTTACTTTGGTCATATAGTCCAACAACAAAACCACCTTACTTTGGTCATATAGTCCAAGAACAAAACCACCTTACTTTGGTCATATAGTCCAAGAACAAAACCACCTTACTTTGGTCATATAGTCCAACAACAAAACCACCTTACTTTGGTCATATAGTCCAACAACAAAACCACCTTACTTTGGTCATATAGTCCAACAACAAAACCACCTTACTTTGGTCATATTGTCCAACAACAAAACCACCTTACTTTGGTCATATAGTCCAAGAACAAAACCACCTTACTTTGGTCATATAGTCCAACAACAAAACCACCTTACTTTGGTCATAAAGTCCATAAACAGCGCCGCCGGTATAACTATAAAAATTAGCAAACCGTAACGACATGCACGTGTCTAAAGGTATAAGACTTGAGCTAAAACACCGACGATGGTAGAGTGAGAGAACACTGAAGCTAGATATTGTGGAATGGAATCGACTAAAAGACAAGATCGTCCGTACATTGGCGCGGAATTTGAAGATACAAAATATGTGCGAAATATAAAACATCTCACACAAGTCTATAAGACTAGGTTCTGTGACAGGCTAAGACTAGTATGTTACAATTAATTATTATTATCATCATCATCGAGTGCCGTCTCCGCATCGAAGGTTGGCTACCATGGAGCGCCATTCACTCTGTTTCTTGCTTTGATGGTGCAGGTTGTCATAGGCTGATTTGTCCATCTTTTGATGTTACTCGTCCATGTTAGTCTTGGTCTGCTTCTGCCTCTATAACCTTGTATTTTTCCTTCCAATATTACTTTTAGTAGGCTGTTGTGTCTTTTAACATGACCCAAAAATTTCATTTGTCTTGTTCTAATTGTATTTAGTAGTTTTATTTTCATTTTTAGTTGTTTTAAAACTTCATCATTTGCTCTCTTTTCTTTCCATCCAATTCTACCTATTCTTCTGTAAATCCACATTTCAAAGGTTTCAATTTCCTGTTCTATTTTCTTGTCTAATGCCCATGTTTCCGCACCATACAGGAATTTTGAGAAGATGTAACATTTTGCTATTCTTAGTTTTAGCCCTAGTGTTATTTGTTTTGATGTTAGTATACTTTTCAGGGCATTAAAATTACTTTTTGTCACTCCTATTCTTTTGTTAATTTCAGTTTTACATTTCCCATCACTAGTAGTTATAGTATGTTTAAGGTAGTTGTATCTCTTTAATTATTATAGTCATAATATAAACCGATAAATTCCTTGAACGAAGAAACACCACAGCAAAAGTCAAGATTGCAGGGCGATTTCGTTTGGTTACTTCCCTTGTTTCACGATTCCAATCTACAGAAATTGTTTGTAATCCCACGTCCTTTTCCTCGACAAATGTTTTAGTTAAGTAGATTGGGATAGTAATTTTTTTTTGTAATTACTTGAATTCTAGTAGAGTAGAGAGAGACGAAAGAACTAGTCTCTATATTTATAAAATATATATTTCTTACTTTCCTTGTCAACGCCCACTGGAGTCGACTTCAATGGTGCATGTTTCGCTAGCGTATACAAAAGCTGCACTCTTGTTATATCTTTTTTAGTTTTACGCCTGCAAAACATGGACCCAACAGTGGAACTACAGAAGAAAAAATAAGCTATGGAGAATAGTGTTATCGTGTGGATTTTGGGCATCTTTCACTTTGACCGCATTGTGAAGGAAGGTTTACAAAAAGATACAACAGGCAATCGGAGTACAGGATGATAAAATGACTATTATCGAAAACATTTCAAAGTGATATAGCTTGCTCACGTATCTCAATCATCTGGCCGGGCAAAGACCATTGTCTGTAGGGAACTATTAGAGGAGAAGGGAGGAGATGTAGACAGAGAAAGAGAGGGGAGGATAACATCCCAGAATGGATAGGATTCGACTTTCGGAGAATCTCACAAAATGGGACTGTAAAAAGATATCAATTGAAAATGCTGATAAAGCATGCTAGTAATGCCTTAACGACATCCAAGATTACGACAAACGGAGGGAAGTGGCATTGGTCTTCAACATACTTTCCATGTCGTCCTATTTGGTAAAGTAAAACAACGGTAAGGGTTCGCCACAAGCCTTGCTAGACGTATGGGGAATATGGTGTTAGCGGCCATATGTTTCTACGACCACGGCACATTTTTGGATACTGTGGTCGGTATCACACCAGGCCCCCTTTACTTCCAAGAAAAATCTCTGAAACCCATTTTAGAGGCTGGGTGGACCCCGGAGCCTTTTCAGTCCGAAAAAAATCCGCCGCTTCTGGGGATTGAACCCGGACCCTTTTAATCAGGAAGCGAGGCTAACCACTCAGCCACCGAGGTGAGTACACTAACCACTCGGCCATCCAGGCTCCTATTTGGTACCTTATATATATATATATATATATATATATATATATATATATATATATATATATATATATATATATATATGGACATATAATGGCAATGACAGCTGTGGAAACCTTGGTTAAAAGACAAGGAGAAAATGAGGACTGTACTGTTGAATATTACCGACCGCATAAATGTACGGCAAATTCACGTTCACGATATCTATCACAAATGTGATGTTTTCTAATGTAACAATTATCACGAGGATGAAAGTTTTACAAATATGACATAGCTGACATGTACAGTATACAATAAGTAACACTGACAGGTACAGTATACAATAAGTAACACTGACAGGTACAGTATACAATAAGTAACACTGGCATGTACAGTATACAATATGCAACACTGGCATGTACAGTATACAATATGTAACACTGGCAGGTACAGTATACAATATGTAACACTGGCATGTACTGTATACAATATGTAACACTGGCATGTACAGTATTCAATATGTAACACTGGCATGTACAGTATACAATATGCAACACTGACATGTGAAAGTAAACAATATGCAACACTGGCATGTACAGTATACAATAAGCAACACTGGCATGTACAGTATACAATATGCAACACTGGCAGGTACAGTATACAATATGTAACACTGGCAGGTACAGTATACAATATGCAACACTGGCAGGTACAGTATACAATTATAACACTGGCATGTACAGTATACAATATGCAACACTGGCAGGTACAATATACAATATGTAACACTGGCATGTACAGTATACAATATGTAACACTGGCATGTACAGTATACAATAAGCAACACTGGCATGTACAGTATACAATATGCAACACTGGCAGGTACAGTATACAATATGTAACACTGGCAGGTACAGTATACAATATGTAACACTGGCATGTACAGTATACAATATGTAACACTGGCAGGTACAGTATACAATATGTAACACTGGCATGTACAGTATACAATATGCAACACTGGCAGGTACAGTATACAATATGTAACACTGGCATGTACAGTATACAATATGTAACACTGGCAGGTACAGTATACAATATGCAACACTGGCAGGTACAGTATACAATATGTAACACTGGCAGGTACAGTATACAATATGTAACACTGGCATGTACAGTATACAATATGTAACACTGGCAGGTACAGTATACAATATGTAACACTGGCAGGTACAGTATACAATATGTAACACTGGCAGGTACAGTATACAATATGTAACACTGGCAGGTACAGTATACAATATGTAACACTGACAGGTACAGTATACAATATGTAACACTGGCATGTACAGTATACAATATGTAACACTGGCATGTACAGTATACAATATGTAACACTGGCAGGTACAGTATACAATATGTAACACTGGCAGGTACAGTATTCAATATGTAACACTGGCATGTACAGTATTCAATATGTAACACTGGCAGGTACAGTATACAATATGTAACACTGGCATGTACAGTATACAATATGTAACACTGGCAGGTACAGTATACAATATGTACCACGTACACGCAAGGCCTCACACAAGAACTCACCAGAGCATCGTTCTCTGTCTTCAACAAGGCAATCCGACGTTCCAAGCGCTGTATCTGAGTGGCCAACTCTCCCAACTTCTTCTGTAGCGTCTTCTCTCTCTCTCTGTCCTCCCTCTTGGACTGTGAAATAGAAAACAATACAAGCCTTACAAAAATCGAATAGTCGAGATACGAACATTAAAGACTAGCCAGAATATACTGCAGAACAAATCCTTACACGTATGTCCAGTTAATTGCGTTTGACATAAAGTGTGAGCGGGTACGGGACGGGTCCCGGAAGGAAGGGAGGGAGGGAGGGAGGGAGGAAGACAGGAAGGAAGGAAGACAGGAAGGCAGGAAGGAAGGAAGGAAGACAGGAAGGAAGGAAGACAGGAAGGCAGGAAGGAAGGGGAAGGGGAAGGGGAAGGGGAAGGGAGGGAGGGAGGAAGGGAGGGAGGGAGGGAGGGAGGGAGGGAGGGAGGGAGGGAGGGAGGGAGGAAGGAAGGAAGGAAGGAAGAAGGAAGGAAGGAAGGAAGGAAGGAAGGAAGGAAGGAAGGAAGGAAGGAAGGAAGGAAGGAAGGAAGGAAGGAAGGAAGGAAGGAAGGAAGGAAGGAAGGAAGGAAGGAAGGAAGGAAGGAAGGAAGGAAGGAAGGAAGGAAGGAAGGAAGGAAAGGAAGGAAGGAAGGAAGGAAGGAAGGAAGGAAGGAAGGAAAGGAAGGAAGGAAGGAAGGAAGGAAGGAAGGAAGGAAGGAAGGAAGGAAGGAAGGAAGGAAGGAAGGAAGGAAGGAAGGAAGGAAGGAAGGAAGGAAGGAAGGAAGGAAGGAGGAAGGAAGGAAGGAAGGAAGGAAGGAAGGAAGGAAGGAAGGAAGGAAGGAAGGAAGGAAGGAAGGAAGGAAGGAAGGAAGGAAGGAAGGAAGGAAGGAAGGAAGGAAGGAAGGAAGGAAGGAAGGAAGGAAGGAAGGAAGGAAGGAAGGAAGGAAGGAAGGAAGGAAGGAAGGAAGGAAGGAAGGAAGGAAGGAAGGAAGGAAGGAAGGAAGGAAGGAAGGAAGGAAGGAAGGAAGGAAGGAAGGAAGGAAGGAAGGAAGGAAGGAAGGAAGGAAGGAAGGAAGGAAGGAAGGAAGGAAGGAAGGAAGGAAGGAAGGAAGGAAGGAAGGAAGGAAGGAAGGAAGGAAGGAAGGAAGGAAGGAAGGAAGGAAGGAAGGAAGGAAGGAAGGAAGGAAGGATTTGGTCAATTGAGACATATATAATTGAAAGATTTGCCTATCTTTACGGCCAGCTTTGACAACGGCCAGCTTTGACAACGAAGACGATATCGAATTTCAGGGGAAAATAAATAAGGAGTTCATGGCCCCATTTTCTACCACGGGGCATAGCATAATCAACTTAATTCACTATATGACGATACAACTAAAATACTATCAGTTTCACTGCAGCATACTTACTCCGCCGCAAGTCATTTCTCGGAGCATATACAGACTCCTGTAAGATGCTCAACATTATATTTTTAAGACACACTAAACAACATAAAAGACATAGTAAGCTATTGAAAACTATTACATCATCCTTGTTGATAACGCTAGACTAAAATAGCATAATAAGATAACATTATTTGATAGACGTAAACGTTTCTCGCACCCACGTCTATTACGCGCAGCTTTAAGAAATAAAATGTTTGATACTTGTATGAGTTGCTGATAACGCAGGAACCTAAAGACAAGTAAACAGAAGACATAATCTCCATATTTGGAGTTGCAATTTTTATGTTGTGAATTAATAACGTTGTGTTGAACACGTGATCAACGGTGAATTGTCCACGTGACCAGGACTGTTTGGACTTCACATTCTTTATCTCTTGTGTATAATTAATCACATTGTACTATTACTGT
Organism: Megaustenia siamemsis; assembly: GCA_032433765.1. NCBI lineage: Eukaryota > Metazoa > Mollusca > Gastropoda > Stylommatophora > Ariophantidae > Megaustenia > Megaustenia siamemsis. The sequence goes on from JAVIAB010000008.1 coordinate 60,757,332, forward strand.
TACACACTCTGGACCAGGGATTAACGCAGCACCTAACCAACATACATGTATCAACCATTAACTTCCGTTCCCACTACCACTCCTCACAACCCTCCCCTCACCCCACCGTAAAAAATGTAAAAAAAAATTAATAGAAATTTCATTGATAATTTAAACGATCACAAACACGCAAACAAAGTAAACACACTATCAAGGTAAACACTTAATCGTTCCCACTACTACTCCTAACAACCCTCACCTCACCCAACCTAAAAAAATGTAAATAAAATAATAGAAATATTATCGATGATTTAAACGATCACAAACACCCAATCAAATTAAACACTTAATCAAGATAAACACTCATTCAAAGTAAACACTCAATCAAGGTAAACAATCAACAAAGTAAACAATCATGGTAGACACTCAATCAAGGTAAACACTCAATCAAAGTAAACACTCAATCAAAGTAAACACTCAATCAAGGTAAACATTTAATCAAAGCTAAACGGGCTTTAGTGTCAATCTAATCCGAGGATTCATTCAGAAAAATGTATTCAGTCTATTCTTGTATCCGTCTTAATGATGTTAAGGTGACTTTGTAATAGGAAACTCTTTATCCACAGCTTCGCAGCAGGAGGCAATCTGATCATCAGAAGTAGACCCGGCAAGCAAGTGCTTCGGCCCTTTAGCTTCTTGAAACGGTTATGGAGGTGGGCTTGCCTGGGTCATGACTCCCAGGCATCGACCTCCTGCCTGCTGCACAGAACTCTAAAGCTTACAATATATTCGGCACAAAATAACTACACTTACTCTATGCAATACTTCTGGTCGAATCTATGGTCTCTACCGGGTCGTATGCTTTACCTGTCTTAGCTTTAACCCAGCACATTGATGTCCTCTTCTTGGTGGCAGCAGTCTAAAATAGCTTGCAATTGCAACGTCCTTTTATACAGACTCGCGTACAAGCTTTTTTTGCATAGCGTAATCGGAGGGGAGGAGTAGATCAGAAACTGATAATAGGAAAAGACTTTGTTTTATATTATGATAATAAAGCCAGACCTACAGGTCTACACCAGTCAATGAACTGGTTTCACTCACATCAAGAGGAAAACGACAGACATCACAGAAATTCTGCAACAAACAACTGGTCCACAACAGTTTACTACGGCTACCCACAATGCATTTAAGATATATGGATACCAATCTATCTATCTTTCGTTCACCCGAAGTATTGTCTATATACAATGCAAGGTCGTTTCCTGTATAAATGTTACTGTCTTTTGTAATTCTTGCAGTGGCCCATATAGTTTTGTCTGTAGTGTTGTATCTATGGGCCAAAGGATTTCCCTCAGTCTACTATATTCAGTGCAGTCTTGAAGTATGTGTTCAGCAGTCTGGGGCGCCTGTCCACATGTATAAGTAGTTGATGTGCCGATCTTGAATTTTGTATACATGTGACTATGGAGTCGATTGTGTCCTGTTCTGAGGCGTATAATGACAACTTGTTCATATCCACTCATATTATGAAAGGTATCCTGATTTGGGGGTGTGGTCTTCTGATTGATTTGATTATCTGTTTCTTATGATGGTATGTAACTGGTGTATCTAGTTGTGTTTCTGTTGAACCTTCCTTTGCCAACTGATCTGCTTTCTCATTTCCTGATATTCCACAGTGAGATGGGATCTACTGCAGGGCAACCCTGTGGTGCTTGCAGAGTTCAGTCAATAAAGGTCTGCAGATGTGGTAATTTTCTGGATTGTAGTGCCTGGAGTACTGATCTTGCATCTGTCAAAAACACTACAGGCTGTGGGCTAAGATTACTGTTCAGCAGTTTTTCTATTGCCAACTTTACTGCTTGTATTTCTGCATCATAAGTGTGACAATATTTCCCTGTTGCTATTTTATTCATATCCCTAGTATTATTTGGGTACTCTATATATGCACCTGCTCCCCCATTCTTTACTGCATTCTGTGCTGATCCATCTGTGTACACACGAATCCATAGGTCTTGTGGGTATTCTTCATCCAGGAAACTGAGAGTTATTTTTTTTCGCTGTAGACTATTCTGTTCTTTGCCAACTATTCCTTTCACTTCTGTCCGTATTTGTATTGATAATCCTGATTCCTCTGTCCAGGGAGTATGTTCTGGTATGGGCAGTAGGGGGTTAACAACATTTGGCATGTCTGGTGTTTGTCTACTAATACGCTTGGCTTGGTGGATAAAACTGCTTCTCTTATGTCGTCCTATTGCAAGATTTTGGAATCGGTCCTTCATTGGATGTCTCGGCATGCATGCATGCAAATTTTTCTGCCTGTATCAGCACCTTTGTGTCCCTCCGTTCTCTCAGTGCTGGTATCCTCCACAATTTCTCCATCTCCAATATTGGTGTTGATTTCCTTGCTCCTGTGATGACCCTAAGTGTCTGGTTTTGTACTTTTTCCAGTTCTTGCAGTGTGGTGTTTGCTGTTGAGCACCATGCGGATGATCCATATTCTAAATGTTAGCGTATACTCTGTTGGTAAACTTTACTGAGTATTTTCCCACTCACACCCCATGTGGTTCCACACATCTTTCTTAGAATAGCCAATTTCCTCCTTGCTTTTTGGGTTGCCTTATTTATCTGCTGTTTCCAAGATAGTTTGTTATCAAATGTAACTCCGAGATACGTATCTTGTATGTCTTCTATCACAGGCTCATTGTTTATGTAGATGGCTCCTGCTTTTTGTTTTGGGGAGAGAGTGAAAAGTGTAGTACTGCATTTGTCTGTATTGATGCTGATACACCATCTATTTGTCCATGAATTCAGTGCATCCATAGCTCTTTGCCGCAATTTGGAGGCTACAGTTCCTCTGTGTACCACATTACCAAATCGTCTGCATACATTGCCACTTTGATGCCATGTGGCAGTTCAGTAACTAGGTCATTGATGTAGATCAGAAAAAGTGTTGGAGATAGTACCCCTCCCTGTGGAATGCCCTGGCGCAGTAAGACCTTCTTACTCTTAAGACCATCCAGTTGCACTCTGGCCCTCCTGTTATGCAGGTATGCTTTGACCCATTTGTACATCCTGCCATTTACTCCATAATTTCTCAGTTTCTTCAAAAGCCAGTCTCTTCAAAAACGCCAATGAATACCAATAACTGTTCTTACTTATCTCACGTGTCATCTGTCATTGTATGTATGTTTCCTTTATGTAATGATAATGCTCGGCACTGATAACAGTGTGATGTTAAAGACCCGGTTGTAAATTAGCAAACGACATACATCTGACAAAGTGAACATAAAAAAGACATATAGAAACGAACCAGCACACATGTTGACTAGGTAAACAACTCCTAGCAGCTGTTACCCTGAGTTAGTCTAAAACAAGTCATTGAAGTAGAGTCCCACTACACACGTAAAACTTACTCAGGCGTAAAAAGGGTTGCAACAACAGTTGTATTGATGTTCTTGTTCCTATACCAAATAGTGTCTACTGCTACCACGATATTGACTATTAAAGCAACTGCTCTTTTCCCTATTTGTACAGGCATATATTGGGATTAACGATCACCATAATAACAGGTCTGTTCAATCACAGATGTATTATAGTCTAGTGGATCGCAGGAGGGGAGGGACGAGAGGGAAACACATCTTCATTTGCTTGGCAAAATCAGCCAAAACTGAAGTACACTACAATCCACAACTCATGCGGAGCTTCCTAAATATACAGCATGTGTCAGAGTAACTAATGGGAGAAAGATAGCCACGGACGAGAAAAAGATGGCCACGGACGAGAAAAAGAAGGCCACGGACGAGAAAAAGATGGCCACGGACGAGAAAAAGATGGCCACGGATGAGAAAAAGATGGCCACGGACGAGAAAAAGATGGCCACGGACGAGAAAAAGATGGCCACGGATGAGAAAAAGATGGCCACGGACGAGAAAAAGATGGCCACGGACGAGAAAAAGATGGCCACGGATGAGAAAAAGATGGCCACGGATGAGAAAAAGATGGCCACGGACGAGAAAAAGATGGCCACGGACGAGAAAAAGATGGCCACGGATGAGAAAAAGATGGCCACGGACGAAAAAAGATGGCCACGGACGAGTTAAAGATGGCCACGGACGAGAAAAAGATGTCTACAGACGAGAAAAATATGGCCACGGACGAGTTAAAGAAGGCCACGGACGAGTTAAAGATGGCCACGGACGAGTTAAAGATGGCCACGGACGAGTAAAAGATGGCCACGGATGAGTTAAAGATGGCCACGGACGAGTAAAAGATGGCCACGGATGAGTTAAAGATGGCCACGGGCGTTAAAAGTTGGCCACGGGCAAGTTAAAGATGGCCACGGACGAGTTAAAGATAGCCACGGACGAGATAAAAATTGGCCGCAGACGAGTTAAAGATGGCCACAGACGAGTTAAAGATGGCCACAGACGAGTTAAAGATGGCCACGGTCGAGTTAAAGATAGCCAAGGACGAGATAAAGATGGCCACGGACGAGTTAAAGATAGCCAAGGACGAGTTAAAGATGGCCACGGTCGAGTTACAGATAGCCACGGTCGAGTTAAAGATGGCCACGGACGAGTTAAAGATGGCCACGGTCGAGTTAAAGTTGGCCACGGACGAGTTAAAGATGGCCACGGACGAGTAAAAGTTGGCCACGGGCCAGTTAAAGATGGCCACGGGCGAATAAAAGATGGCCACGGGCGAATAAAAGATAGCCACGGGCGAGAAATAGGTGGAAACGGACGAGAAAAGATGGCCACGAGAGAATAAAAGATATCCACGGACCAGAGAAAGATCGTCAAAGGCGAGAGAAAGTCGCGGACGAGAGAAAGATCGTCAAAGGTGAGAGAAAGATAGTCACGGACAAGAGAAAGGTACCCACCGGGCAAACGAAAGATAGCCACGGCCGGTAGTGGTGCTGGAGTGATGTACAATATCTCCAGCAGGAATCAGTGCATGAAGAAAGTCATAAGACGTTGTCCCAATAACTCAGTCTATCAGCTAACGGCTCGGTAACTCCCTCCACTCAACTCCGGTTATTACGTGTGAAGCTAACTCTATGTAACCTAACAAAAAGTCGATATTAGTGAGTTGTTCTCACGGCAATTGTTCTCAGGTTTAGAGAACAGTCCACCATGTGCTGCTGGATACATCACTTAACACAGAACTGATATCACTGACCGGTTTATGTTGAAATTGAAAAAGGAGTCTCTTCTTCTAGCGTTCACCCGTTTAGTGGGCGCAGATGCGTTCTGTCGCTAGTTTACGACACAGTCGCGATATATGCGCCTTTCGGCCTGGAACATACGTTTTGGGCATAGATGGAAAGATTTACTTGGCAATTGTTACCTGGACAGTGAGTGAGTCTTAACTGTAAGGGAGAATTATTTTCAAAATAGAAAAAATGGTAAGGTAAAAGCTTGACGTAATTGATAGACGACTGAAATATGAACGACGACTCGGCTCAATAAGCAAAACTGTCGTTCAAATCTGTGTCGTCTGTCAGTCACGTCAAGCTTTTACCCTACCATTTTTTCTATTTTGTTTTTTCAATTCCCCCTCACTTTAGCTTTACTGCAGCTTCGCATTTTTATGCATTCATTTGCATTTCTTTGCCTTAACCCCGGTCTTCACTGAATGAGGTTCATTAACGTGCGCGAGATGCGCACGGGACCTCCTGTTTTTCGCCGTTTTTCCGAGAGGGCTCGACGTCGGATCACACTTCCTGGAGACCAGGGGGAGGTAAAGCCACTAAGATACCACGGATTCGTTTTTCGAAGACTTCTCACCGACTGTGATGGGAATCAAACCCACGACCTTCCTATAACCATAAATATGTCATTGAAATAAAAATTGCATTGGTGTAATAACTGAAGAGCTAAACACTGGTATCATTGTTGTTCTTGTTACTTTTGTTTTTGGCATTAATATCGCTGCACACTGGACGAATTCATAGGTGCTCTGGTATCCCCATTGAAGAAATCCTATAGTCCGTTCAGAATCGTTTGCCGAGATGTTATGATTTATAATTCAAAAAGTTCTTGATGATTTCACATGATTTTTGGCATACGGTGTTAAAATGTCCATGTCACGAGAACATATGTGTTACTCGATGTCTAGCTATAACGGTTTTCTTAAAGCGGCGAATTCCTTTGATCTTTGCCCATGTAACTATTATTTTGACCCTAATCAAAATGTTTTACAGTAATCTAGTGCAACGATGACCCATAGGCGTGTCCATAAAATTGTACTGGGTGGCAAGTATACAAATGTTAAATTATATATAGAACTTTTGTTCGTAGAGTCAATTTGATATAGTTCCATGCTCTTGGTGTGAGTTTCCCAAATGTTGTCGCTGCCTTTCAAATACGTACATTTAGTTCCTCATCTAAGGAAAGTGTGGCTGTAATAGTGGATCCAAGATAGCTGAACTTCTGTACTGACTCAAGCAGGCTTCCATTCAAAGTAATGGTTGTTGGTTTGCTTATAACATATTTTTGATTGCTTGGGTGGTCTTGAACAATAAACTGTTTAACAAATCAACTAGGAAATTTTGCAAATCAAACTATTTATCTGTAGACTTAATCAGAGTAATGATCATTCAGAATCAGACGAGTCAAATAGGTCGATTACTGCTTTCGGCTGAACAAACAACAAACCATCCTTTTTCCAATATTCCTCTTCTTGTCGTAACACATGATCCTCACATTTTACCCAGTAGTCTTTATTTATATTTGATAGAGCCTGATTTGTAAGTGTCTCAACATCGCATAATTTGAAAGTTTTATTTGTATATGCTACGTGTCCTTTAACTTTTGCCCAAACTAGTTCTATAGGATTTAAGTGTGCATGATATTGAGGTAGTCTCAAACATCTATGGCCATGTTCTTGTATAAATCTTTATAACAATGTTATGCTCAGTAAAATATTTTGCCTTTATATTCATTCTCACATAGACTTGCAGAAGATAATATGGATAGTGCCGCCTCCTTTCTGTAAATATTGAGATTTGCCTCTGAATTATGACTCGAACTCGAGTCTACGGCCGTGATTTTGACGTCACATAATTTCCGGTTTCGGCTAAAATGTCATTTTGTGCTAAACGGGAAATTTCATATGTAACATTTCTTTATAAAAATTTATAGTGGAAACATAACTATTTTAGGACGGTGCGCATTCAGCCGTGAAGGTCATTACTATATGTTAAAGAATCAGCTGTGAGATGTAAGCATCTACATAATCCCGCCGGTGTTTATAATATCGATTAACTTTTTTTAAATATAGGTTAAATAAGGCATCTTTGAAACTGGATCACATTTCTTTGATAAAAAAATATTTTTATAGCGACATTAGTATTCTAAACCTAACTTCAAAAGATCAATGCAAATGAACAATAAGTTTTTGAAAAAAATAAATTAATGTCTAGGCAAACGAATCTGAACGGACTATAGAAGCGTATCTACATAGTGCTTAATTGTGGGTGTTGTTCGTTATGTGTATTTGCAAACATGAATTCAATTGGTTACAATTAGTGTGGCCGTATTTCTCAATGATTTTGTCAACATGGTACACCTTTTTCTTATTCGTATTCTTCACAAGTTGTAACAATTCGGGTTTTAAATATGTGTCGTCAAATTTGACATTTTCATTCGCAAGCCATGTCCTAATTTGCTCTTTTGTATTTGATGCAGTAGGCACTTTGTCCCATCTTGAATTCCCTAAGGAAGTGCTGATATAGTAAAACAGTAACCTTTTGCATAGTTATAAATTTGCATTTCAAACTCATTGTAATTTAGATATAAATGTTGGTATTTAAAGTCAACAAATTGTCTACTGAGTCTTCACAAAATTAATAAAGATACGCCTTCCCTTCGGTAATTAATGCCCAGGCCGTGGTGCGTCATGTCGTTCAATAACAATTCAGTTTTGTGCACGGGATTTTCCTGAACTTAGTGTTTCTGCAATAGCCAAACTATTTTACGTGAACGACCGCAACAAATTAATGTATATATCCTAAAATGGTGTCAAATTCGAACAGGGTGAATTTAATATAGCCTAAAGAAGAAAACTTTTAAACTAGATCAAATTTCTCAGAGCAAAAAATATTTCTATAACGACATCAATATTATAAGATTACATGCAAAAGTTGAAAGCAAAATAACAAACGGTTATCACGTAAAGCTAATTCAAGAGTGGTTATGAATTTCTGAACGGACTATAGGAGAATCTTGGCACTTCGGAGCACAGTTTGGGATCCACCGTGTAATAGATTTCTACTGATAAATTTGCCTGGACAGTGGCCATATTCAAGGCCTACTCTTTTTTTATTGTAACTGCCAATGGTTCTTTAACGTGCGCGAGTGCACACGTGACTATCTGTTTATTGTCGTTATCCGAGTGGGCTAGACATTGGATCTTACTACCCAAGAGATCAAGGGAGGTAACGTCAGAAATAAACCATGGAGTAATCTTTCCCATTTTTTTTTTTTTAATTACCATAGCTGCTGAAGGGCTTTGAACCTGTATCCTTCAGTTAAATAATAATAATGCGCAAAATAGTGTATTACGCAGAAAATAGCAAACAAGTAATTGAGAAACATAACTTAACAACACACAGATAGAATAATAGGAAACTCAAGGGAGCTTATCAGCAGGAGAGCAAATTGATCATTAAATGATAGGTCCTGGAAATACTTCGTAGAAATGAGAATAGATGATGAGTGAGAAATTAATAATGGGGAAAATGGTAATAGAGAGAGAGAGAGAGAGAGAGAGAGAGAGAGAGAGAGAGAGAGAGAGGGAGAGAGAGAGCGAGAGAGGGAGAGGGAGAGATTGTTTAAATGAAAACGAAACATAGATATTTTAAAAGAAATCAACCTTGTATAATCTGTTTTAAAAGGCTGGTTCTAGTATTTGTGTTTTCTGTGTCTATCGGTTACTACTGCTACATTTATTTGTTTTACAGGAGCTCGCTGTCGTGTTGACACTTTGGCGTTGGACTCAACTACTCCTAACGCACTCGAAATAATATTTATTGGTAATGTCTATAAAAAAAAAAAACTAGTAGTTGTTGCTGTCGTTTCTGTTGTTGATGTCGTGCCATGAATTGATGCGAGCGGGGTGCCCTTTTACTCATTGATGTGGCGGGTCGTAATGGCTTTCTTGACATTCCCGGTTCTTACTGGAGTTCGTCTATGCCAGGCTATGCAGGGAAACCACTAGTCTAGCCCAGAGGTACTCATTGCCGGCCCTATGGTTGCTGACGCCCCGGGCAAACTGAACTTTGGCGCCCTTTTTAAGTTTAATTATTTTGTTTAAATTGACAAGGACGAAACTTGGTGGCACCCCTAGGCACATGGTGCGTTCCAGTCAACTGCCAGAGTTGCCGGTACCTTGAGCCGGAACTGGCTGCAATAGTAGGTCTTCTATTTCAGTACCAGCCTCCACTTACAGGGTACACTGTGATCCAAGTTTCCGTTAACCAGCCTGTTTTGACACAGACTGTTACCGGGGGAGACAACGTGGTGGTAGAACTGCTAAGTCTTGGTCATCTGATAGTGCGCCGACCCTGCTATAGGCGCTTATGTCCCCCGCCACTGATGGTTAAAATCAAAGGCCAAGCATTATCTATTGGAAAAGGGAAGAGGTGGTTGAAAGGGGGGGGGGGGGATGATGTCATGTGTAGAAGCTGAGCACATCAAGGAAGTAAGAGTAAGAACATCAGAAAGCGCACGGGCGTAATACCGACCATACTACCCCAAAAATCACGTGCCGAGAGTCTATACAAATTATGGTCATTAACACCATATTCCCTATAAGATACATGGCGTGACGGGGCACTTTACTTACTAAGAACATCAGGTCGATTGCCGAAGCAGAGTTGATATAATAAATCATAAGTGGCACTGACGCGGCCTCAAACTCAAGGTTTATGATAAAAGTTCTCTCTGTGGTCAGTTTGGGCTAGACCTAACATTAAAGTCCACAGGCCGTGGCTGGATCAATAACATACAAAAATTGGTCTCACGTTGATCATTCAAAAAGAATTCGTGTCTACCGCCTTTAGAACCGTTACAACCATGGCGTGGGAGCCATAGGTGAACAACGGTTATCAACTGGACAGCTAAGGGCAGGAGGTCGATTTTGATCGACGGCTTCTAGATTCACCCAGCCTTATACGGGTATAGATTTTGCCAGGAATAAAGATGATAATGCCGCAATACTGGCCACCTTACCAAAATATGTCGATTGTACATTAATGGGTGTACACTAACTTCTATCATGCTCCCTATTACAGAAGGCCTTTAGTTGTAAGGGAGCCGCGATAGCTCAGTGGTTAGTGAACTGAACTACAAAGGACAAGAGGTAGGGTTCGATCCCAACCGACGGCTTCTAGGTTCACCCAGCCTGTAATGGGTACCGGGTTTTTTGCAGGGAAATTAAAGCGGCACGGGCGTAATACCGACCACATTACCCTAAAAAATCATGTCCCGAAGGTCTGTAACATTTTTGGTCACTAACACCATATTCCCTATACGCCACTTGGTGTGACGGGGGCACTTTACTTTTTACTTTTTAGGTATAAGCTACAGCTTAGAGCAACACAATCCGAGGGGACTCAACAAATGTTCAGAATTGATTGTTGGGACTACAATTTGTTTCAAGTGAATTGGTTTTCTCGTCTCAAATTGCCCGCCATTGATCCAGAAAATGTCGAAAATTATTTAGATGAAATAGTGTAGGAACAATAGTTAAATAAATAAAAACAGGGGATCACTCATTATCCTTTAAATGTATACGAGGACCCAAAGTGTTCTATAACACTCGATAACAAACTGGCAATTTCTATGTGCGTTCATTTAAAAATAAATTGTATTTTTCACTTTAAATCTCTTACTATTAAACGTTGAAAAGGCATACGTCAAATCAGTTGTGTTTTCTAAATGTCGTTAAGACCTACTGGTGCTAACTTTCTGACGGTTTGTGTGCGTGTGCGCCCGCTGTCCCCCTCAAAGTTTCATTAAGCTTAGGGTCTCACCACGTCTAAATCAGGCCCTGCCTATACACCGTGACATATCGCAGGTTGTTTTTCTTCTTTCTTCGTCTCTCTACATGAAAACAGCTCAGCTGTAATTGTGATCGACTCTACAAATTCGTGGGTGAGATAAATGTGAACACAAAAGTTACGTAAACAGTGCGCGTAGATGACTGGACACGTGTAATAGCGCGAATTGTCGTGCATTTGGTCGCGATTCTATACATGAACAGCACAATTTGCTCAAGTATGTCCAAAGTATGATCAGACTATCGTTTAGGGAAATATATCGTGTTCTCGTCGATCTCTTCATATCCCGTGTCTCTTTTTTTTGGAGTGTGTGCGCGCGCGTGCGTGCGCGCGCGCGCGCACGTTTCATTATCAAAATATGATTCTGAAACTGAAACGTCGTTTAGCAAAATAAATCATTATCTCATCGATCTCACAACTTCCTATGTTTTAATTGATTTGTCATTTCCAAATTGAAAGAATGGTTCCCGACTGTTGATTCCTAAAACAATATCTCATCGATCCCGCACTGCTCTATGTTTTATTTGAATGTCTAATACAGCCGAAGTGTGAATCTCCAACCAGATCCATTATACAGACCGGCTTGAATCACTAATTTGTATAATACAATTAACCTGTAAGGAACAGGTTTCATAGATCGATTGTATCTTGTTATTTAAAAAAATTATCTTTTTTTCCCTTTAAAACTGATAAATATGTCCACATTTTCTTGTTTATATTGCCTCGTGGTTTCTCGCGAAGAGAACGTGATCTATGACATTTACCTGGCTCACGGAGAATTTCTAGAATTTTTATCACATTAATTCTAACATACACGACAGCAAGGCGCCGGTCTCGAGTCAGAGAGGCTGTGAGTTCAAATCCCTGCTATTTGGGATTTTTAAATCTTGACTTCTCTCAGCGACAACAACCCCTGGTCTCAGCAACAAGCCCCGGCTTGAAACGTCAATTTCTCATCGACGGTTAAAAAAAAAAATATGAGTATCTACGAAGATAGGGTTAGTTATCAGCTTGTGCGGCGAGGGACCCTGTACACACGACTGTCAAGGAAAACGGATTAACACACAAATGTCAGTTCCTAGTTTCTAGGGACATAGTCAGAGTTCGAACGTATATAAAAAAAAGGTATACAATTTAGAATTGTAAAACTTTATTTGAAATGTTTATTTTACACGAAGCGTGACGCAGCTCAATAATACATGCCTCTCCCCATCCCTCATATTGTTTGGTCGCAACGTTGTGGGCGGGGTTTGCCTTTCAGGCAAATATTGTGACCCAATATGCATATATACATGTATATATATATATATATATATATATATATATATATATATATATATATATATATATATAATCGCGAGAATATACACATGCAGCGTTCATGACCAAAAAAACACATTGAGATTAGACTCATTATAAAGGATAATATCGACGTTTAGATTTCCATTTTGTAAATCAAGCACTTCACCATAAATGAGGCACAGATGTTCAACATGCGTCACTCGTTACATCCATTGGCAAACCTTTTCCAATTCTGTTCGCATATTCTGTCTATCTCTAAGGTCTGATTTTAATTCTTTTATTCTGGTATTAAATTGTTTTACTTCCTTTACATGTAATAATGTGCATTCAGAAACAACAAGTAAACTGGTTTGCCCATCTAAAAAGTGCGCCATGCGATTTCTTGCCACCTTGACCTTGATATTTCCCGCGCCGCGTGACGTCGCACGGGGCACGAACTATTTTTCTCCACCAATCTCTATTCTTGACGGAATGGTCGATCTTATCTAATGAGTCTATGCCTGCCAAATGTGCTTCTCTTTCTTATCTTAGAGTTCCCAGTTTTGGTTTATAGGTCTTCCTCTTTTTCTGAATCCTGATGTTTCGCGTAGATGATCCTGTTTTGGAATTCTCATGTCTCTTCTTAGTAAATGTCAGACTTATGTCCATCTTCTCTTCCTAATTGTAGATATGATCGTTGGTTGCTTGGCCGTTTCTCTCAACTCTATATTAACTTGAATTCATTCCATTGTACACAGGGTATTCTTCATAGGCATTTGTCTTTAAAAGTTGTTAGTTTTCTCTCAATCTCTTTTGTTTTTTCTTACCATAAAAAGCATATATTAAAAGCTTAGAGGGCAGAAGAGCAAGAGGCAGACCCAGAGTAAGATGGACAGACAACATCAAAGAAGCACTACAACATCAATTGACAATTAGTGAAGTTGCCTCATGGGGGGAAACCAGAACTATATCTTCCTGGACACCCGAACGGGTATAAGAGAGAATGAAGAAATAAAGAAAGAACTTTCTTTTCATTTCAGATGTGGTCTCCAGAACTAGGCTTTCCTCAGAATGGTCTCAATTGATGTAATTATCCTTTCTTCCTTAGCGCCCAGCTACTGCTATATATGTTGACGTTTAGACCAGTATGGGTAATGAACAATTCGGTGCGGTTAACTTGTTTAACGATCAGTACACTTCTCTCATTAACGACAATTGTATCTGATTCAAGGAACCATGGACTTTCAGTAGCTTGGAACTGAGACATTTTCAGAGATGTACTTTTCAGAATGGATCCGGGCTGTTAAACAAATAAAAGAGCGGTTTTCAAATAATAATAACGTGTGGGCAAAACAAATAAATATTAAAGGAGAGCTCTATGTGTAAACACACAAAAATAAACAAAGAAACAAAAATGGGGGCCTCGGTAGGTTAGATGAGAAAACCACCCTACTAGACTGCAGACTTTCGGACAAGCTGTGTTTAATTCCTGCAGGAACAAATGTGAGTTGTACTCATGTTGGAAAAAAAATACCCCCGCGGTCGACCCAGCCACTGGCAGAAATGGGTACCAGGGTAGAAGTACTCTGGGAAGGTGAGGAATGCCGCCTCGCATCGTGAGTTTCGATGCTTGAAGCGACACTGTGCAGAAGTCTCCGAACACTTCTGGATAGGCGGCCGAGCACATATGGGTGAAAACTCGCGTACTAAGACACAGATTCAAGTCTCGTACTTTATCCTTACCTTTACCTATATATGTAAATGTAATGTAAGTTGTAGTAGCTTGGAGGAGGGGGCGCAAACATAGAAGGTTTACACTAAGGGAGGAAGGGGGAAGGGTCCTTGGAGGACAACGGTGTTGTCAATCAAGCAGATACATCGAGGATTAAAGAGCTACTGACGACAGAGACAGAGTGTGTATCAAGATTGTACTTGGAAGTCTCGCCACCTTCTGGCAGGATGAGAACAGTGGTTCTCAAACATGTGCTGGCTGTCCCCAAAACAAAGTGTGGGTGTGTCTGCATATCAGTCTGTCTGTGTGTGTGTGCGTGCGTGGAAGAGGGAGAGGTCACCAGTGTTATTGTTCGCCAATGTCTTCATAAAACATTTCACCACGAACGTATCTACTTCAGAATAACTACACTACAAGTCTACTACCTGCCATTCTAAAATTTGATCCCGATAAATAGATGGTAGTGCTGGACCATCACAATGGATATTTCTAAAGCATTAAAGGTCTAATCCAGGGGCGGGCAACCTTTTATTTTCTGAGGGCCAGATCTAAAAACTATAAAAACAATGCTTCACCTAATGAAGCCATTATATAAATTATCTAATTTGCAATCACAAGCGACTGTAATGAAAACAATCGTGTTAGTCATGGAGAGTTCAGGACAGAAAAGAAAGTGGAATGAAAAGGAGAGGGGTGAGGCAGAAAAGGGGGCGGGGTGGGTGGAGAATATTCAACAATAAATTATAAATAGAAAGCTTACCGTTTAGTGTGTGTGCATTTATGTGTTTGTTTTATTTATTTTATTTTAACTCGGGAAATGGAGGGTATAGTAATTTTCAAATCAAGCACAGGGGCCGGTCAAAATAGCTTGGCGGAAGTAGTAGTAAAGGGGGTTTTGAGCTACGATTCGGTGCAGTGATGCAGCACGATGCAGTACGTGCTGCACGATACAGGTAGATAAGCGGGTGGTCGGCCTCGTGGTGGGGTCTTATCTCAAGTGGGTGAGAGTGGGTGGTCGGCCTCGTGGGGGGTCTTATCTCAAGTGTCTTATCTCAAGTGGGTGAGCGTCTGTCGGCTCCGTATTTTAAAGACACCAGTGGTTCTAAAACTTGTGTGTCAGCGGTTCTAAAACTTGCGGGGGGGTTTGCTTTTTTATGGGTCGTGTTATTAGTATCGTGGCAGGCTAAGGGTGGTTGAAAGGGGTGGTCGAGTATCATGTGCCAGGATAGGGGGAAAAAAGGGGTTCGAGTGTTAGTAACCAGGTGTTAGCGATTTTTTTAGTGACACATAATGGGCCACATCATCATCATGTGCCACGTCGGTCATCATCAGGTGCCACCTCAGTCATCATCATCATGCGCCACGTCGGTCATAATGGGCCACCTCAGTCATCAGCAGCATGGGCCACCTCGATCATCATCATGTGCCGCCTCGATCATCATCATATACCGCCTCGGTCATCAGCAGCATGTGCCACCTCTGTCATCATCATCATCGGCGCTGGGGTGGTCGCTGATCGGCGGTCGCTGGTCGTCGTTGGTCGTCGCTGGTCGGCTCGGGCAACATCATCATGTGTAGTGATTAAATAGTGACGCTCTCTCTCTCTCTCTCTTATCATCATCATCATCATCAAGCCACACCCTCATCAACACCCCTATACCCTTCATAAACCAATTCGTCGCAGATTTGAAAGGCGTCCCATTATAACGAGTGGCCCCCAACAGCAATATCAGGAAGACCTAATTGATTTGAGACATTTGAAAAACCACAACGATGGCTATTCCTATTTGGTTTCTTGCGTGGACGTTTTCAGTAAATTCGCGTGGTCTGTACCGATACGAAACAAAACGGGGAAATCCTTAGTGGAAGCCGTCGGAAAGATATTTCGCGATGGGAAACCTTCGAGTTTTCAAACGGATAAGGGGTCAGAGTTTCTGAACAGAACATTTCAGAAATTCATCGCTGATAACAACGTTCACTTTTTCACTACGCAGAACGAAGATATTAAGGCCGCCGTGGTAGAACGCTTTAATAGGACTCTCAAACAACGGATGTGGCGATATTTCACGAAATCCAATAAGCTGTCTTATGTCCGAGTCCTACCCGCCCTACTGCGAAGTTATAACCATTCGTATCACAGAAGTATAAAAATGGCACCGGTCGACGTCAACGCAGACAATCACGAACAGGTATGGAACACGTTGTATAATAACAAACGCAACTTAAAATTTCAAAGACCCCTGTATAAGCCCGGTGATCGAGTTAGGCTGGTCCTGGGCAGAGCCAATTTTAAAAAGGGTTATGCCCCGGCTTGGACGGAGGAACTGTTTTCCATCAGTCGAGTAAATGAAACAAACCCCGTTACATATGTGTTGAAAGACGATAAGGGTGATGAGATAGAGGGGTCATTCTACACACCGGAAATTCAAAAAGTTGGAGACCAGCACGAGTACAGAATCGAGAGTATCATAACCGAGCGACGCACATCATTCGGGCGAAGAGAGAGTTTAGTCAAATGGTTTGGGTACGATTCCTCATTTAACACTTGGATACCGTCCAAGGACATTGTCAGGTACAAAAACTAGAGATGAGAGCAGAAGAAGACGAAGAAGTGGAAACTTTTGGTGGAGAGTCCGATTTGCGAGCCGTAAACTCGGGAGTGAGGATAGAGAGCGAACCACGCAGAGGATCGGTGTTTGGGAAACTATCCCCCTATTTAGAACTTGTCTTTATTTGTCAAGTGGTAGTTATGTATACCGTTGTCGCGGTTTCGCTGTTCAATCTGACCACCGAAAAGTCAGACGCCAAGGAGGGAAAACTGTGAATAGCTCTACTGACCAGTTGTTTGGGTTACATGCTACCGAATCCAAACTTGGAGAGGCGACGATGAAACGAGTAAAAAAATGAGTTTTTATGTCACCCTACCCAGTAATGCATCTATGGAACTTTTTAAGGATAATAACCCCGGCCACTTTTTCGTTAAACTCCCTCAGACCATTGACATTTCGGCGCAGTATGAGATCGCACTGGTGGAGATACAGTTTCCACTAAATTATTTCAATGTAATAGAGGGTGATGTCTGGATTCGGTACGAATCTCTCGCTAACGACGATATTTGCGACGCTAGATTTTATTTCAACGTGACATTGGAGCCTGGGTTATACACGAAACCCGATGCGTTGAATGCGTCGATCATAAAAGCGGAGGATGAGTCGAACGGGGATGTGAAAGGGGAAAAAATGAGATTCATTTACGCAAAAGAGGTGAATAAAGCCATCTTGAAACTTTACGAAAAAGGAGTCAGTGTTACCATAAGCGACACTTTGAAAAACATGTTAGCCTTCCCCACGACCTCTATATCAGACACGGCTCCCGATATCTTCAGCGTGGGGGTAATGGACTTGGAAAGCGTTGCGAAGAATGTCTACGTCTACTGCGATCTTGTTTCCCCCAGACCGGTCGGGGATGTGATGGTACCTCTCCTAAGGAGCGTGCCTGTTCTCAATAGAAATCACATCTCGGTGTTTCAGATCTACGATAAGCCTCACTACCTACCCCTGAGTAGATTTTCCTCCGATACCGTCGAGATCCTTTTAGCCAACGAACACGGAAAAACCATTCCATTCACCAGCGGAACGTCGGTGCTAACGGTACACTTTCGAGTGAAGAAACATCTCGAGCTGGTATAATGGTGAGACACACCCCCTTCATCGCGATGTTGAGTTATACGAAGACTTTTACTGTTGTCAGGCGGGTGATGGGATGCCCGTGTTTATAGGAGGTCGAAGTCAGAGCGGTCGGGGAATCGGTAGTTTCTTCGGTGGAATCGGGAGGGCTATTTTACCCTGGTTAAAAACCGGCGGTAAGGCCTTGCTCAGAGGATTGGGGACCGGTCTGCAGGTCGCACAGGACGCATTAGCCGGGAAAAATGTCGGTGAAGCTTTCAAAGACCGAGCTAAGGAGGCCGGTCAGCGGTTGCTACACGGGGCCGTAGACCACCTGCGTGATAACAACCAATCAGGAAGTGGTTTACGACAAAACAGAAAGCGAGTTATGAAGTTACCCCCGCCGGGAGAACCGGTTACGAAGATGATAAAATCGACAGCTAGACAGGTCCCCCTTCATTCAGTGTACAACCAGAAGTAGAAGAAGAAGACGAGGATGGCAAGGGATATTTTCGACTAATAATGTCCCTCGTTCACCCCAAATCGTGCGAATGTCTTCACTCTGGTTTGGATTTATTTAGCGTTCCACCCACACAGACATCTCTAGACTCTGGCCAGTTTATTGAAATTCGTCCGATCGCAGCCTTGTCGCATAGCGCACCGATAGAGTTTTTCATTTCTGGAAACAGCGAGGAGTATCTAGATCTTTTCAACACGTTTTTGCAGCTGCGGGTCAAGATCACCCTCTCTAATGGTGACAGTGTACCACCCGATGCTGAGGTAGGACCGGTCAACAATTATCTTCACAGTCTATTTTCACAAGTCGACGTATCGTTAAACGACACGTTGGTTACACCGTCGGAGAATACCTATCCTTTTAGAGCGGTGTTTGAGGCTACGCTAAACTACGGGGAGGATGCGAAAACGGGATACTTGACGGCCGCTCTGTTCTACAAAGACACAGCTGGCCACCATGACGATTTGAAAGAAAATGAGGGTTTTAAAACACGGCGCGATTTGACTTCGGGTAGTAAAGAGGTTGAAATGATGGGTCGTTTGCACTCTGATGTCTTTGTGCAGGATCGTTACATGTTAAAGAGTCGATGTGAAGATAAAACTCACGCCTTCGAAGGATGTGTTCAGCCTCATGACTCATGATAGGTCTGCGGGTTATAAGAGTGTTATCACCTACGCCGCGCTCGTGGTCAGGAAAGCTAAGCTAAACCCCGCGATTTCTCTGGCTCACGAAAAGGCTCTCTTAAGCGGGAATGCTCGGTACCCGATCAAGAGGGTTACCATCAAGACATTTTCCATCGCTAGCGGGATGCTCTCCCACAGTCAAGACAATTTATTTGTGTCTCAAACACCGACCCGTGTAGTGATAGGTCTGGTCTGATTACGGCCAGTGCGTTTAATGGTGTTTATTCAGCTAACCCGTTCAATTTTCAACACTTTGGTCTGATTTATATGAACCTGACGATCGACGGGAAATGCATCTCGGGAAAGCCTCTAACTATGGACTTTGAACGAAATCAATACGCGAGAGCTTTTTTCGGCACAAATCTGGCCATGGGTCTGATTGGTAAAGACGCCGGGAATAACGTTGATTATAGAGAGTTCAAGGACGGATATTGTCTATTTGGTTTTGACCTCTCGTCTAGTCTACTGGACGGCTACCATTTTGAGCTAGCCAAAAGCGGACTCTTGTCGATAGAACTCAAGTTTGCCGCTCCCACAACTACTCCCCTACAAGTCATCGTCTACGCCGAGTTGGACTCAGTGCTCGAGGTGTCCAAGACAAGGCAGATTCTAACAGACTTCACCGTTTGAGCGATAGAACGAGCGAAGATGAACACGATGGAGATTTACAACCTTTTGATGTCAGATATTTTCGTTCGACGTTGTTCCCTTGTTAGTGTCATTCCACGAAACCACTTACCTCCCAGCATCGACCCAACGGCGACCGCCGCCTTTGTCATAAACACCGACCCGGCACACGAACCCGGTGAGCATTGGGTGGCCCTCTTTTACAACGGGCTCGGTGAATGTGAGTATTTCGATTCCTACGGTTTGCCTCCCAGACATGTGGATATTTTGAACTTTATAGAGCAAAACTCACACGCTCCATTCGTCTACAACCCGCGGGTGTTGCAAGATTTGTTTACCAACACGTGCGGTCTATATTGTGCTTATTATATACTTCTTAAGTGTCGAGGCGCGAAACTTAACAGAATTCTCATGCCTTTTTCATCGAGACAGCACATAAACGATCGTATCATTTATCGTTTGCTCGCCCCGTGGATAATTCGGCTTCGAGGGGCCCGCGGACGCTTAAAATTATCAACAATCGGACAGTAATATATATTTTCTCATATGTGTTGTATATTTGTTGTATTAATAAATATATGTGAAATATAGAGCGACTTGTTTGTTTTGCTTTACCGTGAATGTAAAAGAGAGAGAGAGAGAGAGAGAGAGAGAGAGAGTTGAGGGTGTGGCTTGATAATGATGATGATGTTGTTGAGGGTGGCACATGATGATGATGATGATGTTGAGAGTGGCACATGATGATGATGTGTCAATTTGTGTGGCTTGGTGATGATGATGATGATAAGACATGAAGGGATGATGATGGTGTTGAGGGTGTGGCTTGATGATGATGATGATAAGAGAGATAAGAGAGAGAGAGAGAGCGTCACTATTTAATCACTACACATGATGTTGCCCGATCCGACCAGCGACCGCCGACCAGCGACGATCAGCGACCGCCGATCAGCGACCACACCAGCGCCGATGATGATGATGACCGAGGTGGCACATGCTGCTGATGACTGAGGTGGCCCATTATGACCGACGTGGCGCATGATGATGATGACTGAGGTGGCACCAGATGATGACCGACGTGGTGCATGATGATGATGTGGCCCATTATGTGTCACTAAAAAAATCGCTAACACCTGGTTACTAACACTCGAACCCCTTTTTTCCCCCTATCCTGGCACATGATACTCGACCACCCCTTTCAACCACCCTTAGCCTGCCACGATACTAATAACACGACCCATAAAAAAGCAAACCCCCCGCAAGTTTTAGAACCGCTGACACACAAGTTTTAGAACCACTGGTATCTTTAAAATACGGAGCCGACAGACGCTCACCCACTTGAGATAAGACACTTGAGATAAGACCCCCCACGAGGCCGACCACCCACTCTCACCCACTTGAGATAAGACCCTTGAGATAAGACCCCACGAGGCCGACCACCCGCTTATCTACCTGTATCGTGCAGAACGTACTGCATCACTGCACCGAATCGTAGCTCAAAACCCCCTTTACTATTACTGGCGGACCGATTCTGGAACGCGGGCCGCAAGTTGCCCACTTCTGGTCTGCTCTACTCATACATAAGAATTAATGCCCAGACACGTGATTATTACATATGTAGTATTATTATTTAATAACTTATATCATCTGCGTAATGTGTCGTTGGCTACTGCAAGCAAAATATGACCACTAACACCGTATTACGCCCTAATTGAAGTGTTTCAAATGATATATTTAGATCTTTATTTAGTCCTCGCCGGTTCACGGTTGAGTCTATATAAAAGTTAGGACCAAGATCGCTTGACTCGGACAATGTCCTTTAGATTTCTCACCTGTTTTCTTGAGGCATAAGCAGATCTCAGAACAGAACATCGACTTTATTGCCCTGGCGAGAGTCCAAAACGTTTGTACTCTACCTCACAGATGTTTATTGTGTATTCAAAGTGGCATTTTAGTTCTAATCTTGGAAATGTTGTATCGGTTATAGATGAAGATGTGCAGAACCTAGTACATCACTCTCATTCTTAAAATGGATATGGTATGGGAGTGGTTTCAATTTGTGACACCACAACACAAAAACGTAAAATATTTTATCTGAAGTAAATATTTATAAATGATATTATAGCAGAATAAAGCTTATAACTAAAAGATAAAAAAGATTGGCAAGTTTCACTGTTTCTGAGATGCACTATTTAACCAGTTACTTTGTTTGTTTATATTTTAATTTATATTTTTTTTTTACGATAGAATTTCTTCTAACCACTTTGATTGCATGATTGGAGAAGCAAGTGTATCTTTCATTGCTGGAAAGCCATAGTTTAGCGAATCAACAAACGTATCATTGAAGAGGAAGCATAAACGCCTGCTACCTGCGGTCACAATAGCAGGTACGGTGCATCATCAGTTGGCCAAGACCTAGCAGTTCTACCTCCTCGTGGTCTCCCCTGGTAACAGTCTGTGTCAAAACAGGCTGGCTAACAGAGGCTAGGATCGCCGTGTTCCCTGTAGTGATGGTTATAACTGATATAGAGGACTCAGTATTGCAGTACCACTTGTCTGGACTAGTAGTTTCCCAGCATAGCCTGGGATAGACGAACTCCAACTTCTCCAGTAAGAGCAGGGAATGTCAAAAAAGCCATTACGACCCGCCACATCAATGAGTCAAAGGGCACCTTGCCAGCATTAACTTATGGCATTACATCAACAACAGCAACAAAGTATCAGCGACTAACAGTTGTGACCTATTAATTTTTGGAATGTTCTATAACAAAGTTCACTTGTAAAACTACTTGTAATTCTCTACTCAAAGTCCTGACAACATTTCATACTCCGCGCATTCTCTTCGTATTTATGTTTATTATGTAAACTGTACATGTTGAAATAGACCACACGTTCTGGCTATAACCACAAATCTC
Source organism: Megaustenia siamemsis (assembly GCA_032433765.1). Classification (NCBI taxonomy): domain Eukaryota; kingdom Metazoa; phylum Mollusca; class Gastropoda; order Stylommatophora; family Ariophantidae; genus Megaustenia; species Megaustenia siamemsis. Next base: position 60,779,793 of record JAVIAB010000008.1, read on the forward strand.
TTACTTTCTGATATACCTGTCCCCTTAAGGCGTTAGGGAATATACAATGTTGGTGCTAACATTGAGCAGCTCAAGAACGACAAATGATATAAACCACGACACCTTTTCGGTATCAGTGAAAAAAAAAAAAAGAAGGTGCTAACATTACTCGACCAATCAGGGCAATGATCAAAACACGAGATAGGTGTTGAGGGCATTATTATTAAAAAAAAAGAGTTAATCTTGAAATGTACAACTGACACATGACGATGATACATAGCGGTATATACTTACGTTGATGTTAATCTGTTGGGGCACTCGTTCTTCATATTCCTCATAGCTACTCACACTTGACCTTCTATCCTCACTATCCCTCCTCTCTCTCGGCTTCTCCATCATCATCGACATTCTCTGTTGGTAATAGTTCCCAGCTACTGGAGCCAGACTTTACTGTTATTACTTAGATTGTAACTGTCACAACCAGAAATTCCCTATGTCACTTTTCATTTCGATAAGTGCCACTAGTTCAAACACCCAAACATCATCTCTTTAATCCAACATTTCAGCTGCATATTATCGAAGACCAGAACACTCTTAAACTAAACGAAATAATAACAATAAACTATAATCTTAATAGAAAACCAACATCAAAAACAGTTCAGACTCTCGGTTTCATTTATATGTAATCACATATTAATTAATGAGCATTCGAGCGTATTTTAAAGTTTAAAAATAAACTTTCAATTTCACATACACTAATAATAATAATATGGCCACTACAGACCACTGCACTGTTTAGCTATTGCGATTCACATAGAGATTTACTGATATAATGGGAATAAAGGTCTCATTCTCATCGCAGGTACAAGTTTTAAAAAAAACCCACAGACGCTAAACTAGAACCGAATGGACGCCCACCTGTTAGATAAACGATGCGTGAATCCACTCATGAATGACGTACGGTTAGTCACATGTAACTCATTTACAATTTAAATAAACGAAAATGAGAAATAAAACAATAAATGGTGAAAAAAAGACACACAATAAATGTCGACAAACAAGGGGCATGTAAACAAAACAAAAGCACAACGTAACAATGAAACTAACAAACAAACTCTCCCTTCTTGTTAGCGTTCACCCGTTAAATAGACGCGTGTGCGTTGTATCGCTATTTTAAGACAAAGCCGAGATATCTGCACCTTTCGGTTCGACACACCCCTCCCTCTTCACCATGGGTTCATTTCTGCCAAACAATTTTTGCCCGAACAAAGGCCATCCTAGCATACTCTTTTCGACGTTTTAACTGTCAATGGTTGTTTAACGTGCGTGAGTGCACACGAAACCTTTTGATTTTCGCCATTACTCGAGAGGGCTAGACATCAGACCTACTGACAGAAGGATAAAGCCACGAAGAAACCATGGACTTATTTTTGACAAATGCCCACCGCCTAAGGGAGCATTTGAACTTTGGTCACCCGTGCCAAGATGCCGACGTCTCACGTCTAGACCACACAGTCACTCAAACAAAAGCAACAGTTGCAATAACAAGTGACAAACCAACAAGTAAACTTATGTTTCCACGAAAACAAGTAAAGAAAAGAGTTCTACATCGCAGTCTTCGAAAGTTCAGTAACTGTCAAGAAGGAAATAAGAATCTCATAACGCCACGTGTTGCGTATAGGAAATATTATTTTTATGTCTATCACCACCATCAACATCATTGAGCGCCATCTCCGCATCGAAGGTAGGCTACTACGGAGCGCCATTCCGCTCTGTCTCTTGTGTTGAGGGTGCAGGTTGTCATAGGCTAATTGCCCATTATTGTGATTACAACAACAAATGAAGAACAAGATATTCATTCTGCCAACCCACTCTCCTGATTTGAAGAACAAGCTATTCAGTCTGCCAACCCACTCTCCTTATTTGAAGAACAAGCTATTCATTCTGCCAACCCACTCTCCTGATTTGAAGAACAAGTTATTCATTCGGACCTTACATTTTCCTATTACATGGATTTGTCGGAGTGAATTATTTGACCACATAAAAGCTGCGTGTCCGGTGCAGTCGCCGCGAGGTGTTCGTGTTTAGAGTTTTTATTTCATCCCATAGGGGAAAAAATGTGTCGACCACACGGGGATTGGAATTAGCGCTCTCCTGATTTGAAGAACAAGTTATTCATTCTGCCAACCCACTCTCCTTATTTGAAGAACAAGTTATTCATTCTGCCAACCCACTCTCCTTATTTGAAGAATAAGTTATTCATTTTGCAAACCCACTCTCCTGATTTGAAGAACAAGTTATTCATTCTGCAAACCCACTCTCCTGATTTGAAGAACAAGTTATTCATTCTGCAAACCCACTCTCCTGATTTGAAGAACAAGTTATTCATTCTGCAAACCCACTCTCCTGTTTTAAAGAACAAATTATTCATTCTGCCAACCCACTCTCCTGATTTAAAGAACAAATTATTCATTCGGACCTCCCAGCATACAAATAGACAATGTTTAAAAGAGGCATGTCCCATAGCATTACTGATGTTGGAGAGTTGAGTGTACATATCAACCATATCATCTGAACACATATTTTGTGGGACATTTGTTCAGTACTCCATCTCCGGATATCTTCTCTTCCCCGACCAGAAGTCGCGAGCTCACTTTCCCAACAAGCTGGTCTGGCAGTGTTTCAAACCATTGTACTCCAAGTGAAAAGCAAGCGCCCCACCACCCTAACTCTTTCCAAGCCGCCATTAATCGGTTCTCAACATGGCAGCCATCAATGTGCCGTACATGCGATAACTGCGCATCGACTTTATTCATAACGGGAGAATATTGCTGGATAGAAGAGTGAATATTATAGACTGACGCCAAATATGTTAAATGAAAATCGATCACAATTCTAAAACAATCGATTTGAAGAGAGTAGCAACAATTTCACACCAGCAAGATATTGATACAGGGGCTGACTTTGCCCATAGCGCTATATGTGGAGATGTCATTAGAACTTCTATTCCAAGTCTCCCTGTCTTGTTTGGTGCCCCTCTTTTAATATTACCCAATGGATTTCACCATATTCTTCATCTCTGCTTCCCCCTGTCTTATCTAAGTAAACATTAGCCTTACCACTTGTCTCCTCTCCTGGGGATACTACAAAAACTGTCGAGTTATAAAGTAGAGGAAAAACAACCAGATAAATTACGGTCAACATTGATGGTATGGAATCATGACATCTCACATCAAAAGTGAAACAAGAGCTTCCTAAGCAGACTAAAAGAAAAAGAACTCTGTGTGATTTGGCTACATCAGTCACAAGACAGCGTAACCAGTTAGTCGGTTGATTCAGAACTAAGTAATCAGGAAAGAAACAGTTTAACAATCGTAAAGAACACGACTCAGAAAATGAAAGAAACAAAGAACATTGTGTGTTCTTTCAATAATATTTTGAAAGCAAGAATGCATTCAGTTCTTCAGCCCAGGCCTTAACAAAATTCAAATCAAAACGATCCCTAGTAAAGACAACTTTTGCATTACGGCTAAAACGTTTACTTTTATATCTATACTGAACAACAAACTAACAAATCAGTTAACGTCTAGCTTCAAGTTAAATACACAACAATAGCAAAGATATGTGACGACTGGTTCTTCTTAACAACAAAAATGTATGACACTTGCTTCTTCTCTTGTCCTGCGTTCACCTGACATCTACTGCTCTTCAATTCGTCTTAAAACGAACGTTATGTGGGCGTAGATGTGATGTTAACATCAAGATGTGATATTTGCGCCTGTTGACCCAGCATATCCGTATCCAGCCTGGTATTTTTGGAGACCGGATTGCCTTACCGCCAACTCTTTTAACCAGATTAGTTAGTCTGTTCATTGCAATCTATAAAATATTAATAAGGCTCGCGGGCTGAAAGGAATCATCCAAAGTTTCTGATGTTTCCAGTTTTGCGAGCAGGGGCGATTGTGGGTATATGACTTCAGCCTTCTATAGCTCACATTGCTGAAGATGTCTCAAACTTTGGGTGATTCTACCAGCCCGCATGCCTGAGTAAAACTATAGATGGATGTGGTCAGTTACCATCTGCACCGCGATTGGATGAAGCCGCGATGAAGTAAGCCATGTAACAAAAATCTTGCTAAAACTTATACAAGGAAGGATTCAGAATAAAATCAATACTGAATTAGATGAGCAGCAATTTGGATTTAGGAAAAATAGCGGGACAAAAGAAGCCATATTCTGCATGAGAAAATTAATCGAAAAGTCCACAGAAGTAAACAAACCAATATATGCCTGCTTCATAGACTACGCCAAAGCTTTTGATAGAGTACATAACAAACAACTTATAGAATGTATAATATGTAATTTATACTGGGAGTAAACAGCAATAATAAAATATAACAAAGAGAACTCTACACACATTGATATAAAAAGAGGAATAAGACATGCATCCTATCACCAAGCTTGTTCAATCTATACACTGAGCAAATCATTAAAAACATCATAGAGATGCCAGGCTACAAATTAATGGAAAGATAATCAATAACCTAAGATATGCTGACGATACTGTACTACTAGCAGAAAATCCTAAAGATCTACAACAATTACTTAATGGAATAAAAATGACTAGCAAAAAATATGGACTAGATATGAATATCAAAAAGACTAAAACTATGATCATAAACAAAGAAAATACGCAGAACCCACAAGAGAATATCAAAATTGAAGGAATAGACCTTGAGACAGTTCAGAACTACAACTACCTTGGACATACTATAACCAGTGATGGAAAATGTAGAACTGAAATAAACAAAAGAATAGGAATGGCAAAAAGTAATTTTAATGTCATGAAGAACATACTAACATCAAAACAAATAACACCAGAGCTAAAACTAAGAATAGCAAAATGTTACATCTTCTCAATATTCCTTTATGGTGCAGAAACATGGAAATTAGATAAGAAAACAGAACAGAGAATTGAAGCCTTTGAAATGTGGATATATAGAAGAATAGGTAGAATTGGATGGAAGGAAAAGAAAACAAACGATGAAGTCTTAAAACAACTAAACATGAAAAGAGAACTACTAAGCACAATTCAAACAAGACAAATGCGATTTTTGGGCCATGTTAAAAGACACAACAGCCTACTAAAAGTAATCCTGAAGAGGAAAATACAAGTTAAAAGAAGGCAGAGGCAGACCAAGACTAACATGGACGAGTAACATCAAAAGATGGACAAATCAGCCTATGACAACCTGCACCATCAAAGCAAGAGACAGAGCAGAATGGCGCTCCTTGGTCGCCAACCTTCGTTGCGGAGACGGCACTCGATGATGATGATTTAATCTTAAGTAGGTGAGAGAATTCTCCGTGTTGTGCTATTTTCATCAAAAATATTTATCAACTGTTTCCTCTGCTGTTGGTGCATAAACTTGTATAAGATTAATCACTATTGGCTTTCCATTCAATTTCACTAAAAGTTCTCTGTCAGATATTGCCCAAAAGCATTTCACTGTGTTTTCTCTTTCTGTATCCAAGATGATACTTATGTACTACGTGGTACTTTGTTGTTCAGTAACTCCAGAAATTAGTTTATGTTCATCAGTGTATATATCTCCCCAGATCCAGTGTATCTCATTTCACAGTCCTAATAAATGTAAACCCATCTTTTTCATTTCCTGTTTCATGTTTTCCAGTTTTCCCTTTTGCGTGACGTTGTGTTCGTACGTCCAAGTTTCTATTTCTAGAGTCTGTTTTATTTTTATCTTGGTTACAGTAGCTTGATGACGATCGGGTATCACCTGTAGCACATGATGTCCCTTACTGAACGAGGGTATTCCATTGGAATTCATCTTAGCCTTGTTGTGTATTCTATAATTGTGGCGATCCATGATTATACAAAGAAGCGACGACAGTGGTTTTCTGCTGCCTTTCGTCGGTTTGCTTACGGTTGGCTCCGTTAGCCTTTGACTACAAAGTCTCACCCATAAGGCAATTGGATTATTTTACTTCAGGGTACCCCACCCCCCTCTCTTCTTAGCCTTTCATGCTCCCGACTATACCTGCAAGGCAGCAGGACCGCAGGCTGTACTGTCTACTGCATACAGTAGCAGGTAAAATTACCCGACATGACACAATGTTATCATATGTTCGCAATATTATTTGAAACTGGAATCTGCGGATGTAAAAATAACTGTATCTACAACAACAAAAAAAGCTTAAGTTAAGCTGCATTTGTTCTAGTGATATCTCTTAATATTTATAACAGGGTAGAAAATTGTCCAGGCGTAGACTTTATATCGATCCTACATTTCCCCTAAGCAACAACAAAATCATAGCACACTTATAGCTTGAGGGAATGAAACATGTGTTCGAACTAGAAAGCAAATCTGGAACGTTCGTTCTGACATGTCTTTCTACTAACTACCACGTCATACCGTGTACTACATCCTAACCCCTCCCCTCTTTCCCTCCAAAAAAAAAGGGGGGGGGGCATGAATATAAGCACATACCTACGTTAGGCTCCAGTTCCCCTAATTTGTATGGAAACTAAAAGTCAGCACTACTTTTCGTTATTTAATTCTCTTCAACAAAAACGGCAACAATAATGACAGTATCCTTGTCCATGCCATCCCTAGCACGTTTAGAGTTATTTCTCAACCAGTGAGACTTTCGGCGGACAACTTACAACACGTTTCTCTCAAATTGTTGTCAAAACAATACGTGTCACTTACGATTGTTGCTTGGGGGAATGAAATATGTGTTCGAACTAGGCAAATCTGGAACGTTCGATTTTACTATCCTTGTCAACAAAAAAAAAAAAAAAACCTCATACCATTTTTAGAATCCCTGCAGAGACAATCCTTGCAATTATAAAACAGGATTAAACCAAGACTTTTATAGCGTCACAATTGTCACTTCCACAAATGATAGGGTCTCAAGTGTAATGGATGATATGAATGTAGTCTACTAGACCAGTGGTTCCAATGCTTCTGGTATCCAACCTTCTGTTTTATAAAATTATTGACATCGCCCAGTGATCCCATACTGTGGCTCTCACTGTTCCTTGGTTTCATCAAGTGATGATTGGTGGATCCCTCTTCCCAAACTGGTCACAATCGTCGATTTTTCCCACAAACTGGTCTATTGTCAGTTGAATGATACATGATTGGATACAACATAATAATAACATTACCTCGGCAGCTGTCACCAAGCTCATATGTCCGTCAACTGACTTCAAAGTCATCACAAATAACCAAATTTCAGATAACAAACAACGTATAGCACCACAAAACCTCTTATTATAACCAGACTAAGTAAATACAAAAGCAGCTTTCCAAAAAATTAGGAAGATAATATGCAATCCATTTTTGACAATAGAAACAAGAAAAGAGTTCTTAAATGTTATGTAGAGCCAATCGTAACATATGGATGCGAATCATGGACAATAGGACAACAGACAAGAAAATCACTGGAGTCTGTAGAAATGTGGTTTTACAGAAGAATGTTGAGAGTACCATAGACAGCTAAGAAGAGCAATGAATGAGAAGAGAACAACTGGAATATATTGTAACAACTGAGGAAATTGAGGGACGAAGAGATATAGAGCATCCGCAGTTGCAACGAGAAAAAATACCAGACAGCTTAAGAGAATGGCTTGGCAGAAGGTCAACAACAGAAATGATAAACAGCTGCAGAGATCGAAAATTGTGGAGAGACATGATCACCTACGCCACTAGGCCCGGTACTTGATGATGATGAAGTAAATACATTAATAGCACACTAAATGTGAGAGGAGTAGATCATCAACTCGTATCATAAACTGACTTTTACTTTTTTTTGTTTTTGGATGGCAATAGCGGTCTAATATAACCTAAAAGACTTAGAGGTTGAAGGGACTGTGCCTCGCCAATAAGTCGGCAAAACCACCAAGACAACAAAAGGAGATAAAGTCAGCAATATCTATTCTATTCTGACTTCCTTTCTTCGAGCCTCTATTTGGACAAAGCCCATCGACATGATCTCTCGTCCGTTCTTTGCTGTCTCTTATAATTTGTGACCATTTATCTATCTCCAAATTTCGTCTGCTATTGTTCCTATAAGTCCCTATTTAATCTTTCCCCGCGGTTTCGGAAAATCTTGTCTGGTAAAAGTTAACAGTTGGCTTTCGAAGCGTACGTCTTATACATCGAATCGTATTTAGCCTATCATTAATAAGAACCATTTGAATTGTGTAGAAAAAAAAAAGAGATGGTGGGGGGGGGGGGGGTGTATGGGGGCGAACCGCAGAGTTGCAACAGCATGTAGGATTACGTTAAGAAAGAACAAACCAACAGCTTCAACATGTTACACTATTTTGTCGTCAGCCAGTAATCTCCTAAAAGATCTTGTTAACAATGAAAGATCGGGAAAGGAGGAGAAAGGCAGGCCTAGAGAAAGAGGCATTATTGAAATGTCAGATATTGAAAGAGATCAACCACACAGTATCGATACCTCAAAAACCAATTTTCCTATCGAAAACGAAAGGTAACAAAGGTGGTTGAATGCAAAGTAGGTAAATAAAGCGTCGATACTGTTGTTTTAGCAAGATCAATGAGGACATTCTCAAAGTGGCCAACACAAAAAAGGTGCTCCCAAGAAACAATCGACATTTTTCGGACACATCATGGGAAGAGAAAAGTTGGAATACTTGGTAACAACTGGCAAAATAGAGCGAAAGAGATATTGCAGACGACAAAGAGAGAAGATACTAGATAGCTTGGTATCATGGCACGGAAAACAATCAACAACAGAATTGATACGATGTATTGTGAACAGAAAATTGTGAAAGAACTTGAATGCCGACGCCAACCGGTATGACACATGATGATGATGACAATACAATTGTTTACGGTATTCTTGTATTTATATTCAGCGCAGTCTTTGCATTATCTACATGGTAGCACAACCTAAAATCTACACTTAATATTCTTTGCTCATATACACACATGTAATATATAGCACATACTTCTAATACATACAGCGCCATAAGGCTTGGTGTATAGTCCATTTTTATTTTCTTCCTTGGAATCTCAATCTCCAGATTGGCTAACGTTAAAAATAGAAATCATGAAATTGGTTATTACGTAATCGCGAATGCTGAGATATTTTTTTAAATAACAACCATAGTTGTAAGTGTAACGCTGTCCCATAAATGTTGTTGCAATGAGATACTTTAAATTAATGACATTTTACAAGCACACAATCTTTGGCAACACAATCTTTGGAAACACAATCTTTGGCAACACAATCTTTGAAAGAAAAAAAGGCTTATTCTCTTCAAAAGTCTGCATCATTTTTGGCAGGTTGGAGGACGATTGGTATGTCCTAAGCAACAAGGAAACAACGGTCGCTATGGACAACAAGCGTACAGGAACGAATAAATAGCTTGCGCACCTGCCTCCCTTACAGCTTTCTCAGACCCCAAAAATAAGACAGGAGAAGAATTTGATTTTTTTTTTGTTAGAGCATCTGCAATAAGAGCTATCATGGTATTAGATAACGGGAACAAATGCATGTTTCGGCGGTATAGTTGGAGACTGATGGTATCATGATAACAGGCAGGGAAATAACGAAAACTTCAACAGATACTAGTTTTTTTTAGGTATTGCGTTAAACAACACCAGCTCGAACAATAAGACATATGTGTAATCCATCAGGAAATTGTAAGAGGGGAATGATAAGAAATATACAAAAATTGTGAATTTAAACTGAGATACAATGACAAGGCGGCATTGATAGAACCGAAGGAAAAAAAAAAAAAGAAACATTATTTCGGCACAGGAACATTTGCGAATGAGTTTATTGAAGACGAGTGTTCAACGTGAATACGTAATGTTGATAGTGATGGCGATGATTCATCTCGAACCGCGGGTAGGTGTTGTTCATTGCCTTGTGTTACTGTTTATGTCAATATGAAACGTCTTAAATTTCGTGGATGATCGCTTTTACCGCAGTATTCTGTCTCCATGCGGCTATAAGTGACAAGAAGGCCGGTCGTACTTGTTATTAGGCAAGCCAATAAATTTGAAGTTAGCACAAGCGCCCGCATTAACCAACACACACCAACCAATCAATACCGTCCCCGCGGTCTCCCTTACGCTGAATAATAATATTATTATGTTGCACTATTACAGCGGTCTTCAAACCTATCACATACGGAACACAACTGGCCACCTTCGAGCGTTTACCTTGTTTTATCATCTGTTGGTTTATCTTATTCTTCTGCATACACCTCTAGACTTCAATATTAATAAGTTCCAAGATAGCGTTCGTCAGCTCAAGGCTGGTCACGTCGTCGTAAAGCTTGTTATGATGTTGTACCGGTGATGGGAACAAGAGCCTGCTATGTTTATCATATGTTGGGTATGACTGCAGCAGATGCTCAGCAGACATTTTGCCTATGCCACAGTCACATTCATCAGAATGTTGGTTTTGATACTTGAGGTAATAAAATCTACAAACTGCCCTAACAAACCAATAATAGAATGACTGACGTTAGGGCAAACCTGCAGTTATCCAGCGGAGTTACCGTTCCAATCCGGCACTTGTACAAACCAGTACAGCACGTATCATACGAGTAACTTGAGAACCCACACCAAGTGTTCCTAAAGTCACCATAAGGACGGGGTTCATTAAGTCTCTGAACCGCTCAGGAGGAAAAACTAGGTCTCTGCGTAGCCAATTCTTTCCACATTAGGTTGCAACTATCAATTTCTTTTGAGTGTCAATGCACAACAAAATTATATCCTGCGAATTAAATATGAAAGATGATGGTTATTTGTATAAAACTGTGGGTGTGCTGAAATAGATATGATTACTTACGGTGAATGCATAATTTAATTTAAGAAGTGCCCTAGAAACATGTGCTAGAGCACACTGTCAGCTAAGCAACCTAAAAAAGTCGCAATCTCGTATATCCGTCTAAATGCACAGCAAAAGCAAATCGTTAGAGAAGATACCTCAAAAAGTTCGTATCACTTGAAATGCCTTTCACTAGGTGTGTGTAATCATGACTATATTTTGGAGTTGTCTATTGTTTTTTGCTACTGGTTATTACCTCTTCCCCTGAAATGGTTCGTTGATCTGTCGCCTCTGAAAGTTGCCGTTTACAATAATGTTCATTTATTATTACTTGTCTTCTACATAAAGGAGATGAACTCTGTTATTGAGGACGGGAGGGGAAGAACTACGACTTTTGCTGATGATATTCTGGTATATCGACAGGGAAGAGACAGACGGGGAATCGCCTCCACAATGCAAGACGAACTCGATCGTAATTCTTCCTGGATCAGTTTCATGGTTCTCCATTAACAATCATATTGTTAATACGACCACACGTATGGGAGCTGATGAGGTGACCAGGGACAAGTTAATGACATACCTAGGAGTTAAGTTTGATCGCAGCCTGTGTTTTCGGGACCACGTCAACCATGTGATAGCAAAATCTCGAAAAGGATTAGCAACCTTGAAGGTCATGGCAGCTGCCAACATCGAGCAGAGGCTACTTACCCTTCTGCTCCAGGGTGCGAAACTAGTTCTCGCACCAATCGAGTGGTAATTCTTACTGACAATTCTTAAAAAGACCAGGACGAAATTCTCAAAGAGGTCTAAACAAAATGGCTGCTCCAAAAAAACATCAAAAAGAAACAATCAACATTTTTCTGGCACTTCATGAGACGAAGAACGTTGGAATACGTGGTTACAACAGGCAGTATACTAGGAAAAAGAGATCGCGCACGGCAAAGAGAAACGGTACTAGATAGCTTAGTGTCATGTCATGGAAAACAGTCAACTTATACGATGAACTGTAGATAGAAGATTGTGGAAGGACATGATCGTCTACGCCAACCGGTATGGCACATGATGATGATGATGACTACCTTATCATCGAAAAAAAACATCTTCTTGAGGTGGTCACTCTTTAAATGGGCGTTGTTAACATGGAAGTGACATTTGACTGATATAGAACTTGTAGCGTTTCCAGATGAAGATATCCAAGACCAGAATTTCCCCTCATTATATTGACTGATGTTTTTATTTTTACGAGAGTAGTTCCAATTTGCGACACACAATTTAAACATGTCAATTTACCAGCTTAAATAACTCTTTGTGCTAATGCCATTTCAAAGGATAAGCATAAATATAACATAGTGTGTATCTGATGAAGGCTTTCGCCGAAACGTCGTTATTTGTCTCGCCCCTCTCTCTACGCTGTGAGAAAACGTGTAAACTTTAACTTTTGTCATAAGATAAAAGACATGAACTCTGGATAAAAATAACAAACTCCAGGGCAGCCAGTTACGAATATCTCCTCCCAATAATGAGACTCAAAGGAACAACACACCTTTATAGTGTAATCGTTTGCGTATTTGATGCTTAATGTATCAGCAGCGGTGGTGGTAAGTGGCGGTGTAGTAGTAGTGTAAGTAGTAGTGGCAGTAGTGTAAGTAGTAGTGGTAGTAGTGAAAGTAGTAGTGGTAACAGTGTAAGTAGTAGTGGTAGTAGTGTAAGTAGTAGTAGTAGTAGTAGTAGAAGTGTAAGTAGTGGTAGTAGTAGTGTAAGTAGTAGTGGTAGTAGTAGTAGTGTAAGCAGTAGTAGTGGTAGTAGTGTAGGTAGTAGTAGTGTAAGTATTAATGTAGGTAGTAGTATTGTAGGTAGTAGTAGTAGTGTAAGTAGTAGTAGTGTCAGTAGTGGTAGTAGTGTAGGTAGTAGTAGTGTAGGTAGTAGTAGTGTAAGTAGTAGTAGTATATGTAGTAGTGTAAGTAGTAGTAGTGTAAGTAGTAGTAGTATATGTAGTAGTGGTAGTAGTGTAAGTAGTAGTAGTGTAAGTAGTAGTAGTGTAAGTAGTAGTAGTAGTATATGTAGTAGTGGTAGTAGTGTAAGTAGCAGTAGTGTAAGTAGTAGTAGTATAAGTAGTAGTAGTGTAAGTAGTAGTAGTATACGTAGTAGTGGTAGTATACGTAGTAGTGTAAGTAGTAGTAGTATACGTAGTAGTAGTGTAAATAGTAGTAGTATACGTAGTAGTGTTAGTAGTAGTGTAAGTAGTAGTAGTATACGTAGTAGTAGTGTAAGTAGTAGTAGTATACGTAGTAGTAGTGTAAGTAGTAGTAGTATACGTAGTAGTGTAGGTAGTAGTAGTGTAAGTAGTAGTGGTAGTAGTAGTGCAACAGCTGCAACAGAAGTAGTGGTGATAAGTAGATAATAAGGAGCAGAAGAAAAGCAGAAGAAGAAAGAAAAAAGAAGAAGAGGAAAAGAAGAAGAAGAAAAGAAGAAGAAGAAAAGAAGAAGAAAATCGTTAACTTACTACAGCAACCACAAAAAGATTGCAATGCGCGCCATCTGGATTATGTGTGATAATCAGTTGGATAAGAGTGGAGACAAGTTCGTTCGTTCGCTTTCGTCAGCTTTGACCTCTGACGAAGTCCCATCCACTCAATTTTATGGGACTGAATTTTGCGTGTAAAGTCTGTTTTATCCCATTACAGGATGCCCCTCGCCATGCAGGCAGATTTACTCCGACTTCAGAGGTACTAATTTTTAGGGAATTAGTAAAACCCAGGTGTCCTCGCCAGGGTACGAACCCCGGCTGTTGCCGTGGTAAGCCAACCGCCTATCGATTGCGCTAACCGGCCACCCTAGTGGAGACAAGTGAAATTGAAAGTTAAATGCCATTGTGAGAAACATTGCTGAAGAATAAGGAGAACGATGGAGAAAACAGTGTGAATGAGGGAAACACAGAACGGGTCACTGACAAGATATTCCTCATACGCCTAGCAAGGCGCGGATAGAACCGTTACTTTTAAGACACATTTTATTCATTGTTTGATGTAACCACAGCTTAAAAAGAGCAGAGATAGAATCAAGATGCAACAAAGCTTGTCAAATCATCGGACAGTTATTGCCACTATTGTCCAACAAGGAAATAACTCTGGAGGCAAAACGAGCACTATACAATACAATCTTCATCCCAACGTTGCGCTACCAATGCCAGACCTGGACCCTAGATGCAAGAACAATAAGAAAAATAACTTCGACAGAGATGAAATGTGTTAGACGAATGACAGGAAACAGTCTGAGAGATAAGATCAGAAATGAAGAACTGAGAAAAATGCTAGGAATAGCCCCCGCCATAGAATATATAAGGAAACAACAGATAAAATGGTTTGGCCACGTGACAAGGCAGAAAGAACAAAACACAACACAACGACCCTTCAACAAACGTGAGAACACCAGACCCAAGGGTTGACCACGAAAAAGATGGGTCGATGGAATATTAGAAGCACTAGGAAACATAACAGCAGCAGAGGCGAACAGAAGAGCAAAAGACCGCAAATTATATCTCCCCTCGACGCTGGAAGGCAGAAGAGGAAGGAAAGAAGAAGAAGCAGAAGCGGGGGCCTCGGTAGCATGGTTGGTAAAAACACCCGACTGGACTACCAACGTTCGGACGAGTTCGATTCCCGCTGGGAGCAGTGTGAGTAGTACTCGTGGTTGGGAAAAAAAATACCCCCACGGTCGGCCCAGCCGTTGGCAGAAATGGGTACCAGGGTATTACTCTGGGAAGGTGAGGAATGTTGCCTCGCATCGTGAGTTTCGATGCTTGAGGCAACACTATCCAGAAATCTCCGAACATTTCTGGATAGGCGGCCGATCATATATGGGTGGAAACTCGCGTGCTGAGACGCCGGTTCAAGTCTCGTACTTGACCTTTACTTTCACCTCTACATCTTAAAATGCTATTGTACCAGTTAACATTATGTTGTTATTGTTGGGAGCTCCATTTTATGATCTTCCTATGTGCGATGGGACGACACATATAGGGCAACATATTTATTTTCTTTTGTTAAGAATAAGAAACTGGTCTTATAGTCCGTTCAGAAATTCATAACCACACTTGAATTAGCTTTACGTGATAACCGTTTGTTATTTTGCTTTCAACTTTTGCATGTAATCTTATAATATTGATGTCGTTATAGAAATATTTTTTGCTCTGAGAAATTTGATCTAGTTTAAAAGTTTTCTTCTTTAGGCTATATTAAATTCACCCTGTTCGAATTTGACACCATTTTAGGATATATACATTAATTTGGTGCGGTCGTTCACTTAAAATAGTTTGGCTATTGCAGAAACACTAAGTTCAGGAAAATCCCGTGCACAAAACTGAATTGTTATTGAACGACATGACGCACCACAGCCTGGGCATTAATTACCGAAGGGAAGGCGTATCTTTATTAATTTTGTGAAGACTCAGTAGACAATTTGTTGACTTTAAATACCAACATTTATATCTAAATTACAATGAGTTTGAAATGCAAATTTATAACTATGCAAAAGGTTACTGTTTTACTATATCAGCACTTCCTTAGGGAATTCAAGATGGGACAAAGTGCCTACTGCATCAAATACAAAAGAGCAAATTAGGACATGGCTTGCGAATGAAAATGTCAAATTTGACGACACATATTTAAAACCCGAATTGTTACAACTTGTGAAGAATACGAATAAGAAAAAGGTGTACCATGTTGACAAAATCATTGAGAAATACGGCCACACTAATTGTAACCAATTGAATTCATGTTTGCAAATACACATAAC
The DNA here is from genome assembly GCA_032433765.1 of Megaustenia siamemsis. NCBI lineage: Eukaryota > Metazoa > Mollusca > Gastropoda > Stylommatophora > Ariophantidae > Megaustenia > Megaustenia siamemsis. The sequence continues at coordinate 60,795,405 of JAVIAB010000008.1, forward strand.
GAACAACACCCACAATTAAGCACTATGTAGATACGCTTCTATAGTCCGTTCAGATTCGTTTGCCTAGACATTAATTTATTTTTTTCAAAAACTTATTGTTCATTTGCATTGATCTTTTGAAGTTAGGTTTAGAATACTAATGTCGCTATAAAAATATTTTTTTATCAAAGAAATGTGATCCAGTTTCAAAGATGCCTTATTTAACCTATATTAAAAAAAAGTTAATCGATATTATAAACACCGGCGGGATTATGTAGATGCTTACATCTCACAGCTGATTCTTTAACATATAGGCATGACCTTCACGGCTGAATGCGCACCGTCCTAAAATAGTTATGTTTCCACTATAAATTTTTATAAAGAAATGTTACATATGAAATTTCCCGTTTAGCACAAAATGACATTTTAGCCGAAACCGGAAATTATGTGACGTCAAAATCACGGCCGTAGACTCGAGTTCGAGTCATAATTCAGAGGCAAATCTAAATATTTACAGAAAGGAGGCGGCACTATCCATATTATCTTCTGCAAGTCTATGTGAGAATGAATATAAAGGCAAAATATTTTACTGAGCAGAACATTGCTATAAAGATTTATCAATACTTCTGCAGAGAGCGTAAAAAGGGACATCTTTATTGTTCTTTATCAAACCCTGAGAAGAGAACAATGCATATTTTAGGTTTGTGTAAACGTTCATTTGATCGAATAGTTAAAGGAAGCGGATATTTATTGCCAACAAATGCAAGAAAGCAAGGAAGGAAAGAAACGTTAGACAGTTTTGATAAGGACCTAGTAAAAAGAGAAATCTGTCGAATGTTTGATATAAACGAAGAAGTGACACTTAGAAAGTTGAAGCTTTGGCTGAAAACTAACAACGACATTGAAATATCAAAAACTTCATTATGGAAAATATTAAGATGTGCAGGCTTCACCTTTAGAAAGTATGCTGGTGGAAAAAACATTATTTATGAGAAGCCACATCTAGTAGCTCTTAGAAGCAAGTATTTACGTGAAGTGAAGGAAATGCGCGAAAATGATTATGATATTGTTTATTTAGATGAAACTTGGATCAACGCTCATCATACAAATGAAAAGGAATGGCAGTTAGCAGATGGAAGTATTAAAAGATCAGTACCAAGCAGTAAAGGGCAACGTTTGATAGTTGCACATGCAGGTAGCAGACATAATGGGTTGTTGCAGAATGCTCATCTCGTTTTCATTTCAAAATCCATAGACAATAGAGACTACCACTCCGAAATGAATGGGTACATATTTAAAGACTGGATCGAGAAAAGTATCCTTCCAATATTAGATCGACCTTCTTGTCTGATAATGGACAATGCTTCATACCATAACGTAGTTAACGTAGAAGATAGAATCTCAACATCATCAAGTACAAAAGATGCAATCAAAACGTGGCTCATAAAAGAACACATACAAGTTAACGACAGCTACTTGAAACCCGAATTGCTTAGCCTTGTAAAACAGACACAACGTACAAAGATATTTAAAATAGACAAGTTAATTCAAGAACATGGCCATAGATGTTTGAGACTACCTCCATATCATGCACACTTAAATCCTATAGAACTAGTTTGGGCAAAAGTTAAAGGACACGTAGCATATACAAATAAAACTTTCAAATTATGCGATGTTGAGACACTTACAAATCAGGCTCTATCAAATATAAATAAAGACTACTGGGTAAAATGTGAGGATCATGTGTTACGACAAGAAGAGGAATATTGGAAAAAGGATGGTTTGTTGTTTGTTCAGCCGAAAGCAGTAATCGACCTATTTGACTCGTCTGATTCTGAATGATCATTACTCTGATTAAGTCTACAGATAAATAGTTTGATTTGCAAAATTTCCTAGTTGATTTGTTAAACAGTTTATTGTTCAAGACCACCCAAGCAATCAAAAATATGTTATAAGCAAACCAACAACCATTACTTTGAATGGAAGCCTGCTTGAGTCAGTACAGAAGTTCAGCTATCTTGGATCCACTATTACAGCCACACTTTCCTTAGATGAGGAACTAAATGTACGTATTTGAAAGGCAGCGACAACATTTGGGAAACTCACACCAAGAGCATGGAACTATATCAAATTGACTCTACGAACAAAAGTTCTATATATAATTTAACATTTGTATACTTGCCACCCAGTAAAATTTTATGGACACGCCTATGGGTCATCGTTGCACTAGATTACTGTAAAACATTTTGATTAGGGTCAAAATAATAGTTACATGGGCAAAGATCAAAGGAATTCGCCGCTTTAAGAAAACCGTTATAGCTAGACATCGAGTAACACATATGTTCTCGTGACATGGACATTTTAACACCGTATGCCAAAAATCATGTGAAATCATCAAGAACTTTTTGAATTATAAATCATAACATCTCGGCAAACGATTCTGAACGGACTATAATTGTTTAGATCTGCCTGAATCCGACAACTGTCCTCACTCTGTCATTCACAAATGTATACACGTCAGACATCCATCTATTTCACCACTATCCCCTTTTCTTTTCGTTCCCGCTTTCATTTAGTCAAATGTCAAATATAATTAATTCGAAAGATAAAATGCCCCCCCCCCCGAAATAGGAATTTCTAGCCTTCATTTCCTGTTACTTACCTAATCGTATAAGAATAGCCGCCCCTCCCCCTTATTTTCTACATATATTTGGGTGTTTGACGTCACTTTTTGTTACAGTCTCACAGCATGACGTACACATAAGAGTTTGGGAAAGGTTGAGCCATTGCCGCATCTACTGAAAGCCGAAGGGCGGCGGAGATTTTCCCGAAAAAAAACCCGAAGCTTGTGTGACGAATTTAAGGACGGGAAGAGACCAAAGGACAGACCAGTGCTGAGATATAAGGATATTTGCAGGGCTTCCTTGAGGGAATTCTCTATCAGTGAAAGAAACCAGGGAAAGTCTGGCTGCAGATCGTAGCCCATGGAGAACACAAATAAAAAAAATCGCGCAACTTTCGAGGCAGTGGTGAAAAAAAAAATTCACCAGGCCAGGCACCACAAATACATCTTGATCGATCTGCGGTTGGTTATGTCTGTGAATTACTGGCAGATTCCGCCACGAGAAAACCTGTTCAGCAAAGCAGCATCCAGCATAAGGCACAAATACTTTACTAAACTACTGACTTATCATGATTGTCTTCTAACAACCGTCTGAAAATGTCAAAGGTCATGATGCGGCAGCGGCGGCAGCAGCAGCAGTAGTAGTAGTAGTAGTAGTAGTGGCAGCAGCAATCTGGTCATATGAAAGGTCATATAGTAGTGGTAGTAACAGTATCAGCAGCAACATTAGTGACAGTAGTAGTAATATTAATAATCTGAACAGATGAAATCAAACTATAGTGGTGGGCTGGTCCAAACTTCAACACAGAGAGAAGAATATATTGATAATTGTATGGACAGATGGAAAATGAACGACGACGGCGAGACCCAGCAGTGATTTCATGGAACTGCTTGATGTGCAGATGAATGGGTGTACATTTAAGACAAACACACATTAAAATTCCTCCCTATTATTCTTCTTCCTTTTAACTCCCTGTGGAGCATAGATCTTCAACAAACACTTTCCAATCCGTCCAATTTCTGGCCATTCTTTTAGATTTTAATTAATCTCGATAAATATTTCACCTTCTTCTCTCATTCCAGTATATACCTCAATCTCTGATACACTTGTTCTCCACCTTTCTTTCACTCCACTTCACGTACATAAATCATCATCACACACATACACATTCTTTCTGACTCACTTCAACTTTCGTACTCTCCATACCTCGTCAACCACGTCTTCATACCCCTCCCTCCGAGTACAACACAGCAACATCTGTGACATTGCCTATTCGTAACGAGAAAGCATCTTAAGGACTCCCGCGAACCTTCATCCAGATTACAATAAAGGAACAGATCAAACCGCTCGTTCTATAACAAACTACAGTTTATCACATCGATACATTTATGACGTCAGCAAACATTGATAACTACGTGATCACGTAGTAAGCTGCTTTACATATCACGCGGTATACTTGGCATGTCATCGGATATTTACTCTCACTACCCACTCACCCACCCATCCATCTATCTAATAATCTATATCCATCTCCTCTTTGAAGCGTTCCGAAGGAATGACGAGGTCCTTACGTTCTGAACCAAAGTTGAGTTGCAGGGGATGCCCAAAGATGGATAATACATCACAGACTGCCTTAGGGTCACTCCCTCAGGATTTTCTGTCTCTTGGTCTACTCCCGTAACCTTCGTACTCTCCCGAGTCTTCTCACAGACCAGTGAACGAACTGAACATGAAAGTCGACCACTGTATATATATATATATATATATATATATATATATATATATATATATATATATATATATATATATATATATATATATATATATATCTGTGTCTCTCTGGGTCTTCCTCTTATATATATATATATATATATATATATATATATATAAGAGGAAGACCCAGAGAGACACTGAGAAGAACATTAATGAGAGAGGCAAGAGCAGCAGGATTCGGCTCCCTCAATGAGATAGAGCTGCTTGCACAGAACAGAGACAAATGGCGAGATTTGATAAAATATCTTTAAAAGAATTGAAAACTGCTAGAACAAAAATTCAGATAAGAGAAGGAGTATCTTGGTCTACGCCCTATGGACCGGCTACGGCTCGAAAGGTCAATATATATATATATATATATATATATATATATATATATATATATATATATACGGACAAAGTCAGAGTCACTAATGGACCCCGTCCGATAACAAACAATGATTGTGATTCTGTTGGCTGAAACATGAGCATATGTGAGGAAGAACGGCGAAAGGCCATCATATATATATATATATATATATCTAACACTAAAAACCAAACGCTTCATATATCATGCGTGTGTGCTTAGCATACTATTATATGGATCTGAAACCTGGACTACATACTCAAATCACGAAAAAAGACCAAATGTCTTCTACGTGCGATGTCTCCGCAAAACAATGCACATCAAATGGCAGGACAAAATAACCTACTTAAGCGTCCTGTAACGAGCTAAGACCCCAACAATCATGTCGATGATCAGAAGTCGAAGACTAAGATGGCTGGAGCACTTCCAGGGAATGCAAGAAAAACGCATTCCCAAGCAAATACTATATGGTGAACTAAAACACGGGAAAAAAAAGAAATCTGCAGACATAAACTACGATATAGAGATATTTGTAGATCATCTTTGAATGACTTCTCCATCTGTGAAAATGACTGGGTACATCTGGTTAGTGATCGCACATCATGGAGAGCATGTATAAGGAATGGTATAACATCATTTGAGACTGTGATAAGGCCAAACTTAGAAGAGAAAAGATTCAAAGGATGGAAAACCATGTGGATCAGTGGGTTGCTGTTCGACAAAAACAAAACTTCAAAAAATACACAATAGCCTATATTAAATAACAATATATATATGACGCTTTCTCTCAAATATATTCTGTGCTGCAATGCTTTTCGTAGTTCTTCCTCACATATGCTCATGTTTTAGTCAAACAGAATCGCAATCATTGTTATCGGACAGTGTCCATTAGTGACCCAAACTTTGTCAGTATCACAGAACAATATCATCACTGTGCAGGAATCCGTAGCACCGGCACGAGTGTACTTCAAAGAGTTAAAAAAAAAAAGTACCGGGGTTCCAGGTGAACTTTCAGAAAGGGAATTTTAAAATATAAAAAAATAGATCAAATTGGTGTGGGCATGTAAGAGGATTTAACGATCTGACCAAGACCATATCTCAGACAAACAGTGAAAGGATCAGAAGTAGGCTATGAGACAATGGATTCACGGTATTATAGACTGACACAGGGAAACCACAAAACAAATCTAGAAAGGGGAATTATGGTGAACAATTGTGAATGAAGGACCATGCTCGAGGCTTGCCCTGGAATTGTATCCCTTCAACTGGGTGGTCTAGAGGCAAGACGTAGACCTAATGACTGGAAAGTCCCGGGTTTGATTTCCATCGGAATTTTTTTTTTAAAATCGAACCCGCGGTTTCGTCGTGACTTTACCCTCTCCTGGTCTGTAGGTAGTGAGATTCGATGTCTAGCCCTATCAGAAACGGCAGAAAACAGGAGGTGTCTTGAGCACTCACGCACGTTAAAGAACCCTAGGCAGTCAAAGTCGAAAAGAGTAGGCCAAAAAAAATGTTCATCAAATCTACTCATCCATGCCGAAGAAGGATGTGTCGGGTCGAAAGGCGCATCACGGCATGCCTAAACTAGCGACATAACGCGTTCTTGCTCACTTAGTAGATGAACGCTAAATAAGAAGAAAAGATCCCTTCAAATTAAAATTACCCATATTTAGGTATTATTAATTGTTAAATAAAATTACTTTAACATTTAAATAATTAAGTGTTAATTAAAATTAATTTAACATTAAAATAATTATTAAATATTAAATAAAATTAATTACTATTTATTGTTATTCATATTTTGTGTTTTCGTTTCCCACTCACAGTGTAAAATTAGTGTCATTCATCTCACTGAAGACATGATCAGTCAAAGTTAAATTCGATCACACAAGACCAGATAAAATGCCACGAAACAAATTGCGATTAGACCAAATAAGACACGGTCAAACAAAACAAGATACGGTCAGGTGAAATAAGACGCAACCAAATAAGAAAATATACATCGAAACAAAATAAAATATGAAGAGACAAGAAAAAAATTAGACCAGACAATACAAAATATAAAGCAACACTAGAAAGTATTAATAAAACATGATACTATAAAACTAAATAAGATACTGCCAGAACAAGAAAGGATACGATCATAAAGAGACCAGGAACAATGAGAAAGAAACAAGATACATCCGAAAGAGACAAGACAAAATGAGGCGAAACAAGAGACACTACGTAAAGCATTATAACTCCACAACAGACGAGACTTGAACGAGTAGTATAATATACCCTTGTTCAGATAAAACCATGCGGGTACAGCAAAACCGAAACATACCAGATTTGACACAAATACACGCTGACAAAATAGCATAACAACAAGTCTAGCGAACAAAACATCTTGACCCACCTTACAGTAAACGACTCTCTAAATACCCGAGCCTCTAGCCGGTTCCAAACACCACGACCACTCAAAACAGTCACGCATGATCTAGTTTCTAAACAAGTTATGCCAACTCAATCATCCATATTGGAATGCGCAGAGATAGAATCTGCCGATGAATCAGATACCAGACAAAGGGTTGCTCAAGAATTGTCAAACAGCTGGTCAAAATAAACATAATAAACGCACAGGAGGCGCTAATTTTTTTAATAACAAAAACAAAAGCAATGTACAAAGTGAGAGAATGAAGCTGCCGGTATGAAACTAAGCAACCACTTTCCAGAAATCTAAAATAACAGTTGAAATGTTGTATTTTATTTGACTTATTTTATTTTCTGGACGACGACGAAGTATTTAATATTATCCTATCTGGCAGCTCAGTATTTGGTCAGCAGAATCGATCGCGTTGTTTATCCTGGCCGGGGTCGAAAAAAGTAGTCAGTGGCTGGTAAAGCCTTGTACCGTCTATTAGGGCAGCAACACAATTTGTCTTACTTAAAGAGGTCTGAGCCTAAAATCAGGGTGCTCCTGAGCTCTCTCTAACTATCTGTTAATGAATGAATGTCCCGTCCGTCTATCTAGCTAAGATATATATATATATATATATATATATATATATATATATATATATATATATATATATATATATATATATATATATATATATATATCTTCTGGAGATGACGACGCCTCAGAACTTAAAGAAAAAAACTCATAAATATTTGATGAATTCCTACAACATCAGGATGCTCCAGCACACTGATGGTTTCTGTAGCTCGCTGATGACACACACAACTTGCTAGCATTTCATGTATATCATTTCTAATGCACTTCTTTCATGTACTGTTACAAATTCTTGCAGTTTCGGGTCGGACTGCTGCCTCTATATAAAATTGTGTTGACATCACCAACTACATTTACAAACACATACCTATGTATGAATTGTGTCTGCTATGCCCATCACATATCTCCCTAATGCCAGCCTAACAGGTCTGTCAAAGCCATGAATTCATTTACAATGACAGGTGTTAGATGATATCAAAACCAGATAATATTAAAGTAGGTCAATGAATTTAAATATTTGGGAACTTTGTTAATCTCAGACGGAAGATGTACAACAGAGGTGAGATGCAGAATGGCTCAGGCAAAAGCAGCTTTCCAAAAAAATGAGGAAGATACTATGCAATCCATTGTTGACAATATAAACAAGAGAAAGAGTTCTTAAATGTTATGTAGAGTCAGTCTTAACATATGGATGTGAATCATGGAAAAAAGGACAACAGACATGAAAATCACTGGAGTCTGTAGAAATGTGGTTTTACAGAAGAATGTTGAGAATACCATGGACAGCAAAGAAGAGTATTGAAAACGTTCTGAACGAGGTCAAAGCAAAAAGAAAGCTAATTTCCAATATTAGGAGGAAACAATCATAATTTTTTGGCCATGTAATGAGAAGAGAACAACTGGAATATATTGTAACAACTGAGAAAATTGAGGGACGGAGAGATAAAGGAAAGCAAAGAGAAAAAATACGACACAATTTAAAAGAATGGCTTGGCAGAAGGTCAACAACAGAAATGATAAATAGCTGTCGAGATCGAAAGTTGTGGAGAGACATGATTACCTACGTCAACAGGCTTGGTACTTGATGATGATGAAGACAGTGTTATAAAATTAGGTTTATCAAGGTTTGAGGTCTTCGTAAAGAACATCCAATCACGACCTAGACATCGTTGTTTCAACCTTTTGTTGCAGTGAATGAAAATGACACTCGATAATCCCATTATTCGAATGGCAATTTCTATCTGATCATGGACAATGACAAAAACAATAATATTATTAATAATAGTAGTAGTCGTCCTACGCAGATGATGATAGAATTGTAAACGCCATGCTATATGTCTTGTAGCATATACGCCCTGATGTGTCCAGTAATCTAGTATACACAATGATATGTCTTGTGACCTATACACACTGATATGTCTTGTAGTCTATACACCCTGATATGTCTTGTGACCTATACACCCTGATATGTCTTGTAGTCTATACACCCTGATATGTCTTGTGACCTATACACCCTGATATGTCTGTGGTCTATACACCCTGATATGTCTTGTAGTCTATACACCCTGATATGTCTTGTGGCCTATACACCCTGATATGTCTTGTAACATATACACCCTGATATGTCTTGCAGCACATACACCCTGATATGTCTTGTGACCTATACACCCTGATAAGTCTTGTGACCTATACAATCTGATATGTCTTGTGGCCTATACACCCTGATATGTCTTGTAACATATACACCCTGATATGTCTTGTGGCATATACACCCTGATATGTCTTGTAGTCCATAAACCCTGATATGTCTTGTGGCCTATACACCCTGATATGTCTTGTAGCCTATACGACCTGATATGTCTTGTAGCCTATACACTCTGATATGTCTTGTGACCTGTACACCCTAATATGTCTTGTAGCCTAAACACCCTGATATGTCTTGTGACCTGTACACCCTGATATGTCTTGTGACCTGTACACCCTGATATGTCTTGTGACCTGTACACCCTAATATGTCGTGTAGCCTATACACCCTGATATGACTTGTGGCATCGAAAATCGTGTCCAAGGTTCTGTTTCCATGATGGCGGAACTAAGTCACATTTTCTCGATCGCTGCAGAAATTGCATTGGAATCTGATCAATTTCGGCTTTCCGTTGCAATATTCTGCATTCAAGTTGAAATGATGTTCTACTTATCATATCTACGCCAATGAATTGACGTTGCTCGCACGGCAATACTCCGTTTTGACAAATCAAGTGTTGTGAATGCGACCTTCCACCGTCTACTGTTGATCTGCGTTTTACGTCACAATGAGTGCTGTTCAACGACAGTTGATGGTGTTTGCCGCTAGTTATTTACAATTTCCAACGCATTAATGTGATGGGCTCCGTCAAATCAGCCGAAGTTTTAGCTCGTTGGGGAATTTGCACCATGTTTCGTTCGTTGTAGACTGCATTCTCTAGAGTAATCATGAATCCATGGGCGCAGACATTTTGTGCGTGCTACGTCATCATAATGGTTCATCGTGTGTCCCAATACCGACCATGCGCTAATCTTGCGATCTGTTGTTTGGTGTGCAACGGGGATAATCTGACAACGAACTGTGTTTTGTAACACATGGCATTTGGAGTCAAACACGATGTCCTAACATCATCAAGTGCTATACATTTAAATACTATGACGATCATCATTTTCAGGAGGACGTGAACTTCCGGAAAATATGGTGGATAAGCGGCAGGAACCATTGAAGGCTATGTCTGAAAAGTGTTCCTTGTTGCAGTTTTCTCATATTCCAAGTCCGGCTTGTTGCAGGAGCTACTGAGATAAGTGCTCTGTGCACACCGTGAGCTGTGTGTTTCATCCGTTTAGATCATGTTCCGATATTCCAATTGTTTACGATGAATGCTGATATCGTATGACAGGAAACAATTAGCCGTGTTCACTTTCTATGCGGTTTCGCCTTATGTCTTTTGGCGTGTGTTGAGACTGCTATGATGGGGACTACAGCTACCGTTCTTTGGGGGATGAGTTAGTAATTCGGATGATTCCACTGGCAAGGGCGGTTGAGCAATTATGGATTTTCATTCGTTTGCAGTGGTACCGGGGCCTTCCATAACCAAATAACCAAATCGTGTCCATTTCCTGCGGTCCGTGATCATCTCTTGCATGATGGGTCCTGTCCTGATCCCTGGTCAGGCTGCAACTCAGTAAAGCTCTCTTTCAACCCCTCAACTGAGACAACAGCATGGCAGTTTATATTGCTGCGCTTGAGTAACATCTCAGCACGTGGTTTGTTTATCGAATTCCATCATTATGTATCACTGTCTACATCTCGACTCCACCTCCATCGTTTTCCCGTCATCATTGTGTACATCTCCCCTTGACTCCGCCTCTTGAGCAAATCCTAATGCTCTTTTAGATAAAATAATGTGAGATTTTTTCCCCTGAAAGAATGTAAGTAAAGGTTCCCTCCCCTGCTAGGCGTATGGGGAATGTTGTGACCATGTGTTTCTATGACCACGGCACATTTTTGGATGATGTGGTCGGTATCAAGCCTGGCTACCTTTGCTTCCCAGAAAAATCTATGGTACCCATTTTTAGAGGCTGGGTGAACCATGGGACCTTGACGGTCCTAAAAAAAAAACCGCCGCTTCTTGCTGAGGATCGAACCCTGATCCTTCTAATCAGGGAACAAGAATATCAACGACTCAACCACCGAGGCTGCCCTCAAGGAAGAGCAGATCATTATAAACTCAACGCACAACTGTAGACTGTTAATGATAAGTAATGTAGCCAATCAGGAGAAGTAAACCGTATTTTGTTCATAATCCAGATCATGGGAGAAACCATTACAATGACCATAGTCTCATGCTATTGATATCAATGGTTTGTTTGGGTCACCTGTCAGGCTTCAAACCATAAAGAACGGCATACACAACACAGTGTTTGATACACAGGTGACGGATCAGTGTGGGGACCGACTTTACACAACAACACAGTGTTTGATACACAGGTGACGGATCAGTGTGGTTTACACAACACAGTGTTTGATACACAGGTGACGGATCAGTGTGGTTTACACAACACAGTGTTTGATACACAGGTGACGGATCAGTGTGGGGACCGACTTTACACAACAAACTGAACGAGAACAGCGCGAGGGACCTTGACGAGATAAGAGACGGCCAATAACAGAGGAATGTTTTACGTCACAATTACTATAATAAGAATTAAATCTGAGTCATTGAGTGGAATAAGAATCGGAAGAGAATTAAAGGAGAATTAAAGTGTCAGTGCATGCATGAATTTTAAAAAAAACATAAGAATCAGGTAAAAACTGTTACAGAAATCAAAGTGTGGCTGAAATAAGATGTATATTATTACATTGTTACTGACGGTAGTAGATCTGTGGTTGTAACTGCTATTGTCAATTGATGCTGTATAGTTTCCTTAAAATTGACACTCCATTTTAATAAGGATCTGCCTGGCGTTATATGTCAATCACCACTGTATTGTAAAAGTCTTGAATAGCATGGAATCTCAAGGTAGGATTTCATTTGCATCTTCCAACTTTATTTTTATTCTCGAATGCTGTGCCATTTCTTACTTTTGCATCCATGTTCTACAGCCTTTTGTTAGCTATCTCCAGTCTTGCCAATAATAGAGAATTAACTCAGAAATGCCTTCCAGGCATATTTGTATCTCAGTTTAGTTTATTTACATAATTTTACACTTCTATAGGTTTTCCTTACATTGCTGCTTGGGATATCGGCTGTTGCCTATTCTAGTAAGTTTCACTCAAATTAGTCTTCGGATCCTGTATGTTAAAATAATGGATGAATTCCGAGAAGGTTAGAAGACATAATAGTCGGTTACTTCAATTGTATGCTCATTATTGATTTTTTCTTTTAAAGTAAGCAGTACATATGAAAACTGTTTGGTCTCTCTGGTTGTTTTGGATAAGTTGCACAATTTTCAAATATTTTGTAGACGTTTCAAATATGCTGTAGAAGCTTTAAATATTTTACAGAGTTTCAAGGATGTTGTCTAGTTTCAAATCCATAGATGTGTATGTTAAGTGCCCGGGTTAGAAACATGACTTTTATTGCAAGTATTATGTTGTTCTACACCGTGAACACGGTAACTTACCACAGAGACCAGAATTTAACAATGTTAAATGATAACTCTCAGATGATATGGAAGGAAACTAATGACCAAAAATTCAGCGTTCAACCCTTGAACACGCAGAGGACAACCACAAATGGGGTGAAAAGTGCCAAGTCATCAACGTAACACTAAATAATAATATTGGATGATAACAATACAACTTTAGCATTGTTTAACAACTAACAAAACACCATCCTCAAATTATCAGACAATATTCCAAAGTTACTCTTTTTCTCATCAATTTACTTCCTCTTTGCTTTATTTTTAAAAAAAAACTGATTGCATTAAAGAGTGTTAAAACACGCACGTCAATAAAATGCCCTTGACCCGCGTTATAATGTAAAACAAATTCGTCTGGGAAATCCCACTCCTAATCACGTGGTAGGAAATCCCTTTTAAATACCAACAAAGCACATACAACTCAATAATATAATCTTTAACCCAGTTGTTATTTATGTTTACTGAGGTAAAGTTACTACGGAACCCATCTGTTACGTTTAAACATCTTGCATACTAATACAATATTCAAAGCAGGCAATTCAATTATCAATCTGGTAGAGAATTATGACACTAAATCTTTGCTTCAAACATATGGTTGTATGTCGTCTGCGCTGGGGTAATCATTGTTTAATTTATTGTAAGATCTAACTAGACTACACATTCTTGGATCAGCACCAAACGGCTGTTTGCTTATGTCATATGTTTAATGTGACAAGTATGTTACGATTCAACATCTGAGTTGGCAGAATGTCCATAAACATTCTAACACAACTACCTGGAAACTGTTCAAAAAGTATAAAGCCACAAGCTGCTGGATTAACAGACAGCAACAACAACCATAAATAACACATCGCAATGTCCTTCACCCTGGACACGGTAGTGGTCATAGGAATTCGACAATGTAAATCACGTGACTGATGCAAATATTGCTCACATTTGTCTATGTACGATCATCATCAATGTTTCGCAACTAAGTGCTTAAGTCACTTCCCTATATAGACCTGGGGTCTATCATCAACGACAAACTATCTTTATATGCAGACATCGACACCCGCATTAATAAAGCTACTACCACATTCGCCCGCATTTCTAGGCCCGTTTAGCAAAACAGCAAACTGACAACTAATTTCTAGGCCCTTTTAGCAAAACAGCAAACTGACAACTAATTTCTAGGCCCTTTTAGCAAACAGCAAACTGACAACTAATTTCTAGGCCCTTTTAGCAAAACAGCAAACTGACAACTAATTTCTAGGCCTTTTAGCAAAACAGCAAACTGACAACTAATGTCTAGGCCCGTTTAGCAAAACAGCAAACTGACAACTAATTTCTAGGCCCTTTTAGCAAACAGCAAACTGACAACTAGTCTAGGCCCGTTTAGCAAACAGCAAACCAACAACAAAGGCTGTAGTTTACAACGCCTGCGTCATCCTTTAATATGGCAGCAAATCATAGATAACTTAAGCAAAGCAGGGGAGAAGTTTTCCATGACACCAAGCTATCTAGCATTTTCTCGCTTTGTCGTCCACGATCTCTCTTTCCTTTTATTTTGCTAGTTGTAACCAAGTATTCCAACTTTCCTCTCCTCATGATGTGCCCGAAAATGTTGATTGTTTCTTTCTGATATTTTTATGAGCTTCCGTTTTGTGTTGGCCTCTTTGAGAATTCCCTAATTGGTCTTTTTAGCTGTCCAGGAAACTTTCAAAATTCTTCTGAGAAATCCCATCTCTGTGGCCTCTAACCGTCTTTTCATTTGCTTGTCTCTACGGTCCACGATTCGCTTCCATAGGTTAGAATTGGTTCTATATAGCACCGATGAACTCTCTTCCTCACTTTTATCGCATGGGCGATAACACGACGTTCGTATATGTTATATTATGCGACGTTGTTCTTTCTTTTCTACTTGACGTTCCTTTAACTGAAAAACAGAAAAACAACTGGTACAATGCACACGATCAAGTACACCCCTATGTATCAAGTAAGATGTTGGGAGTGGGGGGGGGGGCGCGGCTGGGTAGACTAGAGGTACGACGTCAGAACAGGAAAGACTCGGCTTCAAAGCCCACCAGAAACAGTGACTTTTCAATAAAATAATTTGAAAAAATGAATCAGTGGTTTTTTTAAGACGTTACCCTCTCCTGATCTTGCGGGTACTGAGATCCGACGTCTAGCCCTCTCGGACAACGGTAATAAACAGCAAGCCCCGTGTGCACACGCGCGCGTTAAAAAACCATTGACAGATACGATCGAAAAGAGTAGGAAAGAAACATGGTCGATGTCCGGGAAAATTGTGTCAGCAGAAACAAATGGACACCGTGGATCGAAGGCTGTGCTACGAAGTTCGTGCAGAGGACCAGGATTCTCGAGTGAGATATCCGAGCACCTATGGATTCGTCTAGTGTGCAGCGATGATGATCCTAACAACAAACAAACAATAACAAGTAATTTAAATAGAAATTAAAAAAAGAAAACAGAGGATAAAAATAAGGAAAAGAGGAACCTCTGAAAGGGAAGAAAGAAGGAACTAATACATGCAAGACAAATGAAATAAAAACAAAGGACATATAAAGAGACATAATAACATTTTCAACGTTGTTCTTACAATGAATTTTTTATTTTTTTTTAAGTGGCGAGGAAATAAAATTAAAAATAAAGATGAAGAAGAAAAATGAAGAAGGTGCAATTCTGAGATATTACATTTACTTTTTTTTAAAATAAATTCAACAATTACTTCACAAACCTTCATTGTTTCTATGACTTCTATACTATCGAAAAGAATATGGGCTAACAATATAACGTGTTAGAGAAAGACACGAAGTTAAGGAAACAAAAAAGGAAACGGCGCCTTCATAGCACTAGGAAACAAAGAAGAAGAAAAAATAAGTTAAATACAAAAATAATATGTTAATCTCTAATGATAAATCTGTCCTATTATATAGCAGTGAAACATGGAGAACAACAAAAATGAAAGTCAAAGAGATACACAGATTTTCATTCATGGGTGCTGGCGCAGAATAAAAGGATGGAAATGGCAGGACAAAACTACTAACCTAGAACTTTATGAAAGTACCAAATACCAGTGGACAAAGAGATACAATGAAAATGGTGTTGGATAGGACACGCGTTGAGGAAGTTACATGAGAATATTACAAAAGTCAGTTTTTTTAATCCCAAAAGGAGGAGACAAATAGGAAAAGCAAAATATATTTGGAGAAGGCAAGCAGAAAATGGAGAAGACGTGAAACGATATAAAGAGAATGGCACCAAATAAGACGGTGTGGGAAGTGTTTGTTGAAGACATGCTCCACAAGCAGTTGAAAAGAAGAACAAGAACATAACGTGGGGCAACGTTCTACGAGTGGTAGCTGGAGTGTAATAGCACACCCAAACACACACTTATCAAAGACAGAAACAGATCGGGAAAACAGCATTTGGTATCAACCTGAGAGCATGTAACCGCCGTCAGCGCCAGATGGTAATGTCATTGGTGACATCATCTTAAACGGGGCGAGAAGAGGATCATCTACACAGAAGTGAAAGAAGGATGCATAGGGAAAGGAAGAGCATTTTTTTATGACAGACAATAGGTGTCTGTAAATGTGTGAGGTGCAAACATTTACAGACACCTATTGTCTGGACGGGCATTCTTGGTCGTTTTGTACAGTGTGTGGTGGGAGTAGCAAAGGCTGCACCGTCATCATCGGTACGTGTCACGGCAACTTTTCACATGGGTTCTATGGACACGACTGCTCCGGGTCTTGTCTTAGTGTCAGTTCTTTATGTGAGGAAAATCCAGAAAATGCCAACATTGCAAACATCCTGGCTATACCTGTGATGACACTTGTCCTGATGGTAATTTTGGGCTACAGTGCGAACAGACGTGTTCTGATGGCTGTGACATCATATGTGACACAGAAAGAGCAGACTGTACGCGCAAGGAAGCGTACTACGGGCCAGACTGCACTCTCAAATGTCCTGACCACTGTTTCAACGACACCTGTGGACAGTCAACCGGGATCTGTTCATGCAAGGGAACGTTCTACGGGTCAGACTGCACTCTCAAATCTCCGTACAACTGTTTGGACGATATCTGTTAACAGTTCGTGGGGGCCGGCGTCTCGTATGTCGATGATTCCCACGTTAAGAAGAGTCTGCCGACTACAACAAACCCAAGCATATGGATACCTTAATGTGTACTGGATATTTTCTTTCTGTGCTGGACATGGTTCATTTCTTGGTGTGTTTCATTGCTAGCCAAGGCTCATATCTTGGCTTGTGTGTGTGTGTGTGTGTGTGCTGGCCATGGCTCATATCTTGGTGTGTGTCATGTTAGTCATATCTCATATCTTGGAGTGTCCGTGTTAATCATGTCTCATATCTTTAAGTGTGTATGTGTTTAGTCATATCTCATATCTTAGTGTGTATCTGTGTTAGTCATATGTCATATCTTTGTGTTTGGGCTAGTGATATCTCATATCTCTGTGTGTATGTTTATGTTAGTCATATCTCATATCTTTGTGTGTGCATGTCTGTGTATGTCACATCTCATATCCTTGTGTTTGCACGGCTATGCTAGTCACATCTCATATCATTGTGTGTGCCTATCTATGTTGGTCATATCTCATATCTTTGTGTGCATGTCCATGTTAGACATGTGTAATTTCTTTGTGGGTGCATGTCTATGTCAGTCATATCTCATATCTTTATGTGTATGTTTATGTTAGTCATGTGTCATATATCTTGATGCATATCAGTGTTAGTCATGCCTCGTATCGCTATGTGCATGTATGTGTTTGTCACATCTCATATCTTTGTGTGTGCATGTCTGTGTTAGTCACCTCTAGTGACTCGGGCAGATGGTGCTCGTAAACCTGGGAGGGCCGACCATCTAAGGGCAGAATCCCCCTACAGAAAAGATCACCTGCTGCCTTGCAGGAAGATTGGGGACAATCAAAGGCTAGGGAAAGCAAACCTGAAAAAAATGCTGGCTGAAATCGGATGCACTGGGCCACTGGCGCAGAACACAGTGCAACGTTTTTAACAGGTGTTCAATCAGAGTGGATCTGGCAGACTCTAATTGTGATGTTCTGTTTGTAACACACCTAACCTGACAGCTGAGTTCATGTGAGGAGCTGGAATTCTACTCTGATTGGGTCCTGATCGCAGAGAGAGAGAGAGTTATGACAGACAGACATCCGTTTTAGCCAGCTGTTGTTGCTGCTGCTACTTCTAACTACTACAAAATCAGTGATGTTCTTAATAATGCAGCATCTTACTTGTACTGAGCCGCGATAGCTCAGTGGTTAGGAAACTGGACTACAAAGGACAAGGGGTAGGGTTCGATCCAAACCGACGGCTTCCGGGTTCACCCAGCCTTAAATGGGTACCGGATTTTTTTCTGGGAAAGTAAAGCAGCAAGGGCGTAATACCGACCACATTACCCCAAAAATCATGTGCTGAAGGTCTGTAAAATATAGGGTCACTAACACCATATTTCCCTATACGCCACTTGGCGTGACGGGGGTACTTTACTTTTTTTACTTACTTGTACTGCCTCTGATACTAGAATTATGTCTGCAAAATGTCTATCGATGTTGCGTGTTGGCTGGTACATTCAGTTAGCGAAAATAGAATAATAATGAGGAACAGGGGACTTGAACTTTCAAGTGTGGACCGGTACTGTTAGATGGAACACCTTCATGGGGCAGGTTACCGTCTGGCCAAGCGAGTAGGGGAATCGAAGGGAAAGGCAACCTGGCGGTCAGTGATCCATCCACTAATCTATCTAGATAGATAGTTTTGTCTGTAGTGTTGTATCTATGGGCCAATGGATTTTCCTCAGTCTACTAAATTCAGTGCAGTCTTGAAGTATGTGTTCAGCAGTCTGAGGCGCCTGACCACATACATATGTAGTTGATGTGCCGATCTTGCATTTTGTATATAGGTGACTGTGGAGTAGATTGTGTCCTGTTCTGAGGCGTATAACTATAACTTGTTCACATTTATTCATATTATTAAAGGCATCCTGATTTGGGGCTTGTGGTCCTCTGACTGATTTAATTATCTGTTTCTTATGATGGTATGTAACCGGTGTATCTGGTTGTGTGCATGTTGAACCTTCATTTGCCAACTGACCTGCTTTCTCATTTCCTGGTATTCCACAATGAGATGGGATCCTCTGCAGGGCAACCATGTGGTGCTTGCAGAGTTCAGTCAACAAGGTCTGCAGATGTGTGTCAATTTTCTAGATTGTAGAGCCTGGAGTACTGATCTTGCATCTGTCAAAGATATCTCGATGAAGTCGGATTTGTTGGGTCGAGTAACGTAAAATATCGCAGCTTGTTGTCAATGGCAACACATCGCATCCACGCCCATCTAAAGTTCCCATCGACGACGAAGAGTGGTAGTTACCGAAAAAATACAGAAGAAGCGACTCGGGTAGGATTTAAACTGTACCGTTTTGGCTGTCCGATATGAGCTACACAGAGGATTATGTGATCTTCACTTCCGACATTGTATATAACGATAAGTTGGCGCCACATTTGTTAAGTGATTGACATGAGTTTGACTAAATGCGAGCCATGAAGAAATAGCTGCTACCGTAAACAATCTTCGTATCTCACACATTATACACTAAACACAACATCGTATCTTTAAGCTAAAGTAGTAGGGATACGAGACCAAAAAAAGAAACGGCGGTTCAGCAAAAGTCTTCATCAGGTACGTTTTTTTTCTGTCTCGTCTTTCTACTAATTTAGCTGCTAAATCCAATTTTATGTATTTATTTTACATGTTCCATGCAGCTCTACTCGCGGCCCCGTCCAGTGTTTAATGTTTTATATATTTGTATATGTGTGCGTGTCTCCATTATAAACATTAGCACAATCAACGTTAATTATATATGTTCACATGAGAGGCATCTTAGAACCGGTGGAGCAAAACAAATTATGCTGCTACAAGCATACCACGAGATATAACAATCGATAATAGCTATCACACAGAGGACAGTGAAAGAGTGAAGAATGAGAGGCAGGCGAAGGAGAAGCGTTATTGTAGATCTAAAAGACAAGATGGTTAAAACATTTGAACAAACCCAGCAGGTGCAACCCAAATAAAGAGATGTGAAATGTTGTGAACAGCTCATTATGTCAGTGCCAAAAGGATGTCAAGGAAACTAAAGGACCAAGCATACAGACTTAATGTATGGCAAAGATGAGAAATAAGGAGAGTAGTTGGAAGCATTTCCAAAACTAACAAAACACTTTATCAGGGTAATATTGAGACAATGGCATGATTGCAGCTTTACATACGTTATGTTACAATCACCACAGTTTCTATTTTACATCACCACGACGACATAGTTTCTATTTTACATCACTACGACGACATAGTTTCTATTTTACATCACTACGACGACATAGTTTCTATTTTACATCACTACGACGACATAGTTTCTATTTTACATCACTACGACGACATAGTTTCTATTTTACATCACCACGACGACATAGTTTCTATTTTACATCACCACGACGACATAGGTTCTATTTTACATCACCACGATGACATAGTTTCTATTTTACATCACCACGATGACATAGTTTCTATTTTACATCACAACGATAACATAGTTTCTATTTTACATCACCACGATAACATAGTTTCTATTTTACATCACAACGATAACATAGTTTCTATTTTACATCACAACGATAACATAGTTTCTATTTTACATCACAACGATAACATAGTTTCTATTTTACATCACAACGATAACATAGTTTCTATTTTACATCACAACGATAACATAGTTTCTATTTTACATCACCACGACGACATAGTTTCTATTTTACATCACCACGACGACATAGTTTCTATTTTACATCACCACGACGACATAGTTTCTATTTTTACATCACCACAACGATATAGTTTCTATTTTACATCACCACGACGACATAGTTTCTATTTTACATCACCACGACGACATAGTTTCTATTTTACATCACCACGACGACATAGTTTCTATTTTTACATCACCACGACGATATAGTTTCTATTTTACATCACCACGAGTACATAGTTTCTATATTTTACATCACCCTCACACTATTGTTTCTATTTTTATCACCAGCATGACATTGTTGCTATTGTTGTCACCCACTTCGCCGGCTTTACTGTAACAACGTATTTATAATTAATGGTTTAAGGGGGGACAAAACATAATGGAGTAAAAGTATAAAGCTACTGCAACCATCCTTACTAAACAGACATATTTATATTTTCTCTGGTGTGTGTTTGCTTCATTCTATGAACATAAGAATATACTTTAAAGTATGCATGCAGTCCACGCGAGGTGTTCATGCAAAAATGTTTATTTTAACCCAGACAGGGGAAAAAACTTCTACTGTGATTACATGTTCACCCATTCGGCCACCCGATCTTAGCTTAACACAATAAACAATACGGATTTACATCTTAACACAACAAACAATACGGATTTACATCTTAACACAACAAACAATACGGATTTACATCTGAACACAACAAACAATATGGATTTACATCTGAACACAACAAACAATACGGATTTACATCTTAACACAACAAACAATACGGATTTACATCTTAACACAACAAACAATATGGATTTACATCTTAACACAACAAACAAGACCGATTAACACCTTAATACAACATTCCTTCGACAGTGACAGTGTGGTAAACTGACTGATTTCACGATCGCTGGTTCAATCAAAGCTTGACGCTCTCCAGTCTTTCATTCATTCCATGAGTGCCGTCTCCGCATTGAAGGTTGGTTACTACGGAGCGCCATTCCGCGCTCTCTCTCTCTCTCTCTCGGATCGTGCAGATTGTCATAGGCCGACTCGTTCATCTTCTTATGTAAGTCTTGGTCTGCCTTTTATACCTCGCATTTTCCCTTCCAAAATCACTTTTAGTAGGTTGCTGTGTCTTTTATCTTTTAACACGACCCCAAAAATCGTTTGTCTTGTTTTAATTTTGTTAAGTAGTTCTCTTTTTGTATTTTTATTTCTTGACTAACGTCCATGTTTCTGCACCATACAAGAAATGTTGAGAAGATATAACATTTTTTGTATTCTTAGTTTTAGTCCTGGTGTTATTTGTTTTGATGTTAGCATATTTATAAATGGCATTAAAATTACTTTTGCCATTTCTATTCTTCTGTTTATTTCAGTTGTACATTTTCCATCACTGGTTATAGTATATCCAAGATAGTTGTAGTTCTGAACTGTCTCCAGGTCTATTCTTTCAACTGTGATATCTACTTGTTGATTTTAAGTATTATCTTTGTTTATGATCATAGTGTTAATCTCTTTCATATTTAATCCATATTATTTGCTTGTCATGTTTATTTCATTAAGTAATTGTTGTAGATCTTTAGGATTTTCTGCTAGTAGTACAGTATCATCAGCATATCTTATGTTATTGATTATCTTTCCATTAATGTTTAGGCCTGGCATCTCTGTGATGTTTTTAAAGACTTGCTCAGTGTATAGATTGAACAAGCTTGGTTGTAGGATGCATCCCTGTCTTACTCCTCTCTTTATATCAAAAGGTGTAGAGCTTTATTGTTAATATTGTATTATTACTGTTTGCTCCAAGTATAGATTACATATTATTCGTATGGCTGTGCCATCTAGATGTATATCTTTTAGGCAGTCTATAAGTTGTTTATGGTGTATTCTATCAAAAGCTTTGGTGTAGACTACGGAGCAGGCATAAATTGATTTGTTTACTGCCTTGTACTTTTCGATTAATCTCCAGTCTACCCTGCTTCAAAACGAGAATCTGTCTCATTGAGCTTTGAGGGGGAGAGGGTGTTAAAGGTTCAATCGTGCATTTCGCGAAGACATGATTAGTTTCATGCTTCGAGGGTCCTTTACCACTACGACAGGCCCAGTATGACACGAGAATACTTTCTTCGCCAGTCCCTTTTTGAAAATCTTAGACCACAATAGTCCCAGTGGTTGTAAAAACATGTATATAAAACATTCAATTGTACAATGTTATATCAACTCAACATTCCTGTATGGTGCATAAACATGAGCATTGAACAAACAAAATAAAATGAACAGAAAGTGGAAGCATTTGAAATCTAGATCTACAGAAAAATGGGGAGAATTGGGTGGAAGGTAAAGACAAACAGGGAAGCTCTGAATAGAAAAATGAAAAGAAAGAGCTGCTTAACGCAATTCGAAAAAGACAACTGAATTTTTTTAACATGTAAATAGACACAATACCCTACTAAAAGAGGAAAATCATCTTGGAAGGGAATGTACAAGGTAGAGGCAGACCAAGGCTAAGGTGGATTGATAACAAAGGATGGACAGGTGGACCTATGACAACATGCAACATCAAGACAAGAGACAGGCTAAAACGACGTAGCCAACCTTCGAAGGTTGAGACGGCATCCAATGAATGACCGACCACTGCCACTGGACTTAACCAAATGTCTAAATTATAAAATTGGCTCTCTACAGTGGTACCTACCATGTATTGTTTAACTACAACCAGAGTACAATACACGCTTCCACAACAGTCACGGGGAAATATCAGGTCGTGGAAAAAGAGGACGACCTCGAGAAACACTGAAAAGAACTCTAACAAAAGAGGCAAGCTTGGCCGGCATAGACTCACAATATAATCGAAAAGCTCTCCCAGAAGAGACAAGTGACGAGAGAAACTACGACGGCACTGGAAGGATCAAGAAGTGTTGAACATTTCTAACTAAACTAGCCTCTATAACCGAACCAGGCTAGCCTTCCCAAATTATATCATCATCATGTGTCATTAGGATTGGCGCAGGCGAGCATGTTCTTCCACAACTTTATATTCACAGTGCATCTATCAAGTTTGTTGTTGACCCTTTTCCATACTCTCTTTGTCGCCCGTGATCTCTCTTTCCCCCTATTGTGACAGTTGTAACCAAGTATTCCAACTTTCCTCTTCTCTTGATGTGCCAGAGAAATGTTGATTGTTTTTTTATGTTTTTTATGAGCTCCGTTTTTGTGTTGGCCTCTTTGAGAATTTCCTCCATGGCCTTTTTAGCAGTCCATGGAACTTTCAACAAATTATATAACGTATATAATAAATAGCAACATGTTACATCTTCTCAATGTTCCTATATGGTGCTGAAACATGGACATTAGACAAGCAAACAGAACAGAGAATTGAAGCCTTTGAAACGTGGATATATAGAAGAATAAGTAGAATTGGATGGAAGGAAAAGAAAACAAACGATGAAGTCTTAAAACAAGTAAAAATGAAAAGAGAACTACTAAACGCTATTAGAACAAGACAAATGCGATTCTTGGGCCATGTTAAAAGACACAACAGCCTACTTAAAGTAATCCTGGAGAGGAAAATACAAGGTAAAAGAGGCAGAGGCAGACCAAGACTAACATGGACAAGTAACATCAAAAGATGGACAAATCAGCCTATGGCAACCTGCACCATCAAAGCAAGAGACAGAGCAGAATGGCGCTCCATGGTAGCCAACCATCGTTGCAGAGACGGCACTCGATGATGATAATAAAGCTAATCGTTTTAATTTATGCACATGAAAGCACCAAACAACTCTTTACAAAAGCGAGTCCAGAATAAAATTAATAAAAACTATGATGATCCAAATTCATTAACCACACTATAACAATGACAACTGACAAAAAATACAAATTGTCAAGTGTGGTTTGATAATAAATGTGGGCCAAATGATTAAACTACATTAGACATTAAATGACAAGGTTCTAGCATCTATTAACAGCTACAATTTATGTTATAAATCTCTGAGATCACCACTCTTTAGTCTAAGCAAGCAGAATCTAAGTTATACATTAAATCCTCAATGACAGTTCAGGCTATGACACTCAATGTCACTACATTACCCATAGAAGGCCCAAACTAACACTTTTAACAACTTGTCACCGACACTCCACAACGACACAATCAAATTCAATATTTGGCTCAACGGCTAGCCTCTCTCTACCTACTACTTACTTTGTAATTATTGCACAACCACAATGAAGTATAATCACAACGTCATGAATGAATTATCTCCTCTACTTAACCTCTAACACACATTTCACTTTCATCATTGAAGAAATACGAAATTCGTAAAAACTCCGAGTCAGAATTCACAACTGCACTCTACTGATTTACAAACACTACACACCCAGTGTAAGAAATGTGTCAACACCGTTTCTCAACGCGTGTAAAAAGCGCTGTGCACTCTCACCTCTGTTTTTCAGCCGGACTAGACTATCTACACACCTTGGGCAGGTATATGACCGCACGAGGTAGGAACAGGTACAAACCAAACGAAAGAATGCCCGCACTACACCGATCACCCTGGCCTACGGTTATACGCCCTGTCTTAAATTCCGCATAGTTCAAAGGAGTTTAATCTTAACCCGGGACTACAGAAACACAATACAGCTTCGCCTGAAAAGCGTGTCGCATGTGTGTCAAACGTGTGTGAATTGGTGTGTTAATGGAGCTGAACTGTAACTGTATCACGCTGACATGTTTGATACAAGTTTAAATGATAGTGAAAAGGGAAGCAAATTTATTACCGAATCTGGGTACATAATTCAAGTATCATAGTATAATTTTGTACAGGTAACTATCGTAAAGGTAAGATAAAAGGCATATGTTAGTGAAGTATCTAACTTCACTGCATTGCTCCACGCACATTTTGAGATGGAGGAAGAGGATCACTTTCTCCTTGCCGTTACTACCTTGCCTAATCCAGTGATCTAGGCATCAAATCTGTTATCAGCTGTTCGACTGCCTTGAAGACATTTCTATAATAATTATTATTTTTATAATAATATATATTTTTTATTAGATCGTTATGACATCACGGTGGCTGATAACAAGGGTCTGGGTTTGAGTCCCAGAAGTCGCAGATTTCTTTTCTTTCAGACTGAAAGAGTCCAGAGTTGATCCAGCTTCTACCAGACAGTTTTCTGTGAAGTAAATGCGGCCTGGCGTGATAGCCACATCCACCAAAAATCTGCTATGGGCATGGACAAATTCTATCTATCTATTGACCTTTCGAGCCGTAACCGGCCCATAGGGCGTAGACCAAGATACACCTTCTCCTATATGAATTTTTGTTCTAGCAGTTTTCTTTTAAAGATATTTTATCAAATCTCGCCATCTGTCTCTGTTCTGTGCAAGCAGTTCTATCTCATTGAGGGAGCCGATTCCTGCTGCTCTTGCCTCTCTCATCAATGTTCTTCTCAGTGTCTCCCTGGGTCTTCCTCTTTTTCTTTTACCTGTTGTTTCCCATATGAGGGCTTGCTTTGCTATTCGATTATTATCTCTTCTCATCACATGTCCAACGTATGACCATCGTCTTTTCTTTATTACTGAAGATATTAGTGGTTGATTGGCGATTTCTCTAATTTCCTCGTTTGTTTTGAATTCGTTCCATTCTATACCAAGTATTTTCCTTAGACATTTATTTTCGAATGCGTTCAATTTTGTTTCTATATCTCTTGTTGTTTTCCAGCTTTCACACGCATACGTAAGGGTTGATAGTACATTTGATTTGAATAGCCTAAGTTTTGTGTTTGTGCTAATGAGTTTTGATTTCCACAACTTTTCAAGGCTTCTGAAAGACATTGCTGCTTTAGCCAGTCTGATTCTAATTTCTTTGCTCGTATCCCCTTCTCGATCAATGTGACTTCCAAGATAGATAAAGTGATCGATCTCTTCTACTGGTTTGTTTTCCATGTATATTTTGTCACTTGTTGGAATTAAACTTTTCATGACTTTAGTCTTTTCATGATTGACCTCAAGCCCAATTTTGCTGGCTATTGATGATAGTTCATTTGTGTTTTCCTGCATCGTTTTTATCTGACTGCTGATGAGAACTATGTCATCAGCAAAGTCGAGGTCCTCCAAATGGTCTCCTTGTATCCATTCGATGCCTTTATTACCAGTGCAGCATTTCTTCATTATGAAGTCCATAACAATTCCAAATAACAAGGGCGATAAAATACATCCTTGTTTAACCCCAGTTTCTATTGGGAAACATTCGCTCAGTCCTTCCTCTGTTCGAACTGCACACGTGTAACCATCATACATGTCTTTGATAATATTTATGATTTTTGATGGTAAACCATATTGCTTCAGAATTTTCCACAAAGAATCTCTATGAATACTATCAAATGCTTTTTTGAAGTCGATGAAGTTAAGTACAAAAGGTTTTTGCTTTTCAATGTGTTCCTCCAATATAAGTCGTAGAGTGAAAATGTGGTCAAGACAGCTTCTCCCTTTTCTAAACCCAGCCTGTTCTTCACGCATTACTGTATCTATTGAATCCTTTATTCTATTTAGGATGATTTTACATAATAACTTTGAGGCAACTGACAAAAGTGTCACGCCTCTCCAGTTGTTACAATCTCTAAGATTGCCCTTTTTTGGGATCTTAACAATGATTCCTTTTTTCCATTTATGAGGCGTCTTCTCTGTTTTCCAAATGATGATGAACATTTTTTGGAGATGTATTAAATTATGGCTATCAATTGCCTTGAGGATCGCCGTCTGATACGAACACGATACAAAACAAAACATGGAAGACTTTCAATTATTCAATGTTATGCGCCTACTAACGAAGCTGATGATGAAGTTAAGGACGATTTTTATAACCAACTGCAACAACTTATAAACAAAATACCAAAACACGATCTTTTAATTGTAATGGGAGACTTCAACGCCAAAGTAGGACAAGATAACGCAGGAGTGGAACATGTGATGGGGAGAGAAGGCTGTAATACAACAAGTCAGAATGGAGAAAGATTAATAGAATTATGTTTAATAGAAAATTTAGTTATAGGTGGGACATTATTTCCACACAAAAATATTCACAAAACAACATGGATATCTCCTGATGATAGAACCTCAAATCAAATTGACCACCTATGTATTAAACAACAATTCAGATCATCATTAATAGATGTAAGAGCTTACAGAGGTGCTGATGTTAATAGTGACCACAACTTGTGCATTGGGAAAATAAGATTAAAATTTAGAAACCAACAGAAGAGATCAACTACACATAAAATTGATAGTCATAAACTGAAAGATGAAGCCATAAAGGAAAAGTTTAACATAGAGCTAAGTAATTGTTATTCAGCACTCGGTGAAATAGACTTAGATATCAATAAAATGTGGGACTCACAGAGCAAAGTACTAATGACAGCAGCAGAAGCAAGTGCCGGACTGAAGAAAATGGAAAAACGAGCTTGGATCTCAGACACCACATGGAAATACATCAAAGAAAGAAGAGAAGCAAAGAGAGCCATGACTAATGTAAAGACAGATCTTGGAAAGGTTCTGGCAAAAGCAACATACAACGAATTAGACAACAAAGTGAAAAGTTCGGCAAGAAGAGATACAAGAGCTTATATAGACAACTTGGCAGAGAAAGCAGAGACAGCTGCAATTACAGGAGACAGCAGAACTCTCTATACTGTACAAAAGATGCTGACAAACACCTATACATCCAGTGGAACACCAATTCTAGACAAATCTGGATTAATGCTAACAACAAGCGCAGACATAAAAGCCCGTTGGGCGGAACACTTCAAAGAAATTCTTAACCGTCCACTACCTCACAGTTTAATAGATTTTGAAGCTGAAACACCAGCAGCAGAATTAGATGTAAATTTAGATGACTTCACCTTGAGTGAAATAGAAACCACCTTAAAGCTAATGACCAATAACAAGGCTGCTGGAGAGGATAAGTTAACAGCTGAGATCCTCAAGGCAATTGATAGCCATAATTTAATACATCTCCAAAAAATGTTCAACATCATTTGGAAATGGACAAATTGGTCACTAACAAAACATTCCCCATACGCCTTGCAGGGAGTGGAGGGAATCTTTAGTGAGACATCTCGCCAACCTATCATACTATCTACTCTTAGATTCAGGCCCAGGTAAGAATATGGACAGCTCTATTATATACTTTCTGCTCTCTTATTTTTCCACGACGCTCTATTTCATATTCAATCAACGTGGCTACCTGGGTATCTAGGCCGGACATATTCACCTTTGTAACAGCATAGTTTAGACTAAGATTGACTCTATTAATCGATCCCTATATACATGGTCAGACAGGTGGCGACTACCTTGAGTATCTAGGCCGGACATATTCACTTTTGTGACAGCATATTTTAGACTAAGACTGACTTCCATTAATCGATCCCTATACACATGGTCAGACAGTTGGCGACTACCTTGAGTATCTCGGCCGGACATATTCACCTTTGTGACAGCATATTTTAGACTAGGATTGACTCCATTAATCGATTCCTATACACATGGTCAGACAAATGAGGCAGCAATGGTGGTTTGTGTTGACATATCCCTGCCTAATCAGAAAAGTATAACGCCAATAACATATTATCATATCTAACACATTATCGCAATGCAGTTAGATTTCTGTGTATATCCTTATATCTATTTTTGCGTTGTTTATTGTTCCAGCTGAAGGTCTACTTGGTCGAAACGTCGTTCGACTTTTAATTTGTTTCTCACCTACGTAAGGCTATTTAAATATAAACAACGCAAAAATAGATATAAGGATATACACAGAAAACACATACCACCATTGCTGCCTATATATATATATATATATATATATATATATGGTATTTTAATTGTCATTATTATCATCAGCTTTACAGTAATTTCGACATCGTTATACCTTTACCCCTTTACTAATCAGGACAGTAAGGGTAAGCTAATGATTACTGTTTAGTGCGACGAGATAATGGCCGAATACTACAGCCAACTATAGAGAAGGTCAGTTTGAGTCAGAGAAACGCAGAAGAACCTTCACCAACGTGACATCTTCAGCTGTGCGAGGCATGTTCATTTTATGGAACAAGAAGCCTGGGAGGTGATGTCCTTCGGCCCAATGCCATGTAATGATATATGCAGGTGTATCTGAGTTCCTTTGTAGTTTCGTACAAGGTGCTCCATTTATCAAGTCTTTGAGATAGTGGATTTGCACTGGTGTCAGTGAGCTTTGAACAGTCAAAAAGGTGATGTTCTACTGTTTCATGTGGGTGTTCATAGAGTGGATATGCTGGAGTTTGGTTTCGTTGTATTCTATTGAAGTGGTTGTTCAGTGGTACATGACTAGATCTCAGTCTGAAGATGGTGGTTTGGTCTCTTTTTTTTAAGTTGTTAATGTTGTCATGGGGAGATGAAAAAGGGAGGGGGGGGGGCTTTGACGTGTATTTAAAAATATCTCTCCTTATTTTTCCCATGGCCAATCCATTCAGCCAATCTTCTCTACTGTTGGAGTTTATTATTTGTTTGGCTGTATTTAATGAGATTTATGTGTTAAAGTGTGTCTGACTGTGTCATCTCTTCGCTAAAGTATCTTCCTTATCATTTACTGGTGTGTTGGAGTGTCCTGGGATCCATTGTATCACTAGCCTTATTTCATGTGCCTATTCGAGGTATAGACATCGACATGAATCTATCCAACGCTGAAAACGTCACGTTAGTTGTGGATTTTTCCTGGGCTTCACTTTCTGGCCTTTACTATAGTTGACTATGATAAAAACACAAAATAGAAATGGACCCTACTTGGTAGATTATTTCAGGGACACCGCGTTGAGCTTTAGTAGTCTCGGTCTACTCTGACTCCGAAACTCAAACGCCAGCAATCAACTGTTGCTCGTTAAGTTCTTCTTATCGTGGCTGACAGACTCCGTCTTCGGCAGGCTGGATCTTGGTTTGACGTACGAGTTTCCCTTCTCGTAGGATGGATGCCGACCAGGGCTGTTGGGACCCCCACCCCACCCTTGCTTCTGGTTTATGTATGCGTCTCCCAAAAGCATTTTATTATCCGCAAAGATAGCAAGCAGGAATACAAGACTCTAACTAAATGAAATTGCAAATATAGCAGTGACTGAAGAACAACAATAACCCATATATCCTCAAGATCTCATTCAACACGCAATGACAAAGCACAAGCTTCAAACTCCGAGATATACACCACAGAAGTATCGTTACAGGCATTGGCTTAACTTAATGCCAGGACGTGATTTAACAAACCTGTGTAGGATTTCCGGTTTATATGTGAAGCTCTTAATAACATCGTGTGGAGTTAGTTCCCCTTCGCCCACCGCCTCCACATTTCATGCATGGATTTCTAATGTTCAGCTTATTCGTTCTAAGGGCGGGAAAATGTATTTGCAGGTTCATTTTCATGACTCAATATACGTTTTATCTTTAAACATGAAATAGAGATAACAAACCACAGTAAAATTGTAAATACCGGTGGCACTGTTATCAGTTTGTTTTTTTCGTTTGCCAGCTCTCACCTCTGGCGAAGTCTCTTGGAACAAGGAACTGAATTGTGCGTGTTCATCCAATGTGATCTGGCAGTCGTGTGCACAGGGGTCCTTCGCCGTACAGGCGATAACATATAACTCCGTCTTCGGAGGTACTCGTATTTTGTTCATCTATCGGAGGTACTCGTATTTTGTTCATCTATCGGAGGTACTCGTATTTTGTTCATCTATCGGAGGTACTCGTATTTTGTTCATCTATCGGAGGTACTCGTATTTTGTTCATCTATCGGAGGTACTCGTATTTTGTTCATCTATCGGAGGTACTCGTATTTTGTTCATCTATCGGAGGTACTCGTATTTTGTTCATCTATCGGAGGTACTCGTATTTTGTTCATCTATCGGAGGTACTCGTATTTTGTTCATCTATGAGTAATATTTGGGCCTCGCTGCTGAGACCAGGGATGGTTACCGCAGAGAGAAATCGTAAATAAAATTCTCAATTGGTTCAGCCGGGATTTCAACTCACAATCTCTATATCTCAAGGCTGGCGTCTTGCCTCAAGTCCGCCACTGTTACCAGTAAAATCTCCATACTTGCTTACATTCACACCCCTTTACAGCTTGTGTATTGTGTGTGTATACATGTAGTATATATGTAAGGAGAGCGGGTGGCCAAATAGATAACTGGTTGGGCTCCAAAAACAAGAACGCGAGTTCGAATTCCAGTGGCGGAAGTTTTGTTTTCTACCTGGGGTGTAATAAATAAAAACTCAGACCAGAACAACTCGTTGCAGCTACTGCACTAGACAAACGACCTTTATTCTCTGGTCATATAAGTATCTTTCCTTTCCCCCCCCCCCACCCCACCCCCCGGGGCAGACACCAGTAATAGGAAAATGTCGTATCGATAGTGTGTGTATAAATATATATATATATATAATGTTGAGGAGAACAGAAATAAAAAGCAGAATAGCTCAGGCCAAATTAGCATTTCAGAAAAATAAAAACTGTCTTATATATCAAGTCTACATCAAAAGAAATGATAAATGGAGTTCTTTGGTGTTCTTTAAAGCCAGTTCTGACCTATGAAAGTAAATCATAGATAGTAAACAAACAAATGAAAAGACGATTAGAGACCATATGGATGGGATTTCTCAGAAGAATTATGAAAGTTCCCTGGACAGATAAAGAGACCAATGAGGAAATTCTCATAAAGGTCAACTCAATAAGGTAGCACGTAAAAAACATTTTAAAAAACAATTGATATTTTTCGGGAACATGAGATAAGGAAAGAGATATCGCGGACGACAAAGAGGGAAGATAATAGATAGCTTGGTGCCACATTTTCGGGCACATGAGATAAGGAAAGAGATATCGCGGACGACAAAGAGGGAAGATAATAGATAGGTTTGATGCCACATTTTCGGGCACATGAGATAAGGAAAGAGATATCGCGGACGACAAAGAGGGAAGATAATAGATAGCTTGGTGCCACATTTTCGGGCACATGAGATAAGGAAAGAGATATCGCGGACGACAAAGAGGGAAGATAATAGATAGGTTTGATGCCACATTTTCGGGCACATGAGATAAGGAAAGAGATATCGCGGACGACAAAGAGGGAAGATAATAGATAGCATGGTGCCATGGCATGGAAAAGACAACAGAAATGATACGATGTACTGTGGATAAAAGATTGCGGAATGACATGATCGCAAACACTAACCGGTATGGTATTTGATGATGACTATGATGAGGAGAATAAGGAATATACAATGATATAGAAATGGTATTGGTCAGCATTACACAGGGCAGGCAACGAGAAACCTTGTGTTTGTTGAAGTGTGAGAACCAAAAAAAAAGCAGCTTATTTATATCTGATTATGGCTGAGAAGCTGAGCAGAGCAGATGCTGAAAGTTCTGAAAGGCTGATAGTTGATTAACGACGCCAGGATTAGTGAATCAGAACCAATAAAAACATTCCTCCACCTCCTGTTGGTGGTCCTAGAAACGGGCTAACTATATATATATATATATAGCCTTAATCGACTGAGATCTAAAAGAGAATGCAGACCTGGTACCCAAAAACGGTAGTACTGACAGTGAATGTTTTCAGCAGCGCGATGTATAAAGCGCGATGTAAGCAGCGCGATGTAAGAAGTACGATGTAAGCAGCGCGATGTAAGAAGTGCGATGTAAGCAGCGCGATGTAAGCCACGACACAGTGCAACTAAAAGTAACACGTGATGAAAATAAGGCAGATAAGGAAGTTCTGAATCAGGTGAAAATGAAAAATAGAACTACTTAACACAATACGAAACAGACAACTGGACATTTTTTGGACATGAGACATAACACCCTTTGAGAAGTTATCTTGGAAGGGAAGGTAGCAGGTAGACGAGGCAGAGGCAGACCTAGACTAAAGTGGGCACAGAAACATATGACCATGTGCACTATCAAGACAAGTGACAGAGTAAAATGGCGCTCCATAGTAGCCAACCTTCGATGCGGAGACGGAACTCAATGAATGGAAATGATGTAACAGCAGATCGCAAGCACTCAGAGATCAGCATCATCATTGAATGTGGTCTCCGCATCGAAGGTTGACTACCATGGAGCGTCATTCCGCTCTGTCTCTTGTTTTGATAGTGCAAGCTGTTATAGACTGACTTGTCTACCTTCTGATATTACTCGTTCATGTTAGTCTTGGTCTACCTCTATCTCTTTTACCTTGTATTTTCCCTCCCAAGATTACTCTCAGTAGTCTGCTATCTCTTTTACCTTGTATTTTCCCTCCCAAGATTACTTTCAGTAGTCTGCTATCTCTTTTACCTTGTATTTTCCCTCCCAAGATTACTTTCAGTAGTCTGCTATCTCTTTTACCTTGTATTTTCCCTCCCAAGATTACTTTCAGTAGTCTGCTATCTCTTTTACCTTGTATTTTCCCTCCCAAGATTACTCTCAGTAGTCTGCTATCTCTTTTACCTTGTATTTTCCCTCCCAAGATTACTCTCAGTAGTCTGCTATCTCTTTTACCTTGTATTTTCCCTCCCAAGATTACTTTCAGTAGTCTGCTATCTCTTTTACCTTGTATTTTCCCTCCAAAGATTACTCTCAGTAGTCTGCTATCTCTTTTACCTTGTATTTTCCCTCCCAAGATTACTCTCAATAGTCTGCTATCTCTTTTACCTTGTATTTTCCCTCCCAAGATTACTCTCAGTAGTCTGCTATCTCTTTTACCTTGCATTTTCCCTCCCAAGATTACTTTCAGTAGTCTGCTATCTCTTTTACCTTGCATTTTCCCTCCCAAGATTACTTTCAGTAGTCTGCTATCTCTTTTACCTTGTATTTTCCCTCCCAAGATTACTCTCAGTAGTCTGCTATCTCTTTTACCTTGTATTTTCCCTCCCAAGATTACTTTCAGTAGTCTGCTATCTCTTTTACCTTGTATTTTCCCTCCCAAGATTACTCTCAATAGTCTGCTATCTCTTTTACCTTGTATTTTCCCTCCCAAGATTACTCTCAGTAGTCTGCTATCTCTTTTACCTTGCATTTTCCCTCCCAAGATTACTTTCAGTAGTCTGCTATCTCTTTTACCTTGTATTTTCCCTCCCAAGATTACTCTCAATAGTCTGCTATCTCTTTTACCTTGTATTTTCCCTCCCAAGATTACTCTCAGTAGTCTGCTATCTCTTTTACCTTGCATTTTCCCTCCCAAGATTACTTTCAGTAGTCTGCTATCTCTTTTACCTTGCATTTTCCCTCCCAAGATTACTTTCAGTAGTCTGCTATCTCTTTTACCTTGTATTTTCCCTCCCAAGATTACTCTCAGTAGTCTGCTATCTCTTTTACCTTGTATTTTCCCTCCCAAGATTACTTTCAGTAGTCTGCTATCTCTTTTACCTTGTATTTTCCCTCCCAAGATTACTCTCAGTAGTCTGCTATCTCTTTTACCTTGTATTTTCCCTCCCAAGATTACTCTCAATAGTCTGCTATCTCTTTTACCTTGTATTTTCCCTCCCAAGATTACTCTCAGTAGTCTGCTATCTCTTTTAACATGAACCAAAAATCTTATTTAAATAGTGTTTGGTATTTCTATTTTTATTTTTAGTTGTTTTATGACGTCATCACTTGTAGATACTTATAGATAGATCCGATTATTATTTTTTTTAAAGAAAAAAAAAGGGGGGGGGGGATGACCAAAAAATGTCTCATTATCCGTGAAATCGTTGCAGGGGCTCACGACATAAGAATATTAATAAGCCTCAACAATTCAAGCACACATAATAATCGTTTTCTCTCAACATCAAAATTATAAGCGGCTTCTATGACAGAATCGTTGAAGGAAGAATGGGTAAAGGAAAGAAAATGGAAGTGAGAGAGAGAGAGAGAGAGAGAGAGAGAGAGAGAGAGAGAGGTCAACAACGTAAACAATGTTACAAAAATCGATATGTGTTCCAGACATGGAGCCTTCAACAAAACGATTTCCCGTTTGATTGTGCTGATGAAGCTGAACGTGAACTGCCCGGATGTACACAATTAGTAATAATATAGTCATGATTGTAGCTTGTGTGTCGGATCTAACTTGGCAGTACAATTAAATAGGACAATTGTAAATGTTATTTACAGATTTACGCGTGGAATTCCACTGTGTACTTCTGTCAAGTTCATAGGTAGTCACTCTTTATTAGAATATATCGAGGCGGTTAGATGTGGTCACATGCTGGCCCCGGGGAAAAAATTGGCTGTAATGGCTGACCAATTACGCCGGAATTAACATTGTTTATAAGTTCTGATAGGCCGATCTCTCTCTCTCTCTCTCTCTCTCTCTCTCTCTCTCTCTCTCTCTTTCTCTGCGATCAGGACTCAATCAGAGTAGGATTCCAGACTCTCACATGAAGTCAGCTGTCAGGTTAAGTGTGTTGATCGCCCCCACAGCCGGAACATCACAATTAGAGTCTGCTAGATCCACTCTGTTTGAACACCCGTTAAAACGTTTCACTGTGTTCTGCGCCAGTGGCCCAGTGCATCCGATTTCAGCCAGCATTTTATTCAGGTTTGCTTTCCTTAGCCTTTGATTGTCCCAATCTTCTGCAAGGCAGCAGATTGTCTTTTCTGTAGGGGGATTCTGCCCTTAGATGGTCGGCCCTCCCAGGTTTACGAGCACCATCTGCCCGAGTCACTAGAGGTGACTAACACAGACATGCACACACAACGATATGAGATGTGACAACACATACATGCACATAGCGATACGAGGCATGACTAACACTGATATGCACACACAAAGATATGAGATGTGACTAACACAGACATGCACACACAAAGATATGAGATGTGACTAACACAGACATGCACACACAAAGATATGAGATGTGACTAACACAGACATGCACACACAAAGATATGAGATGTGACTAACACAGACATGCACACAGCGATTCGAGGCATGACTAACACTGACACACATCAAGATATGAGATATGACTAACACAGACATACACGCGAAGATATGAGATATGACTGACATAGATATGCACACACAAAGAAATGACACATGACTAACATAGACATGTACACAAAGATATGAGATATGACTAACATAGACATGCACACACAAAGATATGACACATGCCTAACAGACATGCACACAAAGATATGAGATATGACTAACATAGCCATGCACACACAAGGATATGAGATGTGACAAACACAGACATGCACACACAAAGATATGAGATATCACTAACATAAACATGCACACAAAGATATGAGATATCACTAACCCAGACATGCACACACAAAGATATGACACATGACTAACACAGATACACACTAAGATATGAGATATGACTAAACACAGACACACATAAAGATATGTATGAGACATGATTAACACGAACACACCAAGATATGATATATGACTAACATGACATATACCAAGATATGAGATATGACTAACATGACACACAACATGATATGAGCCATGGCTAACACACACACACACACACAAGCTAAGATATGAGCCATGGCCAGCACAGACACATACTGAGATATGAACTCTGGCCAGCACATACTTGATTTTACTCTTCCACCTACTTCGCTGATGTTTTCTGGCCATTGCTAGCTAATACATCTGACATTTGTACACTTGAGTGTATCGCCGCAAAGTTCATGCTTTTTTTTCTTTTATTACTTCATCCAGACAAACCTTAATTGCCTAACTAATTATTCAAGACATATATTTATAGAAAAGACAATATATATACATATATATATATGGACTATATATGCAAGTTAGCCAACCCATCAGAGACAGAGGAGATCAATGAGCTTTTCATTTGCAGACGATCAGACACTAATACATGAAACAATAGAAGACCTACAAGAACACTTAAATAAACTCAACAGCTCCAGGCACATAATACAACATGAAAATCAACAAAACAGAAGTCATGGATGTCGCCAAAATGGCAGCTTATTTATATTCGAGCTATGGACCAAGCAATGTTTACATTGAACAACACGATAAATGTTATTGCTGCGAGTTGGCAGATTTTTGAAAATGTTTTCAAGGGTTTGAACATAAATGTTTGTTCACAGTTCGTTAACCTTCGCTGTAGATAAAGCCGTTAATCGGATGGCTTCGTTTCAGACATTTTTGACGTTGGTAGCTAAGGATCTAACTTGTGCAAACGGATGGCATTGGCAAGAATCATTTTGAATTTATGAAGTGGGCTCATTGTGTGTTTAACTCAAACGCATATGTGCTTTTTGACCAAAGACCTTTTTTTGGGGACTCAATGCAGATATCCCCGATGGAAGAATAAATTGTACTATTAGTCCCATAAATGATTCGCTTACAGAGGTTTATGATGTAAACAAAGCAGTTTTGTCATTGCAAGTGAATAATGTCCACACCTATAATTGGTCAGGATTGTGTAGCAGCAGCAGCTTTATAGCGAACACAGAAAACATCACAGGATTGTGCTGTTCTGAAACAGCTATGCCATGCTACCCTAGAATTGCCTTTGATGGGATTACTGTGACCACAAACCACTCTCCATGTGTGTGCCACATATTTTCACCCCAGAAAGAAATACTGAATATAACAACACCATGTGCTGCCGTCTGTGATATTAATGACCACAGACCAGGAGCCTCCAGTATGATTGATACAACTGTTGCACCAAGCACTTCATCAGCAGAGCCATATCTATGGAATGTTAATCTGACATTGTTCTTGAATGATGCCCAAGTTAATGAGACATCAGAATCGTGTGGCAGCAGCTACAAGAAGGGAGCGGAGAACATCAAGTTCTGCTGCTATA
Organism: Megaustenia siamemsis; assembly: GCA_032433765.1. Classification (NCBI taxonomy): domain Eukaryota; kingdom Metazoa; phylum Mollusca; class Gastropoda; order Stylommatophora; family Ariophantidae; genus Megaustenia; species Megaustenia siamemsis. The sequence continues at coordinate 60,833,983 of JAVIAB010000008.1, forward strand.
AAGGAGACTTGCCTTGCTATCCCAGAATTGCCTTAACTGGAATCACTGTAGTTGACAACTTCTCCTCTTGTGTAAACTACACATTCACATCTAAGAGTGAATCAGTGAAGGTCACAAAATCATATTCTCTCTGTGGTTTTACTAACTACAGGTCATGTGGCTTCTGTTGGATTGGAAATGACAAATTACCACCACTGTGTGTCTATATGTTTGGAAATGGAGTCATCAATGACGGCCTAACATCATCAAGTGCTACGACGATCATCATTTTCGGGAGGACGTGAACTCCCATGGTATATGGTGGATAGGCGGCAGGAACCATTGAAGGCTATGTCTGCAAAAGTGTTCCTTCTTGCAGTTTCCTCATATTCCAAGTCCGGCTTGTTGCAGGAGCTACTGAGTTAAGTGCTCTGTGCACACCGTGAGCTGTGTGTCTCATCCGTTTTGATCCTGCTTCGATATCCCGCTTGTTTACGATGAATGATGATATCGTATGACAGGGAACAGTTGGCTGTGTTCACTTTCTGCGCGGTTTCGCCTTATGTCTTTTGGCGTGTGCTGAGACTGCTACGATGGGAACTACAGTTACCTTTCTTTGTTTGGGAGATGAGTTGGTAATTCGGATGATTCCACTGGCACGGGCGGTTGAGCAATTATGGATTTTAATTCGTTTGCTGTGATGCCGAGGCCTTCCATAACCATAACCATAACCATAAACAGAAAATCAACATAGCTATAGAAGACAGGCAACTAAAACAAGTAGAAGAATTCAAATACCTAGGAAGTTTAGTGACAAACGATAATTCACAAACAGCAGAGATAGACTCAAGATGCATCAAAGCTTGTCAAATCATTGGACAGTTATCACCACTATTGTCCAACAAGGACTAACTCTAGAGGCAAAACGAGCACTCTACAATACAATCTTCATCCCAACGTTGTGCTACCAATGCCAGTCCTAGACCCTAGATGCAAGAACAATAAGAAAAATAACCACTACTGAGATTAAATGTATTAGACGAATGACAGGAAACAGTCTGAGAGATAAGATCAGAAATTAAGAACTGAGAAGAAAGCTAGGAATAGTCCCCGCCATAGAATATATAACAGATAGATTTTTTTTGGCAACGTGACACGGCAGAAAGATCAAAATACAACACAACGAGCCCTCAATAAACGTTGCGAGAATACCAGACCCAAGGGTCGACCACAAAACAGATGGATCGACGAAATACTGGAATTACTAGGAAACATAACAGCAGCAGAGGCGAACAGAAGAGCAAAAGACCACAAATTATATCTCCCTCGACGCTGAAAGGCAGATGAGGAAGGAAAGAAGAAGAAGAAGAATGACAATCACCTGTTAGTTTACCTTCAACCTTGCCCTTTATCTTGAATGACCTTTATAAATGTGGTCACGGCGAAGAGTGTGCATTAAGATGAATTATGTACGGCATATATGACAACTTGAATGACGTATTGAGCAATAACACGAATAAAGCTAATAAAGCAAGAAGAAAGTCCCTTTAGGAAGACAGTTCGTAATGACTTACCAACTAGCTGACATCAGAATGTATGAACTTGAGAATAGAATACAACAAAAGTCTTCTCTCTCCCTCTGCTACTTGGCCTTGAATGCCGACTCGCCATGTGGTGGCCTATCTGTTTTCTTAGATTGCAACAATACAAATGTTCGGTCCTGGCATCCCTTTAATGACGCCCCAAATTAGACCGAAACCCCGCATCCCTGCCTCAACTATCCTTCTCCAAGTCAGCCTCTCTGGCACCTTTGTTACATTTACTTAAGGGATTTCCGGGAAAGATGGTGGCCATTGCCGCAGGACTCTTTAGATAGTGCCAACACTAAAACCGTTTTTCCGGTGTTTTGACAGGTTTTTCTTTATGTGTTTCTTCAAGTAAATTGGAGTTTGGCGTGACTGTGGGCACTCTCTGTTCGGTGATGTCGTTTGAAATTGTCGCCCACGCGGCCGACTTGGCTTGCACTGGAGTTTGACCTTGCTAACACCAACCGACAAAGCAAAATCAAAATGGCTGCATGTTGTCCAGTTTAGCAGAGACTAACGTAGTCGCTTTAACCGTTTCGGGTGCTTTGTTGTAAATGTGTGTTTTCGAGGAAACTAGAATGAGAAATTGCGCACTCTCTTTTCGATGGAAGTCATTTGGAATGGTCACCTGTGACCCCAAATGGGGTTGTACGGTGGTCGACCTTGTCAATAAAATTTGCCTACTTGCTTTCGCGAGAGCTGTGACATAATTGGAGCAGTTATGGGGTATTCCCAAGGGTACTAAGTGCATGAACAGAACATTACCTTCAGTTAAAGATAAACTAACCTGCCTATTATCAATATGTGATTGTGTTACTTACATGGTGATTATCACCAAAATGTTCATCACGTGACTTATAATACTCACATTATATTATATTAAAAGGGCATACGGTGCCAGTTTCAATAAAATGACAAACAATTCGATGCGGAGGATGATAAGTGCCCATCTTTGATCTTCTGATCCTTAACTCTGAGAACTATGTACTTCTTTTTATAGACAGGTTAACTGGGATGTTTTGTTGAGAAATAATATCCATGACGTTTCGATTGTGAAGCAGCAGAAAGGGTAGTCGCGAGAGAAAATTATTTACAAGATGTTGCAAAAGAAAAGTACTTAGTGCTTCGACTGTTTATGTCCCAAAAGTTGCCAAAGAGAAGTACTTAGTCTTTTTCACAGTTTATGTCCCAAAAGTTGCCAAAGAGAAGTACTTAGTCTTTTTCACTGTTTATGTCCCAAAAGTTGCCAAAGAGAAGTACTTAGTCTTTTTCGCTGTTTATGTCCCAAAAGTTGCCAAAGAGAAGTACTTAGTCTTTTTCATTGTTTATGTCCCAAAAGTTGCCAAAGAGAAGTACTTAGTCTTTTTCACTGTTTATGTCCCAAAAGTTGCCAAAGAGAAGTACTTAGTCTTTTTCACAGTTTATGTCCCAAAAGTTGCCAAAGAGAAGTACTTAGTCTTTTTCACTGTTTATGTCCCAAAAGTTGCCAACGAGAAGTACTTAGTCTTTTTCACTGTTTATGTCCCAAAAGTTGCTAAAGAGAAGTACTTAGTCTTTTTCACTGTTTATGTCCCAAAGTTGCCAAAGAGAAGTACTTAGTCTTTTTCACTGTTTATGTTCCAAAAGTTGCCAGAGAAAAGAATTTAGTTCTTCCAACTGTTGGCGTCCAAAAGCTGCCAGAGAAGAGTACTTAATGTTTTCGACTGTTTATGTCCCAAAAGTTGCTAGAGAAAAGTACTTAGTGTTTTCGACTGTTTATGTCCCAAACGTTGCCAGAGAAAAATAATTAATCCTTTCGACTGCTGTTGATGTACCAAGTATGTCGTAGGAAAATTAGTTCGTGTTTTCGACTATTGGTGTACCAAAAGGTGCGAAGGTTTCTTCATACCGAGACAACTTTGGGGCTCATCCGGCAACTGAAAACTGGTACCATACATGTTCTCCAGACAAAATATGGAGCCTGATGTGATACAAACGACATATGTGTATCGGGTTTAATGGGGGAAAAAAAACATGAACACTAGGACGATATGAACACTAGGACGATATGAACACTAGGACGACATGAACACTAGGACGATATGAACACTAGGACAATATGAACACTAGGACAATATGAACACTAGGACAATATGAACACTAGGACGATATGAACACTAGGACGATATGAACACTAGGACGATATGAACACTAGGACAATATGAACACTAGGACAATATGAACACTAGGACAATATGAACACTAGGACAATATGAACACTAGGACAATATGAACACTAGGACAATATGAACACTAGGACAATATGAACACTAGGACAATATGAACACTAGGACAATATGAACACTAGGACAATATGAACACTAGGACGATATGAACACTAGGACAATATGAACACTAGGACAATATGAACACTAGGACGATATGAACACTAGGACAATATGAACACTAGGACAATATGAACACTAGGACAATATGAACACTAGGACGACATGAACACTAGGACAATATGAACACTAGGACAATATGAACACTAGGACAATATGAACACTAGGACAATATGAACACTAGGACGACATGAACACTAGGACAATATGAACACTAGGACAATATGAACACTAGGACAATATGAACACTAGGACGATATGAACACTAGGACAATATGAACACTAGGACAATATGAACACTAGGACAATATGAACACTAGGACAATATGAACATATTCCACGAGCGTGGTGGGTATTCTTATTTCTGTTTAAATTATGTGAGGGAAAAAAAGAACAAATATGAATAAACAAACGATGAGACAACAAACTTACTTTTATTTGCTCCTGCCTCGCCCGAGGACACGAACACTGTAGCCTCTCCGTCAGAATTCTGGACATTCTCTACCATTCCCAGAATCCAACATTACATCCCGCCTTCTTTTGAAATATCCAATCAGCATTAAGTGAATTATCTTGATAACCAATCATTCATTTGCCAGAATTGTTGAATTAATTCAACTTTGAATGCGCCAAGCCAACGTCTAAACAAACAACAAAGCACAAAACCGTTTCTCTTAACACATCACGAAAGTTTATTTTTTTTTTATTTTTACTACGAAATAGATCAGATCTTGAGTATTTGTATAATAAAAAAAAATAAAAATAAAAACATTGGAGACATCAAATACGCCAACAGCAGGCATCAGATACAAGAATTACAAAAAAATATTAAACCAAGAATATAAATCACCGTGTTGATCGACGCACAGGCCATACGGGATTATGCTAACACCTTCTTGAATAAATTATAGAAAAGCAACACTCACAGTGAGAATAACAATCTTTCTCCGAGAATATCAAATATAGCACTCAATAACACCATAGTTGAAGCGGGTGGTCTAGCGGGTTGTCCAGTTCGTTGAAGCATTGCCCTTGGCAATCAATGTGAACGAGGCGTTCGAATATTTCTCAGGGGTCAAAGTATTGTTATTATTTTATTTTATTAATTTTTTTTTTTTTTTGCCTATTGCAACTGAAATTAAAAACGAGATTTACACAATGTGGAGAATTGACTGTGATATCAGGGGTCACCAAGGTGGGGTTTTTTCCGAAATATATATATATATGTATATATATATATATATATATATATATATATATATATATATATATATATATATATATATTTGACATGACATGAAAAGGTGCAAGAGAAGGGAGACAAGGCTGGGTACCGCGGGTACACCTTGTTCGTTCTGTGGATGGTTCTGTCTGTCCAGGTTTGGCAAATTCAGGCACGAGAAAAGATGTTCAGTAAAGCAGCACCCAGTATGAGACACTAATGCTTTACCAAACTACTGACTTATCATGATTGCTTGCTACCAAGCGTCTGCCAAGACACCACATGCCATATATATAGATGTATGCATGTATGTATTTCTGAAAAAAAAAACATTGCGGAGACATTATCAAATAAGCCAACAAAGTGAATTAAAGTCAAGGGAAAAAAAAAATGCAAACCATGAATCTAAATCACTGCGTGGATCTGACCAGGGGTACTGTATCAAGAATGTCTTCTATTCAAGCAAGACGGGCGAATTTGAGGCGAATTATATTTTTTCTCAACTGACCACTCCTTGACCTCGTCATATTATAATATTATTGTATATATATATATATATTAAAATAAAAACGACATCCTATACACAATATGGAGGATGGACTGCGATAGCAGTGTTTAGGGGAAGCAACTCGACCACTCTCAAAGTGGCTTGAATCGAAAACCTCCCGGTTGTACGCAATACCTAACACACATTACCTGAACACTCCGTGACTTTCCTTGCTTCCTGTAGTTGTGGCACTAAATGCCGATTGTTGTCAGAGGTTTCATTTACTGAGTAACATCATTAAAGTATGTACGTCATTCACGGCAACAGACTGATGTGATTGTTCGTTACATTATCATTTTTTCTCTCGAGCCGAAGACGGCACACGGGACGGAAGTCCTAGTTCTCCACGGCTGAAATCGTTATAGATACCTCTGTTTATTTGTTTGCGAGATAGGGCTACGGAGAGCAGATCACGAAGTAGTATTCACTGGGAAAAATAAGACAGGTTATACAAGTGGTAATCACAAAGAAAACTAAGTGCTTCCTATGTTTAAACATTGAGACCAAATCGGCAACTATGACATAAACAACAGCATTTAACAAGCAACTGAAAAACATTGTCTTCTTTTTTCTTCTTCTTTCATTTCCCATTTGTCTTTCGGCGTCGTGTGAACTTATAATTTTGCGGTCTTTTGCTCTTATGTTGGCCTCTCCTGCTTTTATGTTTCCTAGTGTTTCTAATATTCCATCAATCCATTTTTTTTCATGGTGGTCCTTGGGTCTGGTGTTCTCGTAACGTTTATTGAAGCCTCGCTGTGTTGTGTTTTGATCTTTCCGCCTGTCTCGTGGCCAAATCCTTTTATCGGTTGTTTCTTTATAATTCTTTGGCGGTAATTACTCCTAACTTTTTTATCAGTTCTTAATGTCTAATCTTATCTCTCGTGCTGTTTCCTGTCATTCGTCTAACACATGTCATCTCGGCAGTGGTTATTTTTCTTGTTGTTCTTGCGTCTAGGGCCCAGGTCTGGTATTGGTAGCACAACGTTGGGATAATGATTGTGTTCTACAACAACGTGATGGCATTATACTGTGAGAGCCTGTAATAATGTTGGTACCGTAACGTGCCAAGTCCAACACCTCACCTCAGCTATCGATTGATTGAGGAATCGCTAGGTCTAGATTAGTGACCTGAACTATTCAAGCCCAGTTTTCTTTGTCTCGCTGCAGCTACCTGTGATCTCAACCTTCCATTCAAGCATTCTACTTCTTTTACTATTCGCATTTGCGTCTTATCCCTTCGACAGTTCTTTAATTATGAGTGGTTTTGTTAGACCCGGTGAGCGAGCTTCACTACGGTACCAATGTACTGACTACATTTTGTATCTTCTTTGTTAGTGATGTACGAGCCTGGAGGGAGAAAAGACAGTAGAGCAGAAAGGTCAAAACTAAGACTCAGTGTGGGCCAGACTTGCGGAAATCTCCGAAGAAGGTCACAGACAGCAACGTGAATATATTATGTTGCATGCCAACAGTTATAATAAGAGCTGTTATATAAACATACACTCTTATGTGGTTTTATAATCTGTCTTACATAAAAGACAATGATGCTTATCGTTACTAGGACACAAACAGGCCAAGGTAATGGTGGTTTAATACCACGGGGTTGACACGAGTCGTCAGCTCATAGACCCGGGATGAAGTGTGGTGCGATGCTATAGCTTTCTTGGTTCCCAGGTTCTGCTGGAGAATTTCCATCTAGTCATTCTTAGAAGTACGGCAGTAACAGGGCGTCTACATCAACAGACCCCCACCATAGCTAGGATTACGACGACCTTCACATTGTAAGGTAGGTTGTTTCAATACAAACTGTTACCAGGGAGACCAACTAGGACGTGCATTGAGGTCTTTACCAGCTATAGGTCGCTAGCCTTAAAGTTGTAACGGTAGATCGTGCTCCCCGCCCACATGTCATTAGCTGTTTTGTCGGTCTGTCGTCACCAAGGCGAAGAAGAAGAAGACTACTATGGAAATAATATGGACACAGAATGAAATGGTTTTACCAGTTAAAACAAATTTCCTTATTGATCACACTCAAAGAAAACAAAAACAAACAAAAAAACATTGATTATCTGAACAATACAGCCAGTGTGGCAGAACAAAGCACACAAGAGAAGCAATGGCAATGTATTATTGATCGGCGATAGTCCGACGGGTATCCATATAACATGGATCAGTTTTATTGGCTTGCTCCTCTCACGTATTAACTCGGCTATAATTTCAATTTCATATACTCTCCTTCTTCTGTACCTCTTCACACTTTCTCACTCCCCTTCCTCATACTCTCTATCTTTCTTCACTTCCTCAATTCTCACTCCAAATTTCTCCAATTCCACCATCTCCACCATTTTATATGTTCTTTATTTAACTTCAATCTAACATTTCGTTTGTCCATTGATCATTTCACTTCATTTATCTCTTATCACCAAATCACCCCCCCCCCCCTTTCTACTTCTCGTCAATTTCTCTTCCCCCAATTCTACAAGCGTAGAGACAGACTCCTACAACAAAGTCCACGGCGAGCCTCAACATGCGATTTTAGAACACACAAGCATGACCCGCAGCATATTCTACATGACTGCATCGCGTTATCAACTAACAATAATATATATATATATATAGTGGCTGGGTAGTTTAGAGCTGAGACTCTGGACAAGAAGGTCCCGAGTTCAATCCCCACCACAGGCGGTGGACATTTGTTTCAAAAGTCGAACCTGTGTTTTCTTCGTGGCTTTACCCTCTCTACTAGTCGCTGGGTAGTGAGATCCGACATCTAGATCTCTCAGAAATGTCGAAAACAGGAGGACCCTTGTGCAATCGCGCACGTTAAAAATCCATGGCAGTGTTTAAAGTAGAACAGAATAGGCCAAAGAGTCTCTGGGCAAAAATTGGTACGCAAACTTACCCATCCACACGGAAGACGGATGTGTCGGGTCGAAAAGAGTAGATATCGAGTCTTTGTCGTCAACTAGCGACACAACGCACCCACGCCTACATAACGGATGAACGCTAGAAGAAGAGTTTATATCAGAATATGAGAGAGAGAGAGAGAGAGAGAGAGAGAGAGAGAGAGAGATACGGCACACAGAAGCAACCGTGCATGACCAACTATAGGCAGCAAGTGAAGACCTCAAATGGCGGTCTTTGTATAGGCTAGTGTCTGTAACCCATACTGGTCTAACCGTTTAAATGTATAAGAAAAAGTTCATTTCTATATAAGAAAAAAGTATCAACAGTTTGATCAGGACCATTTAAATGAAGTGAAGGAATGTTATATAGCGATCACCATTGATGTTGAACGTTACTATGAATGGAATGGCAGTAGAGTTTTTGCTACTGAACTACAGATCAAGTTTGTTCCCTCCACCCACCCCCCATATCAGTTTATCATGACCTAATTGGGTACTGGCAGATTCTTGCTTTCTGGTTCAATAAAAAAAAACGGCATGAAGTAGTGCTGTCTATATTGCCCAAACATGTCGATGGTAGAAAAATTATTAGCATTAACGTCATTGTACTGATAGGCAAAACTCGAGGCGTGATGGAGGTTTGTTAGTTCATGTGTGTCGATGAGGATCAGCTGACATCGTTCTCTAATAGCGTCGGTTGAGAGGTGGTGTCTGTTTGACAACGATAGATATCTTTGACAGATAGATATTGATTTACTAATGAATTGGACTTCAGTAATGAAGAATTACCGGTGAACAAAGAGATACAACGAAGACGAAGCACTGGGCAGGACACACGCTGCGGAAGCCAACTGAGAGAAGTACACGGCTGGCCCTGTTTTGGAATTCACAGGGGAAGAGACAAAGAGGAAAGCCAAAATATTATTGGAGAAGACAGGTGGCAGCAGAGATGAAGGTCATGAGGATGACATGGAATGCTCTTAAAAGAACGGTAAGAAACAAAATGGTTTGGAAAGTGTTTGTTGAAGACCTATGCTCCATAAGGAGCTGAAAGGAAAAAAAAGAAGATGAAGAAGACAAGTTGCGCAACGTTTGCAGCAATCTCTCGTCTCTTCTCCGCGTCATGAAAAGCAAGACGATGTTAAGAATAAAGCAGAAGAAAGTGATACGCATGACCAGCTCCGTAACACTTAGTCGTTGTTTGCGCCTCACTATGACCTTCCCGTTGAACTCATTCTCTTTACTCCGCGCAGTGCGGGTAAAATACAACAAAAAGTCAACGTTTAAGGATAAAGTCATTCCAGAATACAAAATAAACTTAGTACACAGAAAAGGGGGGGGGGAGCAAAAGCGCACCATCATCTGGCCAAGACCTAGCAGTTCTACCTCTTCGTGGTCTCCCCCGGTAACAGTCTGCGTCAAAACACGTTGGCTAACAGAAGCTAGGATCGCCGTGTTCCCTGTAGTGGTGGCTGCTGCTTATATAGAAGACCTAGTACTGCAGTACCTTTTGGCTGGACAAGTAGTTTCCTGGCATAACACGGGATAGACAAACTCAAACTTCTCCAGTAAAAGCCGGGAATGTCAATAAATCCAATTACAACCCGCCACATCAATGAGTCAAAGGGCAACCTGCACTCATCAACTAGTGGCATTGCATCAACAACAACAATAATAATAATAGAGGAAACATAACCACAGTATGACTCAGTGGATAAACAATTTTGCCTGTAGATTATCAGAGATCTCATATATTTATGAGACAAGATAAGCAAGAAAGTAATAGCACGCTTACGATTCGCTGCTTCTCTAATAAAATTGCTATTCGATTCCCGTGAGTTAATAAAATAAAACTTCAAGTAAAAGGTATCAGTCACGTCACATGTGGATGAGGCACAAGATGCTAGTGCCAAAATTGGTCAATGACCATCGATGTATTTATGGTCAATGTGGTCAGTACCTCGCCAAGCCTGCCCTATATCAATTAAATCAAAGCCCATAAGGGTTATTTAATCGTCATTGAGGAAAAATACAAGGTAAAAAGAGGCAGAGGCAGACCAAGACTAACATGGACGAGTAACATCAAAAGATGGACAAGTCAATCTATGTCAGCCTGCACCATCAAAGCAAGAAACAGAGTAGAATGGCGATCCATGGTAGCCAACCTTCGTTGCGGAGAAGGCACACGATGATGATGATGATGATGATGATGAATCGTCATTGACCACAGGTACGATCTCTCCTCAATTCATCAATATTCTTGGATATTATCTTGATTTCCTTCTTTTGGGTAATCTTCCAAATGGCTTCCTTGATTTCTACTTTCTTCTTCTATCTTTTCAGCTCCCAGTGGAGCATAGGTCTTCAACAAACACTTTCCAAGTCGTTCTGTTTTTTGTCATTCTTTTAAGATCATTCCATGTCTTCCCCATCATCTTCATCTCTGCTTCTATCTGTCTTCTCCAAGAATTCCTTGGTCTTCCTCTTTGTCTTTTCCCCTGGGGATTCCAAAAAAGGGCCTGTTGTGTAATACTCTCAGTATTTATCTTGTCGTTTAGAGTACGAACATTCCATGTGCTAATTCTGGAGGATTTCCTGGTAGACAAAGGGTGAGTCGGCAACCCGGAGTCCTTGCGGCTTTCTCCGGCTTGCGTCATACGTCTCTTAGACAGAGAGCCCTTCTCTTTCCTGGATGGCGGATTTACTTTTTCTTTCGTTGACTTGTCCATGTTTGTGAAGTTTTTTCGGCTTATTTTTTTTTTTACAGTATGGGATAGCCAGTCCCATGCCCAACCCTCCTTTCTCGCCCCTTACGAACATGCCTGGTAGGGTACAGCGCCACTATTCTTTACTACCCTTTCGGGCCCCAGTAGAGCACGGGCGTGATTTCTACTTTAAGCTTGCCTTATTCCCTTTAAAAATGTATTTTTCAATTGTTATTGGCTGTACTCTAAAATCATATATATTAAAGAAAGAAAGAAGAGCTGCTGCAGGAGAGGCCAATTTAAAGAAAATACCGGCGACTCACAGCTGGCCGGTAGGATTAGGATTGGTGAACCAGAGCTGGACAAAATTCTAAAATATAGTTACACTTGAAACATAACATTTTTTTGAATCAACGTAAGGTCAGATAAAAGAAGGCCTGCTATTTAAGATAATATAATGCCTGCTATCTTAGATAAAAGAATGCCTGCTATCTAAGATAAAAGAATGCCTGCTATTTAAGATAATATAATGTCTGCTATCTAAGATAAAAGAAAGCCTGCTATCTAAGATAAAAGAAAGCCTGCTATCTAAGATAAAAGAAAGCCTGCTATCTAAGATAAAAGAAAGCCTGCTATCTAAGATAAAAGAAAGCCTGCTATCTAAGATAAAAGAAAGCCTGCTATCTAAGATAAAAGAATGCCTGCTATCTAAGATAAAAGAAAGCCTGCTATCTAAGATAAAAGAAAGCCTGCTATCTAAGATAAAAGAAAGCTTGCTATCTAAGATAAAAGAAAGCCTGCTATCTAAGATAAAAGAAAGCTTGCTATCTAAGATAAAAGAATGCCTCCTATCTAAGATAAAAGAAAGCTTGCTATCTAAGATAAAAGAAAGCCTGCTATCTAAGATAAAAGAAAGCTTGCTATCTAAGATAAAAGAATGCCTGCTATCTAAGATAAAAAAATGCCTGCTATCTAAGATAAAAGAATGCCTGCTATCTAAGATAAAAGAATGCCTGCTATCTAAGATAAAAGAATGCCTGCTATCTAAGATAAAAGAAAGCTTGCTATCTAAGATAAAAGAATGCCTGCTATCTAAGATAAAAGAAAGCTTGCTAAGATAAAAGAAAGCCTGCTATCTAAGATAAAAGAATGCCTGCTATCTAAGATAAAAGAAAGCTTGCTATCTAAGATAAAAGAATGCCTGCTATCTAAGATAAAAGAATGCCTGCTATCTAAGATAAAAGAATGCCTGCTATCTAAGATAAAAGAATGCCTGCTATCTAAGATAAAAGAATGCCTGCTATCTAAGATAAAAGAATGCCTGCTATCTAAGATAAAAGAAAGCTTGCTATCTAAGATAAAAGAATGCCTGCTATCTAAGATAAAAGAATGCCTGCTATCTAAGATAAAAGAAAGCTTGCTATCTAAGATAAAAGAAAGCCTGCTATCTAAGATAAAAGAAAGCTTGCTAAGATAAAAGAATGTTTGTTATCTAAGATAAAAGAATGTTTGTTATCTAAGATAAAAGAAAGCTTGCTAGCTAAGATAAAAGAATGCCTGCTATCTAAGATAAAAGAATGCCTGCTATCTAAGATAAAAGAAAGCTCGCTATCTAAGATAAAAGAATGCCTCCTATCTAAGATAAAAGAAAGCTTGCTAAGATAAAAGAATGTTTGTTATCTAAGATAAAAGAAAGCCTGCTATCTAAGATAAAAGAATGCCTGCTATCTAAGATAAAAGAATGCCTGCTATCTAAGATAAAAGAAAGCTTGCTAAGATAAAATAATGTTTGTTATCTAAGATAAAAGAATGCCTGCTATCTAAGATAAAAGAATGCCTGCTATCTAAGATAAAAGAAAGCTTGCTATCTAAGATAAAAGAATGCCTGCTATCTAAGATAAAAGAAAGCTTGCTATCTAAGATAAAAGAATGCCTCCTATCTAAGATAAAAGAAAGCTTGCTATCTAAGATAAAAGAATGCCTGCTATCTAAGATAAAAGAAAGCTTGCTATCTAAGATAAAAGAATGCCTGCTATCTAAGATAAAAGAATGCCTGCTATCTAAGGCTGTTCTTCCCAAGTTGCGTGCGTTGGAATGAAAGGTATAAAATTGCAAGTTGCTGTACTACCACTTACGCCACCTGGCGATCTTTTCTTAATTAAGGACGTGTCAGAAAGAGAGGATGGCCATGTGAACACCGAAAACATAACGTATGTTATATGACAATAAGTTGTCTCACAACCAACTAATTTTACATTTTTAGTTCCTCCTGCTGGCCGAAAGAAACCCGCAGGCTGGAGGTTGCACATACTAGTGTAGACAGACAACAGGTACAAATAGTCCACAGCTGAACACACAGCCCCGGAGCACATGTTCCAGGTGTACGTTCCCACAGTTCCAGGCTGAGCTGAAATAAAACACCTATTATGTTCGCCTCAAAGAGCAGTTCATCTACTTCACTCCTATTGGTTGCATGTGCTGTCAATATAAAACAATTACCGTAGCTATTATTATAAACGACTACCACAATGTATACTGTAACCACTCAAGCTTCACTGTAGCGTGTACTGTAGATTATGTACATGCTAAAATAAAGTTATTATTAAGTTAATTTTTTAAAACCAAAAAGGCACATACACCATACACTAAAACACGTAAAGCAATTAGGTAGAGTAAAGGTCCCCCCCCCCACGCCTTGCTAAGCGTATGGAGAATATGGTGTTAGTCACCATATTGTTCTATGACCGCGGCACATTCTTCAGTATGTGGTCGGTATCAAGCCAATCCCCGAAAAATCTCTTGTACCCATTTTTAGAGGCTGGGCGAACCCCGGAGCCTTTTCCGTCAGAAAAGAAACCCGTCACTTCTGGGAATTGAACTCAGACTCTTCGGACCAGGAAGCGAATACATTAACCATTCAGCCACCAAGGCTCCCTTTTTTCCCTATTTCTGTTATGTAGTAACACTAACTTTAATTTTGTCGAGAGAAATAGCCTATCACTTTTGTTGTGATGTATTCCACTTTGTTTATATGCGCATTATTAGTCAATTGTAAAGTCCTCTAAAACTCTTACAATTTCATATTTCCTTGTTCTCTCTAATCAGATGAATAAAGGAATTACTGAAAAAAATATCTCTTTAAACTAGCAGCTGGTGGAATAGGTTTTATGGCTACTAAATTATATACTGCAATTAAAGACTTAATGTGACTGCTAAAGTAAGTACTTAAGGTTCTAAATAACTTACTTTTACTATTAATACGCACGATGAAGCCAGATAGTAAATAGGCTTTCGGGGGTTGGGGGACTATAGCAGATAAATATAAGTATATACGAAAAATAGTTAAAACAAATATTGTAGCTACTACATTAAAATATATTTTTTTTAAATATCTAGCTACCACATACAAAAATAATCATAAAACAAATCGTGTAGTTAGAATAAACAGCGCAGCCGTTGAAAGCTGCAGCTTCTATATTACACTTGCTAATAAACATAATGTAGCCAATTAACTGCTATATAACTATTAAAAGATACTGTAGCCAAAATCTTTTTTTTTTTTTTTTTTTTTTTTAGTAAACTGCTCAACGACCTAGTTAGCCCCTAAAACGACAAGCGTACCTGTCAAGCAATTACTGCAGTCATTATAAAACAAATACTGAAGTCACACAATTACTATAACCACGAGAATAATATATTCGCCATCAAACGCAAAGCACTAAAAATTCACACAAATTATTTAGCTTCGCACACATGTACTGTAAGCATTGAAACAAATGCAATAACTTGTAAATAAATAATGTAACACTTAAAATAGGCAGCTGCTGACAGAACAGCTAGCAAAATACATAACCCAGTGCCATAACCACCACCACCCAAACAGACAAGGCCACCCTCGATTACTTTCACCCAGCAAATCACGCAAGACTGCTTCTAAATCAGCACTCCTAACTTTCAGGAATCTAAGTTTCAAAACAGCTATTTAGTATGTGTGTGAATAGGTGTAGAGGTAGGTACTGCAGTAATTACATTTAAAATATAAACACAATTCTTGGAGATATTTGTGAACGTTTACGTTGGCGATGACGCCTGTCTGTAGCGGGCTGACAGCGGTCAGAGACGCACAGCTGACTACTTGCGGTAATCTAGAACTATCCAGATCTCCGCCTCTTCGAGGTACCCCATGGTAATAGATTAATGTGTCTAGCAAAGTGAGTAACTAACTTAGAGTATTACACTAGCGCTTGTTTTGGAATCCCCAGAGTAGGAGACAATGGGGACGACCAAAATATTCTTGAACACGACAGGTGGAAGCAAGGTGACAAGGGTGGGGAAGATATAGAACGATCTTAAAAGAATGGCAAGAGACAAAACGGCTTGGAAAGTGTTTGTTGAAGTCCTATGCTCGTCGGAGAGATGAAAGAAAGAAGAAGAAGATGAAGAAGAAGAAGAAGAAGAAGATGAAGAAAGTTGGAATCGAAAGAGAAGGCAGATACCGTAGCCAAAAATACCACGCTGAAGTCAGGTGGCAGCTTGTTGTACACACCAAAACATAACGCATCTCTGCAGACTTACCGACTTTTTACGGGCGGACTTAGCAGCCGTCATGTGAACGCTGAAAAAGAATATATATATATATATATATATATATATATATATATATATATATATATATATATATATATATGGAGACAGTAGCGGTTGGGCTAATTGCTAATATGGTCTATACTATTAGCGAACTACTGATGTCAGGATCAGCGAACCAGAGCTGATAGAACACTGAACTGACAATTCAGCCACTTGGTCAACAATGCGGACACCGAAGAGGAAATGTTCACACATACATAGTGAAGAAGTCTGATGCGTCAAACTGAAATGTATAAACTGCGCATCGTCGCTCGAAAATGCAACAAATTGCAAGAGACGTTATCTTGTGGCGAAAGACAACGGTAAGGAAGAAAAGCCAAGACAAACTGAAGGGTTACATTTAATAAAATCTGCCTCGCGAAAATACAAGAGTACCCCATTTGTTATTCACTGGAAACCGTCGATATTCGAACTACGCCCCTGAATCTACTACTCGCACCATACACACGGCAGATAACTATACACAGATAAACAGTGTGTACAATCTATTTGCACTAAATTGACAATATCGATCTCTTCCATTCAAATTTCTTCAAGGAATAAGAGCAATGAGAAATAGAACACAAGAACAAACATAAAAGAATGGCGGATTGTTATGAGAGTAAACACTGGATACGATAACCAAGAAATTAGGTATTCGCATTTATTGATGGCGTCGCATCAAAGAATAAATTAAATAGTAAAACAGCAACACTTTATTATAAATCCCACTTGTTGAAATAAATGCTATAAATATAAATATATAATAATAAAATAAGTAAAAATGCTATAGTCCGTTCAAAAATTCATAATCACACCTGAATTAGTTTTGCGTGATAACCGTTTGTTATTTTGCTTCCAAATTTTGCATGCAATCTTAGAATATTGATGACATTATAGAAATATTTTTTGCTCTGAGAAATTTGATCTAGTTTAAAAGTTGTTTTCTTCTTTAGGCTATATTAAATTCACCCTGTTCGAATTTGACACCGTTTTAGGATATATACATTAATTTGGTGCGGTCGTTCGCATAAAATAGTTTGGCTATTGCAGAAACACTAACTTCAGGAAAATCCCGTGCACAAAACTGAATTGTTATTGAACGACATGACGCACTACGGCCTTGGCATTAATTACCGAAGGGAAGGCGTATCTTTATTAATTTTGCGAAGACTCAGTAGACAATTTGTTGACTTTAAATACCAACATTTATATATAAATTACAATGAGTTTGAAATGCAAATTTATAACTATGCAAAAGGTTACTTTTTTACTATATCAGCACTTCCATTAGGGAATCCAAGATGGGGCATTTATATTGTGATATTCATGACCCAGAGAGACGAACGCAACTCGCGCTTGGTCTTAATAGATCGTCATTTTCTCGTTGGATTAAACAAGACTCAGAGTGCACTCATGTCGATCAAGGAAGGAAAAGGAAAGTCGACAGCTTTGACATGGATGTCATAAAACGTGAGATATTGAAAATGTTTGCTAATAATGTACTTGTTACTCTCAGGAATTTGAAATTAAAATTGCATGCAGCCTGCAATATTGACATTTCTAAAAGTACTCTATGGAAGATTGTGCGAGGAGCCGGCTTCACTTTCAGAAAAACTGTTGGGGGCAGGAATATTATTTGTGAAAAACCACACTTTGTTATTGCTCGAGGCAAATACCTGAGACAGATCCGTGAGCGGCGGAGTGAACTGTATGATATTGTATATTTGGACGAATCATGGGTCAACGCACACCACACCTATGCTAAAGAATGGCAGTCAGTAAATGGCAAACTCAAAAGAACAATTCCGAGCAGCAAAGGCCAGCGCATTATATTAACGCATGCTGGAAGCACTGAAAACGGCCTTGTCCATGATGAGGGACTTATTTTTCAATAAAAAAGTACCGACGGTAGGGACTACCATACTGAAATGAATGGAAACATTTTCAGGCACTGGCTGGAGAACGATCTTTTACCAATCCTGGAGATACCTTCATGCATAGTCATGGATAATGCATCATACCACAATGTCGTATCAGAGGAAGACATAGTGCCTACTGCATCAAATACAAAAGAGCAAATTAGGACATGGCTTGCGAATGAAAATGTCAAATTTGACGACACATATTTAAAACCCGAATTGTTACAACTTGTGAAGAATACGAATAAGAAAAAGGTGTACCATGTTGACAAAATCATTGAGAAATACGGCCACACCTCTCTTCGACTTCCTGCATATCATGCGCACCTTAATCCAATCGAACTTGTCTGGGCTCACGTCAAAGGACAAGTTGCAGAACAGAACAGGACGTTTAAAATGTGTGATGTTGAAGTTCTGACACGCGAGTCTCTCTCAAAATAGACATTCCGTTCTGGAAGAAGTGTGTTGAACATGTGCTGCGGGTGGAAGATGAGTACTGGAAACGAGATGGATTACTATTTGTCCAGCCAGTAATGATTATCAACCTCTTGGAATCGTCAGATTCGGAATGATTAAAATTAAGATGAATTCAATTCCAGCTGCAGTTAGGACGTCCTGGGGTCTAATGGTGACCGAAGGACAAGACTAATTGTAACCAATTGAATTCATGTTTGCAAATACACATAAAGAACAACACCCACAATTAAGCACTATGTAGATACGCCTCTGACAAGAATTGCAGTAAACTGGAAAATTTAACACGATTACTGTAAACTCTAAAATTTGAATCAACTTGTGTGATATCGTCATAAAAGATCAAAGGAATTCGCTGATGTGCAAAATCTGTTGTGTTTGTGGAATAAAAAATACCAAAATCTTTGCGTCATCAATATTCTAAGATTGCATGCAAAATTTGAAACCAAAATAACAAGCGGTTATCACGCAAAACTAATTCAGGTGTGATTATGAATTTCTGAACGGACTATAACAAGATGAGTTGCAGTCTGCGATGTCTGTCTCGGAAGTTTTTAAGGCACAACACACTTAGATGATTGCCACCTTTTTGAACCTGTTCTATTGTGTGTCAGTGTTTTGGTCTGTATATTCATACATTCATGGTCAATATCAACAGACATAGGATCTCACGAACCTCCACAATCTTGCGCGCTGTGGACCATTCCACATAGGATCTCACGAACCTCCACAACCTTGCGCGCTGTGCACCATTCCACATAGGATCTCACGAACCTCCAAAATCTTGCGCGCTGTGCACCATTCCACATAGGATCTCACGAACCTCCACAACCTTGCGCGCTGTGCACCATTCCACATAGGATTTCACGAACCTCCACAACCTTGCGCGCAGTGCAGCATTCCACATAGGATTTCACGAACCTCCACAATCTTGCGGGCAGTGCACCATTCCACATAGGATATCACGAACCTCCACAATCTTGCGCGCTCTGCACCATTCCATATAGGATCTCACGAACCTCCACAATCTTGTGCGCTATGCACCATTCCACATAGGATCTTACGACCCTCCACAATCTTGCGCGCTGTGCACCATTCAACATAGGATCTCACGAACCTCCACAACCATGTGCGCTGTACACCATTCCACATAGGATCTCACGACCCTCCATAATCTTGCGCCCTGTGCACCATTCCACATACGATCTCACGACCCTCCATAATCTTGCGCCCTGTGCACCATTCCACATACGATCTCACAAACCTCCACAATCTAGCGCGCTGTGCACCATTCCACATAGGATCTAACGACCCTCCCCAATCTTGTGCGCTATGCACCATTCCACATAGGATCTCACGAGCCTCCACAATCTTGCACGCTGTGCACCATTCCACATAGGATCTCACGAACCTCCACAATCTTGCACGCTGTGCACCATTCCACATAGGATCTCACGACCCTCAACAATCTGGCGCGCAGTGCAGCATTCCACATAGGATCTAACGAACCTCCACAATCTGGCGCGCTGTGCACCATTCCACATAGGATCTCACGACCCTCCACAATCTTGCGCGTAGTGCACCATTCCACATACGATCTCACGAGCCTCCACAATCTTGCGCGCTTTGCACCATTCCACATAGGATCTCACGAACCTCCACAATCTTGCGCGCTGTGCACCATTCCACATAGGATCTCACGACCCTCAACAATCTGGCGCGCAGTGCAGCATTCCACATAGGATCTCACGAACCTCCACAATCTTGCGCGCTGTGCACCATTCCACATAGGATCTAACGACCCTCCACAATCTTGTGCGCTGTGCACCATTCCACATAGGATCTCACGAACCTCCACAATCTGGCGCGCAGTGCAGCATTCCACATAGGATCTCACGAACCTCCAAAATCTTGCGCGATGTGCACCATTCCACATAGGATCTCACGACCCTCCACAATCTTGCGCGCTGTGCACCATTCCACATAGGATCTCACGACCCTCAACAATCTTGCGCGCTGTTCACCATTCCACATAGGATCTCACGAACCTCCACAACCTTGCGCTCTGTGCACCAACTCCACAGTTGATCTTTTCCCATGTCACGCCAACAAACCATCCAGTATCTTGTTTCTACCTCTATCCCTTTCTATTTTTCTGTTGTTAAATATTCCAACCTGTCTCTTTTCCACACGCCTCACAAACCTCCATTTCTCTCATTTATTTTATAATCTTCTTTCCTTCATCTGCATCTTTTAGTACCTCCTCACTGGATTTGTTGGCTGTCCACAGTATCTTTAGCAACTTTTTCAAGTCATCATCATCATCATTGAAGGCCGCCGTCTTCGCATCGAAG
Organism: Megaustenia siamemsis; assembly: GCA_032433765.1. Lineage (NCBI taxonomy): Eukaryota > Metazoa > Mollusca > Gastropoda > Stylommatophora > Ariophantidae > Megaustenia > Megaustenia siamemsis. The sequence goes on from JAVIAB010000008.1 coordinate 60,854,688, forward strand.
GTTGGCTACCATGGAGCTCCTGCTGCTTTTCCCTTTTTCATTGTTTTTATAGTTTTTTCTATTTCAGATTTCAAGATTTTATAGCTGGACCTACATTTTATAGATGGTTTTTTTGTCCCTTTCATCATGCAATAATTATGTTATATATTCCTGTCATCTATCGATTATATCTTTGTTGTCTGTTAGCATTCTTCCCTCTGTGTTTTCAATACAACCGTTTCCTGCAGCTTTTTTATCTTTATTAGCCGTTCTCTTTATTTTTGTGTGCATCCCTCTTAAAAAAGACAGATTCCGGAACAGCTTCAAGAAAGCCAAAACCTATCCAGATATTAATTCAGATCACAATCCTGTAATGCTTAAAATAAAAATCAAATGAAATGAGAAACAAACAAAAGACTAATTCAGCAATACCAATATATATATAACCGCTTTAAATCAGAAAGATGTTAAAGAAATTTATACAGTACAAGTAAAGAACACATTTCAGAAGCTGCTAGAAGAAGGGATTGAGCAGTACAAAAGAGAAAATCCTGAAGAAAAAGTCATAACCAAATGGCGATGCATAAAAAACATCATACAAGAATCTTGTGGCACCTTGCCCAAAAAAGGAAAGTAACAACAACAACAAAATGGACAACTGAAATCTTAGAAAAAATAGAAGAAAGAATACAAGTGAAGAACACTGCCAGATACAAGGAAATTGATAACGAAATACGCAAAATGTGCAAAAAGGCAAAAGAAGACTGGCTCAACCAAAAATGTCTAAAAGTCGAAACGTTCTCAAGTACACATCTCAAATTACTCTATCCGATATTGTATCTCTTTGTTCACTATCCATGATTCGCAACTGTAAAGCAACACTGTAAGACTCTTTCTAATTTTCAATAATAATAATGACTTATTGAGCTACATATTTCCCATTTTATTAAGAATATTCTAGACCTGTGTAATTCTACTTCTTACCTCAATATCCCTGCCATATGAAGTTCCCTGTACATAATTATTCAAAACAATCTAAAATACCGTACCCGTTTACCATATTTTTGCATTTAAGTGAACTGTTTCATCTGTGAAAATCATTATTTCTTTTTTTTTTTTTTCAATTGAAAATGATTCCCCTTTTTTTCACTGTCTATGCTCCATGAGTTATCTCCTATTTTAATCTCCCTGTCTTCTACAGTTCACAGTTTCCGGTAAGACGTCTCCGAGATGTCCGTCCAGCGTAATAAACCAAAGCAAGAAGATATTCATGTGGCTGGCTCTATATTATCGGTTATAATTATACGAACTTTCTGGTTTGTGACGTGCATAACGTTTTGTTAATGATATTTTAGTTGCTATGTTCATGTCCATTTCAGAAATGTATAACCTACATATGATTCTTCTTATGCACAATTAAAGATATTAAGGAAGCATATGTATTTAATAGGGGGCCGCGATAGCTCAGTGGTTAGTGAACTGGACTACAAAGGACAAGAGGTACGGTTCGATCCCAAAGGACGGCTTCCGGGTTCACCCAGCCTATAATGGGTACCGGATTTTTTTCTGGGAAAGTAAATCGGCACGGGCGTAATACCGACTATATTACCCCAAAAATCATGTGCCGAGGGTCTGTAAATATTTATGGTCACTAACACCATATTCCCTATACGCCACTTGGCGTGACGGGGGTACTTTACTTTTTTTTTTAAATATTATGTAATTATAACTCAATTATGGTTAAACTTGAATAGCTGAACCCAAAGAGTATCAGAAAAAAGTCTTACAGATGGCCCTTTTCATCAGCATTAATCTTCTTTATATCTTTATCTATATAATCACTAATACAAAAATTAATTTATCTTGAAAATACACATTTTTGGTGTGATGGTTCAAATGTACACCACTTTAAAAAAATATCAATTCCACGTATCAGGCGGAAGTAAAATAAATCCCTGAAAAAGTCAGCAGGCCAGTACGGAGATAAGCACAAATATCATCATCATCATCAATTACAGGTGCCTGCTGGCGTTGGTGATCATGTCTCTCCTCAGCTTTCGATCTCGACAGTTATTTATCATGTCTGTTGTTGACCATCTGCCAAGCTATTCTCTTAAGCTGTCTGGTATCTTTTCTCTTTGCTTTCCTCTATCTCTTCGTCCCTTAATTTTCACAGTTGTTACAATATATTCCAGCTGTTCTCTTCTCATTACATAGCCAAATAATGATGATTGTTTCTTACTAATATTGGATATTAGCTGTCTTTTTGTTTGGCCTCTTTCAGAACGTTTTCATTACTCTTCTTAGCTGTCCATTGTATTCTCAACATTCTTATGTAAAACCACATTTCTACAGCATCCAGTGATTTTCTTGTCTGTTGTATTATTGTCCATGATTCACATCCATATGTTAAGACTGACGCTACATAACATTTTAGAACCATTTTTCTTGTTTCTATTGTCAAAAAACGTATACAAAATGTATATAAAAATACAAATACTAAATACCAAAAGAAAAAAGAATACAACAAAAATATACAGAATATTAAACACAGCAGGCCAGTAAGGAGATCAGCAAAAAATCAAATACAAAATATTAAACACAGCAGACAAGTACGAGTTTCGCCAGAGGTTAGAGGCATGTAAACGCAAACATTAACCTGATAAAAACAATATATGAAGAAATTAAATGTAGTGTGGTGCATGAAGGGCGGCTTAATTGAAGCATTTGAAATAAGAACAGGAGTAAGGCAGGGATGCCTTCTGTCTCCATTTCTCTTTCTACTGGTCGTAGATTGGATTATGAGAATAACTCAAAACAGAACTGGAATTCAGTGGTCACTGACCAACCAACTTAATGATTTAGACTTTGCTGATGACATAGCTCTCCTATCACACAGCCATCAACAGATGCAGGATAAAATGAGCATACTTGATGAGAGATCACTACAGCTAGGACTGAAAAATAATAGAGATAAGACCAGCATTATGAGAATTAATGCAGCTGGCAGTAACCAAATAAAATTAGGAGAAATACCTCTACTAGACGTACAATCTTACATATACCTGGGCAGTAATATAGATAAAGAGGGAGGAATAGAAAATGTTACCAAAATAAGGAAATCAAAAGCAAGATGAGCTTTTGTTGCACTGGGAAACATATGGAAGCCCAAAGAAATTAGGTTAAATACAACAATAAAAATTTTCAACTCCAATGTTAAGTCAGTCCTATTATATGGCTGTGAAACATGGAGAACAACAAAATTGACAATCATGAAGATACATACTTTTATTAATGGATGCTTACGCAGAATAAAAGGATGGAAATGGCAGAACAAAATCACTAACATAGAATTATGGAAATGTACCAGTCAAATACCAGTGGATAAAGAGATACAGCGAAGACGATGGCGCTTGATAGGTCACACACTGCGGAAGCCAACTGAGAGTATTACACAACGGGCCCTTTTTTTTGGAATCCCCAGGGGAAAAGACAAAGAGGAAGACCAAGAAATTCTTGGAGAAGACAGACAGAAGCAGAGATGAAGATTATGGGGAAGACATGGAATGATCTTAAAAGAATGGCAAGAAACAGAACGACTTGGAAAGTGTTTGTTGAAGACCTATGCTCCACAGGGAGCTGAACGGTAGAAGAGAAGAAAAGAAACGCAAACAAAATCATAATTGTTGATAGTGGATCCTAGATACTCGTATTTGAATTGTGGCGCGACTTCTAAAGATTATTCTTGTGGCATGGTTTTATTTGTGTAACTTACTGACGCTATTTTGTTGCTGTTGTTAACTACTATTGATGGGTATTTTTTACATATACCTCTATGGTTACTTGATTTATTTTATTTACAATTACAGTCTTTTACTATGGAAGTGAACCATGTACAGTAAGCAAACAAATGAAAAGACGATTAGAGGCAACAGAGATGTGATTTATAAGAAAAATGTTAATGTTAAGAGCCTTTATAAGAAATTTCACTGGACAGCTAAAAATACCAAAGAGGACATTCTCAGAGAGGCCAACACAAGAAGGAAGCTACTAAAAAAAAAAACATCAGAAAGAAACAAAGGACATTTTTCGGGCACATCATGAGAAGAGAAAAATTGGAATACTCGGTCACAACTAGCAAAAATGGAAAGAGAGATCACAGACGACAAAGAAATAAGATACTAGATAGCTTGATGTCATGGCAAGGATATCAGTGAACAACAGAATTGATACGATGTACTGTTGATAGAAGATTGTGGAAGGACATGATCGCCTACGCCAACCGGTATGGCACATGATGACTACATTCACTTCTTCTTCCCTTCTTGCTCGATGTTTCCCCTTTCAAAACTCCAATACAATCGCAGTTTTCAACAGTTGTATTCATTACTCGCCGTAGGGAGATGTTGGTTCAGATGATAAGATCCTTGTTATACTTAAACCAACATGTGGATCAAGCTTCCCGCCCCCTCCCCCATCCAAAAATACATATTACAAAACTGATACAAGGTATAAGTTCCACTGGTTAAACCTAGCGTGAGCAGAATACAGTCACAAACTCCACACTGGTGAGGCCAACCATGTACAATTTCTAACTAAACTAGAAAGTGCATGAGTATCCACTTAAAGAAGGAAGGGGCGTATTCTTCTTCTGCAGTCAGATTAATGGAACACATTAAAGGCAATAAAAACAATTGATAAATACTTAAAGACACCACTGAGTGGCAACGAGCCAAACATAACGAGCCTGATGAATCATTAACGAACTATTTGTTAGCGTGCATGTGTTAAAAGGTTAAACATTATTTTGGTTATGAAGAGGCTGTTTTTTATCTATCTGGCCACGGAACGGAGGAAAAAAATATTATATTATAAATACAGTATCATCATGTACCATACCGGTTGGCGTAGGCGATCATGTCATGTCCTTCCCCAATCTTCTATCTACAGTGCATCGTATCAGTTCTCTTGTTGACTGCTTTCCATGACATGACACCAAGCTATCCAGTATTTTCTCTCTTTGTCGTCCGCGATCTCTCTTTCCTTTTATTTTGGCAGTTGTAACCAAGTATTCCAACTTTCCTCTTCTCATGATGTGTCCGAAAAATGTTGATTGTTTCTTTCTGATGTTTTTTAGGAGCTGCCTTTTTGTGTTGGCCTCTTTGAGAACTTCCTCATTGGTCTGTTTAGCTGTCCAGGGAACTTTCAACATTCTTCTGAGAAATCCCATCTCTTTGGCCTCTAATCGTCTTTTCATTTGTTTGTCTACTGTCCGTGATTCGCTTCCACAGGTCAGAATTGGTTCTATACAGCACCGATTAACTCTCTTTCTCATTTCTATTGACATAGATTTGTTGCATAAGATATTTTTCATTTTCTGAAATGCTATTTTGGCCTGAGCTATTCTGCTTTTTATTTCCGTGGTGCATCTTCCATCCGATGTTACTATTGTGCCCAAGCATTTGACGCGTTGCACTTGTTTCAAATTTGTACTGTTTATTTTTATGCTGCATACTGGTGATGATTGCTTCTTCGATATGACCATTACTTCTGTTTTCTTACTATTCAGACCGAGACCTTTCTTGATGCTTTCTTTTACTATTATGTCTATCATTTCTTGTAGTTCATTCTCTGTCTCTGCTATTAAGACTGTGTCATCCGCATATCGCAAATTATTTATGTTGTGACCGTTGACTTCAATTCCTTTTTTGTCTACTATTGATCTCATATGTTCGCTGTAAAGTGAAAACAAATCCGGCGACAGAACACAGCCTTGTCTGACTCCTTTTTCAATAAGTTGAAATTGTCATGTTTGGTTGTTAATTCGTATTGCTGCTGTTTGTTATAATATAGCAATAAATTAGACTATATAAATACAATATAGCGATCAAAAATTAAATTGTACATCAATTTGGGCTCCTTCTTCTTTCCTTCATCATTTGCCTTTCAGCGTCGGGGGAGATACAGTATAATTTTCAGTCTTTGATATTTCTGTTCGCTTCTGCTGCCAAGTTTCCTAGTGTTTCTAATATTTCATCAATCCATCTTTTTTTGTGGTCTTGCGTCTCGTCTTATATTCTCGCAACGTTTATTGAAAACTCGTCATGTTATATTTTGGTATTTGTCTTATCACATGGCCAAACCCTTTTATCAGTTGTTTCTTTGTGTATTTTATGGCGGAAATTATTCTTAGCTTTTTTCTCAGTTCTTCATTTCTTACCTTATTTCTCTGGCTGTTTCCTGTCATTAGTCTAACACATTTCATCTCGGTAGTGGTTATTTTTCTTATTGTCCTTGAGTCTACGGTCCAAGTCTAGCATTGGTAGCACAAAGCTGAGATCAAGATTGTTTTGTACAGTGCCCGTTTTAACTTTAGAGTTATTTCCTTGTTGATCTAAAGTGACATCAATCAATTTGGGCGCCCTAAGTAATATCGCGTTCCTTTACCATGACTTGACTCATCCCTTAGTCCAGTATATCCACTTTATAAAACGCTACCCGTCCGTACATCATGTGGTAGCCTTCTGGACTGTAAAGTCAACTCCAAAACTTCAAAATGCTTGTATTCAAATAACGTTTAGTTCTTAACTATGGCTCCAAAACGGGAATGCTGTGATGTGGAGTTATAGACAGTGCTAGTGAGAATTTGGAGATTTTTTTTTACTTTAAGCGCAAAATTATGTCATTATTAGCTACGCGAACAAAAATGGAAGGCTTAGATAACATCTACTTCAGAATTAATCTTCTATCCGTGAAATTGCTAAAGAATATTATAGCATTATATTTAATTATTGTGAAATTATGCCAGAATAGTGTAGCCATATATTTTGGTATCGTGAAACTGTCAAAGATAACTGTAGCACTATATTTTATTTTCATGAAATTGTGAAAGAATATTGTAGCATTATGTTTTATAATCGCGAAATTATGAAAGAAAAATTATATCACTTTATTTTACTATTTCCAATAGTTGTTAATGTCGTATTTGCTCAACTTATAGATTAAGCTTATCACATCAATGCACCGTGTTTGTTTCTTTATGTAGCATCATCATCATCATATACTGGCAAAGTGTAAAAATGGATCTGTATGTCTGTCTTTCCAAACAAAACATTTCCCTATGCCTGTGCTCCAAACAAAACATGTCGTTATGTCTGTCTTCCAAACAAAACATGTCCCTATGCCTGTCTTCCAAACAAAACATGTCGCTATGCCTGTCTTCCAAACAAAACATTTCCCTATGTCTGTCTTCCAAACAAAACATGTCGTTATGTCTGTCTTCCAAACAAAACATTTCCCTATGCCTGTCTTCCAAACAAAACATGTCGTTATGTCTGTCTTCCAAACAAAACATTTCCCTATGCCTGTCTTCCAAACAAAACATGTCGCTATGTCTGTCTTCCAAACAAAACATGTCGCTATGTCTATCTTTCAAACAAAACATGTCCCTATGTCTATATTTCAAACAAAACATGTCCCTATGTCTATCTTCCAAACAAAACATGTCCCTATGTCTATCTTCCAAACAAAACATGTCCCTATGTCTATCTTTCAAACAAAACATGTCCCTATGTCTATCTTCCAAACAAAACATGTCCCTATGTCTATCTTCCAAACAAAACATGTCCCTATGTCTATCTTCCAAACAAAACATGTCCCTATGTCTATCTTCCAAACAAAACATGTCCCTATGTCTATCTTTCAAACAAAACATGTCCCTATGTCTATCTTTCAAACAAAACATGTCCCTATGTCTATCTTTCAAACAAAACATGTCCCTATGTCTATCTTTCAAACAAAACATGTCCCTATGTCTATCTTCCAAACAAAACATGTCCCTATGACTATCTTCCAAACAGACCACTCTGCTTGGCCAAACGTGTACGGGTCGAATATAAAAGTAAACCCTGCCCCAATATTATGCAAAGGACTCAAAAATCGCAGACTGGCGTCGTAAATTGCGACATAATGCTTTAAACATCCTTTTCATTACGAAAGACGGAGAATAAGGGCAACACAATAGCAAGGGATAGCATAGTGGTTGGGTATTTCTGAATTAAAAGCAGGGTAACCAACACAGAGACTTGTGCTAGGAAAGATTGCTCTGCTGAGTCACGTATGTGTCAAGTCAATAGCCAGGTGCGCACGGTCGTGTTTACATCCACAGCTGTGCTATAGCCTCCCTTTGATCGTTCACGTATCAAGATCTCGTGCAGGCATGATGGACTCAGTTCAGGTACAATCACCAATAAGCAATGCATGGAAGGAACAAAACAAACTGCACAAGAAATAGAATTCAATAAAATGACACTGTGATTGTCTGAACATACGCAATTAAGGGAACCAATTAAAAACAGACCTGGTCTTGGAATCCCCAATGCAACTGAAAACATGATTGAGAACAGGTGGATAGGTCAGTGACCCACAGTCGATGGCTGGCGTCAGGATCGATGGAACCAGAACCATCCAGACTCTACTCCATCTCTTTGCAGTGCTTCCAGAAAGAGACTAATCCGCCTAGTCTGGCCAAGCGAGTAGGGATCGAAAAGGAGTACAACCCGGACTCAAAAATAACATGCTGAAGTCGGACACGTTGGGTCGAAACGGGCAAATAGCATAGTTCTACTGCAAACTACAACACAACGTTATCTACGCCAACTTAACGTCCTTCTAATGACGGATAACAAGAGAACACTTAATTCCTGTAGTAGTTATAGGATGAACGAAAAAAAGAAAATAAGAGACGTGGAAACAATAAAAGAACCAATATTATATATAAAGAACGTTATTGAGTTATTTGTGGGTCATCATCATTGTACTCTGAACATGTCCATATGTGCTCAAAACCCTCCTCAGCAAGTCCCGCAGTGTCCAGCGACTGAAAACTCCAGTTCTATGTTGGTTGATTGGTCTTCTTACACGCCCACTAAGTTTCTCATTTCTGGCCGTACCCATCTTAACTCCCATCTCTTTCATCCAAAGGAATGATGTGGACTCATGGTTGTCGAAGTCCTGTGTCCTTCCCACTTCCCATAGGGCACTGATGATGTCCGCCCTGTCCATTGGTTAACCGTCCATTGTTGAGGGTTCACGTTAAAGTCTAGTAACGTTTATGAGTAATCTGCTGATAGCGCCCATATTTCTTTAGTACTATTATTTTCTAAAATCAAGCCCTTAGCTGGAAACAGAGAAAGAAAAAGGTTGAACATGGAGAAACACTGAGAATAACATTGAGGCGAGAAGCAACAACACCTGAATGGTACAGCTTCCTTACCGAGGTCGATTGGCTCGCCCAGAGCAGAAATACATTGATCTTCTGTGCATGTTTTGCTTCTTAACATCGGACAAAGCGAGTCTACAATGTCTGCTCTTCGACTCAAAAGGACAATTTATGCATGAACTATCTCCTAAACTCGTATCTCTCACATACCTCACACGGCTGTTTGCTTTCATCTCAAAGTGGCATTTTAGTTATAATCGAAGACATTTTGCAGCTTTTATGGAACAAGATGCCCTGAGTTAAGTACATTGCTCTCTTTCTTAAAATTTGACTTTTTATAGAAGCGGTTTCAATTTGTGACATCACACCCATGCGTAAAATGTTTACCTGAAGTAACTATTGATGTGTGAGTGATGCTCGTTAATGTAGTAATTGCTCGTAAGAAAAAAATCAACAATTGGCAGTTATGTGAGTTTCGCCCGGTGTAATATTCTATTTTAACCCCCCCAAAATTTTTTTTTTTAATTTTAAAACACAGCTTCTTCTAATCACTTTGAATGTATAATTGAAGAACCTTGTGTATTTTATTTTCCTGGGGGAAAAAAACGCACATGAACAGAGCAACTAAAGTGTTGGTGACAAAGAACTGTGCTCGGTCTAAGTTCTAGAACTATTTAATTTTCCCTGGCTTCGTGCTCTATTTTTTTTATTGCTTTTGCCTCTAACGAAGTCCAAAGAGACAAGGAACTGAATGTTTGCTGTTAATCCATTTTTCCCTGGCAGCCGTGTATACAGCGGTCCCTCGCCGCACAAGAAGACATCTCCATATTTGTTTCCGTCGATCACGTTATTGAAGTTTCAAGGCGGGCACCGTTGGCTGAGACCAAGGGTGGTTGCCGCATAGAGAAAGCATAAATAACAATCCCAATTGGTGCAGCCGGGATTTGAACTCACAACCTCTCTGTCTCGAAACCGACGACTTGCCTCGAGACCCACTAGTCCCTCAGGCTCCAAAAATGTCGGCACTCTTTAAGAAACTCCACAAATAGAATGTGTTATAAAGTCGAACAACATATGTATAAAATGGTATGCGTATATATACAGCATAAAGGCAGTAAGACGGTGAGTAAGCTAGCGAGCAATGTGCCATCAAATTACTTAGTTTTACTCTAATAATCCATGCGAGCCGCGCAATCCTCGATCGAATAGGAAACAAACGCCAGAAATATGGCTAGAAACGAATCACGCGATCACTGAAATATGAAGCTTCTAAATCGAAAGTAGTTTAAGAAGGTCTAAATAGCAAACTCCAAAACTGTAGAAGCATTTCAAAAGGTCGACGACATTAACGGCAACATTTGTCGCGCACACAATTACCTGAATCTAACACCTGAGTAATCCAACCAACGGACACACACACGCGCGGGTCATAGAGACTACACGCGCGTGACACAGATGGCATGAGGGAACGTCGAGCTTACACACTTCCGCTCATTATCTCGTCAACGTGTTTGAGCGATTAATACAAGTGATCTTTCTATCATTTTTTTTTTTTTAACTTCCCTTTCAGGTTATCAATAATCTATTCTCACGTAATAGCAACTATGACAACGACCACAATATGCAAACAAACACACCGACCGCTTTACAATAACAGGCCCTATAGAGACTTTGACAACCAATAGCAGGATAAGAAATCAGACAAAAAACTAAAAAAGAAGCTAATTGAAAGTTCCAGGGACACAAAATATGGGTACCCATAACGTTTCGTGGGTTATATGGAATATGTTCCCACTGCCCATATTTGTTCGTGCCCGTTGTTACATGTTCGGTGATTTGTTTGATCAATATCAAGCTCGTTCATTGTAGATATAGCCTGTCTCTGTATCCATTCATCGTCTAGGGAAGGGGGGTCTACAAGTCAATGCTGTGCTGTGTGTACGCTACATGCGTGGGTGCTCGTCTTGATATCTGTTACTATTACATTACTGCGCCGTCTTCATCTTTATATAAGTTACTATTACATTACAGCACTGCCTTCTTGATATCAGTTACTATTACATTACAGCACTGCCTTCTTTTTGATATAAGTTACTTTTACATGACTGCACTGTCTTCTTCTTTATATATATTACTATTACATTACAGTACTGCCTTCTTCTTGATATAAGTTACTATTTCATGACTGCACTGTCATCTTCTTTATATATATATTACTATTACATTACTGTACTGTCTTCTTCTTTATATAAGTTACTATTACATTACAGCACTGTCTTCTTTTTGATACAAGTTACTATTACATTACTGCACTGTCTTCTTTTTGATATAAGTTACTATTACATTACAGCACTGTCTTCTTCTTCATATAAGTTACTATTACATTACAGCACTGCCTTCTTCTTCATATAAGTTACTATTACATTACAGTACTGCCTCCTTCTTCATATAAGTTACTATTACATGACTGCAGGGTCTTCTTCTTTATATATATTACTATTACATTACTACATTGTCTTCTTCTTGATATGTGTTCTATTACATTAATCCATTGTCTTCTTCTGGATATATATTATAGTTACATTAATCCATTGTTTTCTTCTTGATGTATGTTACTATTACATTAATCCATTGTCTTCTTCTGGATATATATTATAGTTACATTAATCCATTGTTTTCTTCTTGATGTATGTTACTACAGGTATTACATTAATCCATTCTCTTCCTTTAGATATAAGTTACTATTATATTAATCCATCGTCCTCCTCTCTGGAAGACTTTGTCTGGTAATGATCGCGTTATTTGTGCGAACAATATCATTTCTTTCTTAACATGATCCTGCACCGGATGTAGCCTTAACTTTGTTTTCTTATATCCTCACTTCTGATTATGTCTCTTTACAGACATTTCCCTTATTCCATCTCTTATGTGACGATTGTATATTATTTGTAGTCAATGTTCATATAAGTAAGTGGTACTGGAAACAATGATATAAATATGATGGTAGAATCCTGTATCCAGCAATGCTGTTCTAAAAGCAAAACAAAACAAAAAATACTAAACTATATATACATTGCTTGTCAACGTCGCCTGAGATCACTTCGACACGTGATTCATTTTGAGACTGGCACAATTCAAAAAGACATTTTGTATAGCGAGCTGGTGGTACACTGGCAGTCCAGCACTCCGTTTTAAAGACGCCTGCTTGCGACATGAAGTAGCTCAACATCAGCATTAACATTCAGGGAACATAACCCACACTAGCAAAGAGCTGCATGAAGATTGGAGAAAAAAAAAGACAAAACACATTGTAAGAAAGAAGAAGACGCAAGGACCAAGACGCGGTAAAAACACCAACTTCAGCCTCAAAATACAATTAGATCTGCTGCATATATGAACGTAACTGCCATTCTGCAATAGGACTTGTAGTCATAACAAACACTATGTTCACTGTTGTGAGTGACCTGCTTATGACACATCGATTTATTCCTCGAGATAGTCAATTATTTAAATCACATTATAATTATACACACATGAAATAGTTAAACATCTTACAATCACAAACATCGTCATGAATTAATATAAGAAATCCACGAATTCATCTAACAGTTTATCAAAGAAGTATCGTCTACAAAACCGTTTCAGACAAACTTAATTAAATAACAAAACGCAGCAGTAAATTAAATTCACATTTCAACGTTTCAGACGCAGAATTCAGATTCCCTTATTTACACTAATACGGTAGGTTGGGGGGTTCCCCCTAAGTATAAGGGAGACAACCATGAAAATATCACAATGTCCCATTCAAACGAGCAATTACCTTCAGTGGTACTAAAATGTCTCATATTATCGATTATTGCATGATAGACATACAACACGTATATTTCACAATAGCAACATATATATACCACACACAAATTTCCTGTGCTAAAAATAAATATGGAAGTTTATCAATTTAAACAATACATAAAATAAAATATGATTTATTTTATTGAAAAAAGGAAATGTCTATAAATTACATGGCATCAGTGATCACAGACATGAAAGTAAACAAAACTTAAGAGAGATGCACACAGAAATAAAGAGAATGACTAATAAATACAAAAAAGCTGCAGGAAACGGATGTATTGCAAACAAAGATGGAAGAATGCTAACAGACAACAAAGATATAATAGATAGATGGCAAGAATACATAACAGAATTATTTCATGACGAAAGGGACAAAAAGCCAGACATAAAATGTACATATAACTATAAAATCCTGAAATCTGAGGTAGAAAAAGCTATAAAAACAATGAAAAGGGAAAGGCAGCAGGACCTGACAATATACAGATAGAGATGATACAGGCTCTAGAAGATTTTGGCATCGAAGTGATCACAGTGATCACAGACATATGCAATGACATATACCATACAGGATACATACCAAACGAACTAAAAACATCAACTTTCATTGCATTGCCTAAAAAGAATGGTGCAGTTGAATGCAGTGATTTCAGAACAATATGCCTAATGAGCCAGGTAACAAAAATTTTACTAAAAGTTATACAGGGAAGGATTCAGAATAAAATCAATACTGAATTAGATGAGCAACAATTTGGATTCAGGAAAAACTGTGGGACAAAAGAAGCCATCATTACCATGAGAACATTGATTGAAAAGTACACAGAAGTAAACAAACCAAAATATATCTGCTTTATAGACTACACCAAAGCTTTCGATAGAATACACCATAACCAACTTATAGACTGCCTAAAGGATATAAATCTAGACGACACAGACATACGACTAATATGTAATTTGTACTGGGAGCAAACAGCAAGGAGAACTCTACATCCATTGATATAAAAAGAGGAGTAAGACAAGGATGCATCCTATCACCAAGCTTGTTCAATCTATAATACACTGAGAAAATCTTTAAAAACATCTCAGAGATACCAGGCCTAAACATTAATGGAAAGATAATCAATAACCTAAGATATGCTGATGATACTGTTCTACTAGCAGAAAATCCTAAAAACCTACAACAGTTGATTAATGTGATAAACATAACAAGCCAAAAATATGGACTAGAAATGAATATCAAAAAGACTAAAACTATGATCATAAACAAAGAAAATTCTCAAGACCTACAATTAAATATCACAGTTGAGGGAATACATCTGGAGATAGTCCAGAGCTACAACTACCTGGGACATACTATAACCAATGATGGAAAATGTAAAATTGAAATAAACAAAAGAATATGTATGGCAAAAAGTAATTTTAATGCCATGAAAAATATACTAACAATAAAACAAATATCAACAGGGCTGAAACTAAGAATGGCACAATGTTACATTTTCTCAATATTCCTGTATGGTGCAGAAACATGGACATTAGACAAGAAAACAGAACAGAAAATTGAAGCCTTTGAAATGTGGATTTATAGAAGAATAGGTAGAATTGGATGGAAACAAAAGATAACACACGATGAAGTTTTAAAACAACTGAAAATAAAAAGAGAACTACTAAATACAATTAAGACAAGACAAATGAAATTTTTGGGGCATGTTAAAAGACACAACAGCCTACTAAAAGTAATATTGGAAGGGAAAATACAAGGTAAAAGAGGCAGAGGCAGACCAAGAAAAATATGGACGAGTAGCATCAAAGATGGACAAGTCAATCTATGACAGCCTGCACCATCAAAGCAAGAAACAGAGTAGAATGGCGATCCATGTTAGCCAACCTTCGTTGCGGAGAAGGCACTCAATGATGATGATGATGATAAATTACAAAGTCATTAAAAAACATTATTAATAAAGTTCGACTAAGAATTACGGAGCCATTAATAATACATTTCTGCTGCAAATGCAATAAACAATTTTACTATTCCATTTTCTTTTTAATGGAAGCTTTTGATAAACTATAAATGTGTATTCACTGTGCGTGTTTATGCACGGAAATGTCCAACTATTTGTTTGTTGAAAGTGTGATTAAAGATGTCCGGTGCGTTTACACCTTTGGTCATACGGCATCGAGGTGGTTGTCAAATTCGTGGCAAATTAATGTCACTTATGTCAAAGTTCATGATTCCTTCTGGTGGCTCTTGTTAATTTGCATGAAGATTACAGAGAAAACGTCATCCTTTGAATACGGACAATAAACCTTTAATAGTAATAGGAGACTCTTTATACACAGCTTCGCAGTAGGAGGTAATCTGATCAACAGAAGCGGACCACGTCGAGCAAGTGTTTCGGCCCTTTAGCTTCTTGACACTCTAAGGGAGGTGGGTCGGCCTGGGTTATGACTCCCAGGCGTCTGCCTCCTGCTGCATAAAACTCAAAAGCTGACAATATATTCGGCACATAATGCCTACACAGGCAACACTTCTGGTCGAATGTATGGTCTTGATCTCGCTGGGTTTATTCACACAAAACATGCTTTTAAATGTAGACATCGTGAATAGTCTTTGCTTTATCAGACGCTGAATTGTCCAGTTCACATACAATCATCATTGCAAATAGTCATCATCAAGTACCGGGCCTGCTGGCGTAGGTGATCATGTTTCTCCACAACTTTCGATCTCGACAGTTCTTTATCATTTCTGTTGTTGACCTTCTGCCAAGCCATTCTCTTAAGCTGTCTGGTATATTATCTCTTTGCTTCCCTCTATCTCTTCGTCCCTCAATTTTTCCAGTTGTTACAATATATTCCAGTTGTTCTCTTCTCATTACATGGCCAAAAAATGATGATTGTTTCTTCCTAATATTGGAAATTAGCTCTCTTTTTGCATTGCCCTCTTTCAGAACATTTTTATTACTCTTCTTAGCTGTCCATGGTATTCTCAACATTCTTCTGTAAAACCACATTTCTACAGACTCCAGTGATTTTATTGTCTGTTGTCCTATTGCCCTTGATTAACATCCATATATTAAGACTGCCTCTAGATAATATTTAAGTATTCTTTTTCTTCTTTCTATTGTCAAAAATGATTTGCATAGTATCTTCCTCATTTTCTGGAAAGCTGCTTTTGCCTGAGCCATTCTGCATCTCACCTCTTTTGTAAATCTTCCGTCTGAGATTAACAAAGTTCCCAAATATTTAAATTCATTTACCTGTTTTAATATTGCTCCATTTCTTTTTTTTTTTATTTTGCACTGAAGTGATGTTTTTTTTCTTTGTTGTTACCATTACTTCTGTCTTTTTGCTATTAAGGCCGAGTCCTTTATTTTTGCTTTCTTTCACTATAATGTCCAACATTTCTTGTAACTCATTTACACTCTTAGCGATTAATACTGTATTATCAGCATACCTTAGATTATTTATATTATGACCTCCAATTGTTATTCCAGTCCAGGCATGCCCCTTATGGGTCTTAAAATAATCTCACTATAAATAGATTTGTTTATATTTATGTATATATATATATATATATATATATATATATATATTATATATATATATATATATATATATATATATATATATATATATATATATATATATATATATATATATATATATTATAGTGAGATTGCAAATAGTATGAAGATTAAAAACAAGCACCACATCCCTTAACCGACGAATATTTCGAAATAGTAATGCATGCAATCATGATGTTATGTTAAGAACACCCATAGGTGCTCCGATCTTCTCACGTTATTAACCAGTACACATCAACTAATAGGAAAATCTTAATAGAAAAGATTTAGATACACAATGTATTTCCGAGCTGTGATCGCAACCTTATGCTATAGTCTTGAGAATACATGCATGTAAGACATTGTTCACGACGGCTAATTTTTTAGTTAGCTTTTTGTGGCAGTGTTCCCTAGCGTTTGGCTTTTCGTAGCAGCGCTGTGCCACTGAGTACGGGTTCGATGCTGCTTCGGTCCATATATTGTTCTTTTTTTCCTGTTGTTGATTATTTGTCATTTTTTCCCAAGTGCTGTAAACATACCTCTTCCTCTGAATTGATTGACACATCAGCGATGTCTGTTCGGTGATGGTAACAATTCATCATACTCTTACAAAATTGAATCTGTGGTTTCTTCGTGTAGATAGTGAGATCCGATGTCCAGCGCTCTCAAAAACAAAAAACGGTGAAAAACAGGAGGCCCCGTGTGCACCCACGCACGTTAAAGAACCATTGGCAGTTGAAAATCGAAAAGAGTAGGCCTAAAGTGGCAGCTGTTCGGGCAAAAATTGTTAAGCAAATCTACTCATGCATGCCGAGGACGGCTGTGTCGGGTGGAAAGGTGCAGACATCGTGGCGCTGTTGTAAACTAGCAACACAACACATCCACGCTGCTTAACGGATGAACGCTAAGGAGAAGATCTTACTCTAACGAAATGCGGCCTAGTTCCAGCCAATGCCAATTTTCATCCCAAGTTCATACAGCCTAGACAGCGATGCAGTTTCACTTCCTTCAAAGTCATTTATTATACTCATTTCTCTCAGGTAGATATCTCTACCGGATCCACAGCTTGTCCAACTGATATATTTGCCGAACGGGTCAGTCTACCTGTTTCTTCATTGTCCTCAACATTAGCATAACTCGTGATAATGATGCATACAAAAGGATAGACTAAAAATGAATCGACATACACCAAGTCCAAGAAAACATAGAGCTCGTAAAACATTAAAAAATATATTCATGATCAATTCTGTTTTAAACATATAAGGACACATCAGACACAAGTCCACAAGAGGGTGATAACATTTATAGTCAACGAGGGAGAAAGAGGTAGTAGGTTGAGGAAACAGTTGTTTGTCACTGATACTTTGGTTGATTTCCTCATATGTGTCTTTCCGTGAAGATAAAATACACATGTGTCCTCTAATTTATATTTAAACGGGACACCGTGCAAATATCATTGATTGAGCAAAGTGGAGATATTTTGATGTTTCCCTATGAGACGTTACAGAAGAAGTTGTATTTTACAATTTAAAAACAGTTGTAGTTAAAAGTTGAATAACGCATTTCCCGAAACTCTCACATATGCAAATCATTAATTAATTTGTGACGAGCATTAGCCACTACAATGACAGAGCACTTGGCTTACCCTGACTGAAGCACACGCCATAGTATTGACCCTAACATGGTCTTTCCCCTGATGCTGCTAGGAGAAGAGAGGCGAGATAACGGAAAGTAAAGAAGATAACACTGAAAGTAAAGAATGTTTAAGGCAATAAATGGGAGATGCTTGATAAAACAGAAATAGCCACGAAACGATGAGCGTGCTAGGTTAAAAGAATAGTGTGACGCAGTGAGAATTGCTCTGTTGGTGTTGATGTCGCAGAATGAGAACCCGTCCTGGCTAGATGGTCTACATGTAAGATGTAGGCGTCTGAAAAAAGAAGGTCCCTGGTTCGATACCCATCACAAGTTAGGGTAATGGAAAAAAAAACAATAAAATCGAATACGAGCTTTACCCTCCCCTGGTCTCTGGGTAGTGAGATCCGATGTCTATAGCTCTCTCTGGGTAGTGAGATCCGATGTCTAGCCCTCTCTGGGTAGTGAGATCCGATGTCTAGCTCTCTCTGGGTAGTGAGATCCGATGTCTAGCCCTCTCTGGGTAGTGAGATCCGATGTCTAGCCCTCTCTGGGTAGTGAGATCCGATGTCTAGCTCTCTCTGGGTAGTGAGATCCGATGTCTAGCTCTCTCTGGGTAGTGAGATCCGATGTCTAGCTCACTCTGGGTAGTGAGATCCGATGTCTAGCCCTCTCTGGGTAGTGAGATCCGATGTCTAGCCCTCTCTGGGTAGTGAGATCCGATGTCTAGCTCTCTCTGGGTAGTGAGATCCGATGTCTAGCTCTCTCTGGGTAGTGAGATCCGATGTCTAGCTCTCTCTCTGGGTAGTGAGATCTGATGTCTAGCTCTCTCTGGGTAGTGAGATCCGATGTCTAGCTCACTCTGGGTAGTGAGATCTGATGTCTAGCTCTCTCTGGGTAGTGAGATCCGATGTCTAGCTCACTCTGGGTAGTGAGATCTGATGTCTAGCTCTCTCTGGGTAGTGAGATCTGATGTCTAGCTCTCTCTGGGTAGTGAGATCTGATGTCTAGCTCTCTCTGGGTAGTGAGATCCGATGTCTAGCTCTCTCTGGGTAGTGAGATCCGATGTCTAGCTCTCTCTGGGTAGTGAGATCCGATGTCTAGCTCTCTCTGGGTAGTGAGATCCGATGTCTAGCTCTCTCTGGGTAGTGAGATCCGATGTCTAACTCTCTCTGGGTAGTGAGATCCGATGTCTAACTCTCTCTGGGTAGTGAGATCCGATGTCTAACTCTCTGTGTAGTGAGATCCGATGTCTAGCTCTCTCTGGGTAGTGAGATCCGATGTCTAACTCTCTCTGGGTAGTGAGATCCGATGTCTAGCTCTTCTGGGTAGTGAGATCCGATGTCTAACTCTCTCTGGGTAGTGAGATCCGATGTCTAGCCCCCTCGGAAAGCGGCGAAAAATAGGAGGTCCTGTGTTCATACTGCGCACGCTAAAGAAGCCGTGGCAGTTGGAGATCGAAAAGAGTAGGCCAAAAACGGCCGCTGTCAGTGGGAAATAAATGGGAAAAATCTACCCACAACGTTAAAACTCTCCACGATAAAAATACGATAGTACTCCTAAAGTCGGAGAATATCTGCCTGTATGGCGGGAGACAGCTGAGCACACGGCTGCCAGTGTGAAAAATATGCAAACGCTATATTCAGGCAAAAATCAGTCCATCGGGACCTGGCTAAAGATATCAAGCTGGCGAATGCAAACAACAACAACATAACCCCTTCATTCGCCGCAGCTGTTGTTTGGAACATCTGTCATTTGATGGCCCATGTGCCAAACATTGTATTGAAATTATGAATTCAGAATGAGTTGAAGGCAGAGGCGGGCCATGCTACATGATTTAAAAAAAAACTGTTCATGAAGAGATATAGAGAAACAGGGATAAAAAGAGCTGGTAAGTTCAGCTGATGGAGAGGCGTGTGATACATGAGAAAGACACAAAGAGAGAGAGGGGGGAGGGAGAGGGGGGACCGCGCAATTGTAGAAGAAAAAACGAGAATAAACAGATCAGATACATAAATGAACAATGTAAAAATTGGAGAATTAGCAATTTTGAACCTTGGTGAACCGGAAGCCGTCGGTTGGGATCACACCCTACCTCTTGTCCTTTGTAGTTCAGTCCACTAACCACTGAGCTTTCGCGACTCCCTGTTATGTTTCCTAGTGCTTCTAATATTCCATCCATCTATCTTTTTCGTGGTCGACCATTGGGTCTGGTATTTTCACAACGTTTGCTGAAGACTCGTTGTGTTTTGAACTGTGTGCCTTGTCACGGAGCCAAACCATTTTATCTGTTGTTTCTTTATATATTCTATGGTGGGGACTATTTCTAGCTTTTTTCTCAGTTCTTCATTTCTGATCTTATCTCAGACTGTTTCCTGTCATTCGTCTAACACATTTAATCTCAGTAGAGGTTATTTTTCTTATTGTTCTTGCATCTAATGTCCAGCTCTGGCATTGGTAGCACAACGTTGGGATGAAGATTGTATTGTATAGTGCTCGTTTATGTTGTATATACTGATATGAAAGTGAATAACATCAGAATTAAAACTACAAATTGTAAATGCTAAATTTACTCAAAATCCCTGTATGATGCAGAAACATGGAGATGAAATAAGAAAACAGAGCAGAAAATGAAGCCTTTGAAATGTTGATCTATAGGAAAATTGGGAGAATTGGATGGAAGGAAAAGAAGAAAAACAAGCAAGCTCTGAATCAGCAGAAAATTAAAAAAAAAAAAACCACTTAACACAATTTCAAAAAGACAGCTGGAAAGTTTTCAGACATGTACAGAGACATAATACCCTTCTAGAAGTCATCTTGGAAGGGAAGGTACAAGGTAGACGAGGCAGAGGCAGAACAAGACTAAAGTGGACTGATAACATCAAAAGGTGGACAGGTAAACCTATGACAACGTGCATCATCAAGACAAGTAAAAAAAAAAAAAGTAAAGTACCCTTGTCACGCCAAGTGGCGTATAGGGAAATATGGTGTTAGTGACACTATATTTACAGACCTTCAGCACATGATTTTTGGGGTAATGTGGTCGGTATTGCGCCCGTGCTGCTTTACTTTCCCGGAAAAAAAATCCGGTACCCATTTTTTTTGTTAAGGCCATCAAGACAAGAGAAAGAGTAAAATGTCACTCTTAGCAGGGGAAATAATTCCGTACAAGCGCTGACTTTTGTATAGTATTTTCTCAATCTTCTAATTATCTACCTTGCTGGACAACCCGCTACACAACTGCTCAGGTAGGACAGGAGGTGGTTGAGGAGGTCTGTGGATATAGAAGATCAAACACTGTAGTATCTGTAGGATGAACAAAAGTCAGCTTCGTCAGCAGAACCTCAGGCATGTCGACTTAATCCCCTATGAGCTTGTTGCTCTTTACAGCGTGTTGCTTGTCGCGGAAAGTTACAAGTCTTTTTTAACTGTTGTGCGGGTCCAGATAGTGTATTGTCAGTGGTAGTTGACGAGGCATCAATGAAGCTACTGTATCAGCTATGTCCCCATCCTGGGTCAACAGGCTAAGAACATGTATCGGATCAATACCAACGTCAGCATCTTTGCTGTTTCCTGATATAAATATAACAGCTGCTCTTGAAGTCATCGTCACCCCTAAAGAGCAGTCCATGGTTTTCACAGAACGATGACTTTCTCAGTAATTCTTTAGAATCCAGCAAACTAGTAGACGTAATGCACATCAAAACAAGGTCAGCATCACATCACTAACTGGTTTAGATGCGCTAGATAACTGCTTCGTGTTTTCATCTACTCATTTGGTGTCCAGGTTCAATAAACTCCCAACCAAAAAGCGTTGAGAGTGGGTTATGTTTGTTACGACCATAATAGCCTCAGGATTCGCCAAGCCTCTGACAATGGACAATCTGAGGTTTTTTTGTTTGCTCGTTTGTCTGAGAGCGCAGAGACCTGGCGTGATACTGAACAGTCGTACATAAATGTGTATGTGTGCGACAACCTGATCGCACTTTTAGTTACCAATTTCTGTAGAAGAATCCAAAATTATTCAACAAAAGTTCTCGACTATACAAACACGCCACATTTTAGGAATTACATTTCTGAACAAATGACATTTAAGTATGATAAACAACTCAAACTTATGATCAACACTTACCTATGCATGTGAAAGCTGGAAAACATCAAAAGTTATTGAGGAAAAAAAAATAAACGCTTTTGAAGACAAATGCCTACTATGTACAATGGAATGAATTCAATACTAATATTGAAATAAGAGAAAAGGTCATGCAACCAAAGATCTCATCTACAATTAAGGAAAGAAGATGGACATATGTTGAACATGTGATGAGAAGAGACAACAAGAGAATTCCAAAACAGGCTCTTCTATGGGAAACATCAGAATACAGAAAACGAGGAAGACCTAAAGAGACACTAAAAGGAATACTTATAAGAGAAGTAAGGTTGGCAGGCACCGACTCATTAGATAAGATCGAACCTCTCACCCAAATTAGAGATTTGGTGGCGAAAAACACTACAACGACGTGTAACGGCGCGGGAAGTATCAAGAATGATAAACAAATCTATATCAGTTTAAGTAATAACTAATTAAATATAATAACAGTAACACGAATTGTCAAATTAATAATAATAATAATAATAATGCACAAATGCTACAAAACAAGTAATATATCACACCAATACATTTCTTTTTGTAACTGCAACTGGAGGTGAAACTAGGAAGGGCATCTCTAGTCGGAGTCAATGCTTACTTTACACCGCAAGTTAATAAATGTCATCATTTCTTGTAAATCATACAATCCGGCGAAGGTCTGAAGCGGTGCACATTTAGAAATAGTATCCATATTTCATTCACAATAAATCTACCAATCGCGGCACTGTTTTTGACAAGGATATAAGACTGAACGCTCGACTGGAGCACACATCACCTAGACCTGATCGTTCTCTGACGACCGTTCGACAAACACTAGATTACGATTTTTCTCCAGAGTCGCATTTTTCCTTCATTTCTTGCTTTCCCCAACGACTTCACCAAACGCAAATCAAACATGGAAAGCGATGCGCAAACACGTCATCTCGTCCGGCTTGTCCCGAAATTCTCCCGCCTAAACACACTCGCGTTAAACGGACAATGACACTAACATGTTGAGGGTTCCCAAATCATTTCTGTCTTTCTTCATTCTATTAATTGATCCCGCTGTCTCCCATTAGCTTTATAAACTTATCACCACTGTCTCCTATTACATTTATAAACTCATCACCGCTGTCTCCTATTAGCTTTATAAACTCATCACGGCTGTCTCCTATTACTTTTATAAACTCATCACCGCTGTCTCCTATTACTTTTATAAACTTATCACCGCTGTCTCCTATTACTTTTAAAAACTCATCACCGCTGTCTCCTATTACTTTTATAAACTCATCCCCGCTGTCTCCTATTACTTTTATAAACTCATCCCCGCTGTCTCCTATTACTTTTATAAACTTATCACCGCTGTCTCCTATTACTTTTATAAACTTATCACCGCTGTCTCCTATTACTTTTATAAACTTATCACCGCTGTCTCCTATTACTTTTATAAACTCATCCCCGCTGTCTCCTATTACTTTTATAAACTCATCACCGCTGTCTCCTATTACTTTTATAAACTTATCACCGCTGTCTCCTATTACTTTTATAAACTTATCACCGCTGTCTCCTATTACTTTTATAAACTCATCCCCGCTGTCTCCCATTAGTTTTATAAACTCATCCCGCTGTCTCCCATTAGTTTTATAAACTCATCCCCGCTTTCTCCCATTATTTTTATAAACTCATCCCCGCTGTCTCCCATTAGTTTTATAAACTCATCCCCGCTGTCTCACATTAGTTTTATAAACTCATCCCCGCTGTCTCACATTAGTTTTATAAACTCATCCCCGCTGTCTCCCATTAGTTTTATAAACTTATCCCCGCTGTCTCCCATTAGTTTTATAAACTCATCCCCGCTGTCTCACATTAGTTTTATAAACTCATCCCCGCTTTCTCCTATTACCTTTATAAACTCATCCCCGCTGTCTCCCATTAGTTTTATAAACTCATCACCGCTGTCTCACATTACTTTTATAAACTCATCCCCGCTGTCTCCTATTACTTTTATAAACTCATCCCCGCTGTCTCCTATTACTTTTATAAACTTATCACCGCTGTCTCCTATTACTTTTATAAACTTATCACCGCTGTCTCCTATTACTTTTATAAACTCATCCCCGCTGTCTCCTATTACTTTTATAAACTCATCACCGCTGTCTCCTATTACTTTTATAAACTTATCACCGCTGTCTCCTATTACTTTTATAAACTTATCACCGCTGTCTCCTATTACTTTTATAAACTTATCACCGCTGTCTCCAATTACTTTTATAAACTTATCACCGCTGTCTCCTATTACTTTTATAAACTCATCCCCGCTGTCTCCCATTAGTTTTATAAACTCATCCCCGCTGTCTCCCATTAGTTTTATAAACTCATCCCCGCTTTCTCCCATTATTTTTATAAACTCATCCCCGCTGTCTCCCATTAGTTTTATAAACTCATCCCCGCTGTCTCACATTAGTTTTATAAACTCATCCCCGCTGTCTCACATTAGTTTTATAAACTCATCCCCGCTGTCTCACATTAGTTTTATAAACTCATCCCCGCTGTCTCCCATTAGTTTTATAAACTCATCCCCGCTGTCTCACATTAGTTTTATAAACTCATCCCCGCTTTCTCCTATTACCTTTATAAACTCATCCCCGCTGTCTCCCATTAGTTTTATAAACTCATCCCCGCTGTCTCACATTAGTTTTATAAACTCATCCCCGCTGTCTCACATTAGTTTTATAAACTCTTGCCCGCTGTTTCCCATAATTTTCTAAACTCATCCCTGCTGTCTCTCATCATCATCATGTACCATACCGGTTGCCGTAGGCGATCATGTCCTTCCACAATCTTCTATCTACAGTGCATCGTATCAGTTCTGTTGTTGACTGCTTTCCATGCCATGACACCAAGCTATCCAGTATTTTCTCTCTTTGTCGTCCGCGATCTCTCTTTCCTTTTATTTTGCCAGTTGTAACCATGTATTCCAACTTTCCTCTTCTCATGATGTACCCGAAAAATGTTGATTGTTTCTTTCTGATGTTTTTAGGAACTGATTTTTTGTGTTGGCTTCTTTGAGAACTTCCTCATTGGTCTTTTTAGCTGTCCAGGGAACTTTCAACATTCTTCTGAGAAATCCCATCTCTGTGGCCTCTAATCGACTTTTTATTTGTTTGTCTACTGTCCATGATTCGCTTCCATAGGTCAGAATTGGTTCTATATAGCACCGATGAACTCTCTTTCTCATTTCTATTGACATAGATTTGTTGCATAAGATATTTTTCATTTTCTGATATGCTATTTTGGCCTGAGCTATTCTACCTGTTATTTCCGTGGTGCATCTTCCATTCGATGTTATTATTGTGCCCAAGTATTTGACGCGTTGCACTTGTTTCAAATTTGTCCGGAAGAACATCAGACGACCATCTTTACCCCAACTGAATTAGATGTTGCCCTCAAAGGATTGAAACTCAAAAGTTCCCCTGGTAAAGATGGAATCTCTAACGAAATCTTCCTAAATCTGGGGCAGAAAGCCAAGAGCAAATTTCTAAGGATAATAAATGCTAGCTGGAAGGGAGGTCATGTGCCGGCAATCTGGAAAGAAGCTATTATGGTGCCCATCCTCAAGCGTGGAAAAGACCCACTAGACCCAAGTAGTTATAGACCAATTAGCCTACTGAGCTGCCTATGTAAGCTCATGGAAAGGCTGGTTAACAGAAGACTTATGTGGATTTTGAGACAAACCAACAAATCGTACCACAACAAAGTGGCTTCCGTCAGCACTGATCAACTGAAGACCTGGTCACATACATTGCACAGGAAATAGAGGATGCTTTACAAGAAAAGAAACACACACTGGCAGTGGTGGTCGACATGGAGAAGGCTTTTGATAGGGTTTGGCGAGAGGGTTTAAAGAACAAGCTTTCTAGACTTGGCATCCAGGGTCATTTATTCAATTGGGTCTCTCAATACCTTCAGGATAGAACGGCCAGTGTACAAGTTCAAGGTCAGCTAAGTAAGAAGGTCTCTATCGAACAAGGTGTCCCTCAAGGCGGAGTCTTGTCCCCAACACTCTTTTTAATTTTCATAAATGACACCGTAATGGACATTCCACCCAGAATACACTCAGCAATATATGCATATGATCTGGCATTATGGGCTCGCGAGGAAAGTATGTCGGTGGCTGGACCCAGGATGCAAGATGCCCTAGGTGAACTTGAAAAGTAGACGAACACCTGGTTCTTACCAATCAACGAAAGAAAAACTACATATACAATTTTCAGCCTTTCAAGAAAAACACTCTCTGCAAACTTGAAGATAAAAGACCATACACTCCCTATTGACCACAACTCAACATATCTTGGTGTCACCATGAATCGCAGAATGACTTGCAAAAATCAGATAGACAGAGCAAGGATAAAAGCCAGGAAACGAACAAATATTATGAAGAAATTGGCAGGAACGGACTGGGGGGCAGACAGCAATATTTTGAAAAGACTATACGAAGGAAAAGTCAGACCAGTTCTAGAGTATGGAGTCACAGCCTGGGCTATGGCTTCCAAATCACACCTAAGCAAAATTAACAGAACACAGAACCAAGCTGCCCGTATCATCACTGGTGCTATGAAATCTACACCTATCAAGACTCTAGAAACAGTAACAGGTTTACAACCCTTAGATGACAGACGGGTCACTAAAGTATTGCAACAAGCGGAGAAATATAGAAGGCTCCTTAGCCACCCCATGCACCAAAGAATATCTGCTTCCGGAATTGTACGACTAAAGAGGAGCAACTTCGTTGCAATTGCCAATGAACTAACTACTGGAGACCCAGTACTTTCCCAAACAATATCGAAACCCTTAGGCCCATCCGATATGTCTCACCCAATCAGACACAGAAAGAAAACACATAGCAGAAGAACACATACACAATACCTACCCACAGGACTCTTGGTCCCACATATACACAGAGGTATATACTCCATACCCTGGAGGAGAAACTATATGGGGCAATCGATTCGCTTAAACAGACAGCTGACTTCATGAGAGACTCTGGAATCCTACTCTGATTGAGTCTTGATCGCAGAGAGAGAGAGAGAGAGAGAGAGAGAGAGAGAGAGAGAGATCTGTCCTGTTTATTTTTATGCTGCATGCTGGTGATGATTGTTTCTTCGATATGACCATTACTTTTGTTTTCTTACTATTCAGACTGAGACCTTTCTTGATACTTTCTTTTACTATTATGCCTATCATTTCTTGTAGTTCATTCTCTGTCTCTGCTATTAAGACTGTCATCCACATATCGCAAATTATTTATATTGTAACCGTTGACTTCAATTCCTTTTTTGTCTACTTTTGATCTCATAAATGAAATTTGATTGAAAATGATTGATCCCGCTGTCTCTACCAGTTTTATAAAAGTATCATCGCTTCCCCCATTAATTCTATAACCTTATCATCGCTGACACCTTTAAGTTACATAAACTCATCATTGCAGTCATCTTTTACTTTCAAAAACTCATCCTTGCAATCACCTTTTAGTTTCATAAACCCATCATTGCAGTTATCCTTTAGTTTCACGAGCTCATTCTTACACTCACCTTTTAGTTTTATAATCTTAAACTTGCTGTAAATGAGTGCAGTGGGTCACATGTCTAGCTTGATAATGTAAAGTAAATATCACTATGGTGACCTCACTGACTAACCAGTCTTGCAAGCATGGATAAAAGAAAGAAGGTAAATCGGTACTTGAAAAATGCCTCGTCGACGTCGGATATGTTGTGCCGAAAAGCGCAAAATATCGCTGTTTGCTGTAAACGGTAACAAAGTGTCCTGTTAGTGTTGAACGATGAAAAAAGGTAGACTTCGAACCAACACAGAAGAAGATACACTTATCCTGTCTCCCAAAAGTTTCATAATCCCACCATCACTGTGTCCCATAATTTTAATAAACCCACCATCACTGTCTCCCATAATTTTAATAAACCCACCTTCACTGTGTCCCATAAGTTTCATAAACCCACCTTCACTGTGTCCCATAAGTTTCATAAACCCACCATCACTGTGTTCCATTATTTTAATAAACCCACCTTCACTGTCTCCCATAAGTTTCATAAACCCACCATCACTGTGTCCCATAATTTTAATAAACCCACCTTCACTGTCTCCCATAATTTTAATAAACCACCATCACTGTCTCCCATAATTTTAATAAACCCACTATCACTGTCTCCCATAATTTTAATAAATCCACCTTCACGTCTCACAAAAGTCTCTTAATTAAACCCACCATCACTGTCTTCCAAAAGTTTCATAAACCCACCATCACTACGCCTCCCAAAAGTTTCATAAACCCACCTTCACTGTCTCCCATAATTTTAATAAACCCACTTTCACTGTCTCCCAAAAATTTCATAAACCTGCCTCCACTGTCTCCCACAATTTTAATAAACCCACCTTCACTGTCCCCCCTAAGTTTCATAAATCCACCATCACTGCGCCTCCTAAAAGTTTCATAAACCCACCATCACTGTCTCCCATAATTTTAATAAACCCACCTTCACTGTCTCCTAAAATTTTAATAAACCCACCTTCACTGTCCCCCATAAGTTTCATAAACCCACCACCACTGCGCCTCCTAAAAGTTTCATAAACCCACCATCACGGCGCCTCCTAAATGTTTCATAAACCCACCATCACTGCGCCTCCTAAAAGTTTCATAAACCCACCATCTCTGCGCCTCCTAAAAGTTTCATAAACCCACTATCACGGCGCCTCCTAAAAGTTTCATAAACCCACCATCACTGCGCCCTTTAAAAGTTTCATAAATCCACTATCACTGTCTTCCAAAAGTTTCATAAACCCATCTTCACTGTCCCCCATAAGTTTCATAAACCCACCATCCCTGTGTCCCATAATTTTAATAAACCCACCTTCACTGTCTCTCAAAAGTTTCATAAACCCCATCTTCACTGTCTCCCAAAAGTTTCATAAACCCCATCTTCACTGTCTCCCAAAAGTTTCATAAACCCACCTTCACTGTCTCCCAAAAGTTTCATAAACCCACCATCACTGCTTCCCAAAAGTTTCATAAACCCACCATCACTGTCTCCCTAAAGTTTCATAAACCCACCATCACGGTCTCCCAAAAGTTTCATAAACCCACCTTCACTGTCTCCCAAAAGTTTCATAAACCCACCTTCACTGTCTCCCAAAAGTTTCATAAACCCACCTTCATTGTTTCCCAAAAGTTTCATAAACCCACCTTCACTGTCTCCCAAAAGTTGCATAAACCCACCTTCACTGTCTCCCAAAAGTTTCATAAACCCATCTTCACTGTCCCCCATAAGTTTCATAAACCCACCATCCCTGTGTCCCATAATTTTAATAAACCCACCTTCACTGTCTCCCAAAAGTTTCATAAACCCCATCTTCACTGTCTCCCAAAAGTTTCATAAACCCCCCTTCACTGTCTCCCAAAAGTTTCATAAACCCACCATCACTGCCTCCCAAAAGTTTCATAAACCCACCATCACGGTCTCCCTAAAGTTTCATAAACCCCATCTTCACTGTCTCCCAAAAGTTTCATAAACCCACCTTCACTGTCTCCCAAAAGTTTCATAAACCCACCTTCACTGTCGCTCAAAAGTTTCATAAACCCACCTTCACTGTCTCCCAAAAGTTTCATAAACCCACCTTCACTGTCTCCCAAAAGTTTCATAAACCCACCTTCACTGTCTCCCAAAAGTTTCATAAACCTACCTTCACTGTCTCCCAAAAGTTTCATAAACCCACCTTCACTGTCTCCCAAAAGTTTCATAAACCCACCTTCACTTTGTCCCAAAAGTTTGACAAACCCACATTCACTGTTTCCCATAAGTTTCATAAACCCGCCATCACTGCCTCCCAAAAGTTTCATAAACCCGCCATCACTGCCTCCCAAAAGTTTCATAAACCCGCCATCACTGCCTCCCAAAAGTTTCATAAACTCATTATTGCTTCCTTTATTAATTTCATAAAGTCATCCTCTTCAGCCACAAAAGCATTGTAAACTTAGCCAAGCAGACCATTCTGACTTAAAAACCATAAAATAAAATCATCTTCATTGGTTCAAAATTTCATAAACTCATCATCGATCCTTCATGTCATACACCCCAGCCTCATCAACTATTCAATAAACACCTTCATTACCACGTCCCTTGTTCCAAAATTCATTCTCAAAGAACCATGATTCCAAAAATGAAAACCACTAATCATTTGGTTCATAAATCCATTCTCACAGAACCATGATTCCAAAAATGAAAACCACCAATCATTTGGTTCATAACTCCATTTTCACAGAACCATGATTCCAAAAATGAAAACCACCAATCATTTGGTTCATAAACCCATTCTCACAGACCTCTAGGTTCCCATAAAATATCATCAGATGCCACCCCACTGCTGCCCCTCCTCCCCCCCTCCCCACTCTATAATCACTTATCCCCGAACAAAAACCAAATAACGCGAAGACCACCCATAACTGTTGATTAACCAAAATTGTTGATTCACACATTTCTTTTTCAAAGGTTACGGTAAAATAAAAATTCAGACATGCACACATCGGCGACTGCACTGGACAAGCGGCCTTATTCTCTGGTCATAATAGTCCCCACCCCGACGAGGCAAACTTCGGTAATGGGGAATTGTAAATATAGTTTTCTCTCTCTCTCTCTCTCTCTCTCTCTCTCTCTCTCTCTCTCTCTCTCTCTCTCTCTCTCTCTCACTTTTTAAATACTAAATGTAAGCAATTTACTCAAAATCATAATCACCGTTACAATTTAAAACAAAAAACAAAAAAAAAACTACACGTTTGTCACAGCAAAAATTCTCAGAAAGGATGAAGGTCATTGCAGAAACCTGAGGTGAACAGTTTGACCCCACACAACAAAAGCACGTCCTTGGCCTAAAAGGCATGTCCTGGATTCAAGATGTAATATCTAAAATGTTCCCAAATTTCACGAAGAGAAAGGAGGTTCACACATTGCAACCTGTTTGTCTAGGAAGTGGGGGAATGTGGCACAAAGTTATGTCCCTTAGCAATGGTGCTGGTGATGTGGACAATTTAGGTG
Organism: Megaustenia siamemsis; assembly: GCA_032433765.1. Taxonomy (NCBI): domain Eukaryota; kingdom Metazoa; phylum Mollusca; class Gastropoda; order Stylommatophora; family Ariophantidae; genus Megaustenia; species Megaustenia siamemsis. Next base: position 60,886,155 of record JAVIAB010000008.1, read on the forward strand.
AAGAAGAAATCATTTTCACTGCCCGATGTGCAAAAATGATGATCTGTCCACCAATGAAACTAAGAAATCTGGTAAAGATATCAACAATAGCCAGGCTTCAGAGCACAAGATAGAAAGCAGAGCTCAAAGAACAAAAAAAACACAAGGAAGAAAACAGAATATATGGAAGAAAGCAGAGCTAAAAAAGGAAAGAAAGCAGAGCTGAAGTAAGAAAACAGAACACAAGGAAGAAAACAGAACACAAGGAAGAAGACAAAGTTCAAGGAAGAAAACAGAGCTCAAGGAAGAAAGCAGAGTTCAAGGAAGAAAACAGAATATATGGAAGAAAGCAAAGCTAAAAAAAGAAAGAAAGCAGAGCTGAAGTAAGAAAACAGAACACAAGGAAGAAAACAGAACACAAGGAAGAAGACAAAGTTCAAGGAAGAAAGCAGAGCTCAAGGAAGAAAGCAGAGCTCAAGGAAGAAAACAGAGCTCAAGGAAGTAAACAGAATGGCTCGAGAATCTTGATAAAATCCTAGTAGAATCCTGATCGACGTGCACGAACTCCGTAGCACGGTCTGTGGGATCAACGGTGTGAGTAAATTTCTACTGATAATTGTGCCCGGGAAGCGGCCGTATTTCTATCCTACTCTTTTCGATTTTAACTGTCAATGGATTTTTAATGTGCGCAAGTGCATTGGGAACCTCTTCTCTTGTTTATTGCTGTTATTCGGATCGGATAGCAAGATACCAAGAGACCAGGAGTAGGTAACGTCATAAAGAAACCACGGATTCAATGTTCCTATTTTTGAAGAAAAAAAAATTACCACCGCTTCAGGTGGGCCTTGAACTCGTGTCTTTCCTGTACTGACGCCGACGTCGTACCTCTAGACTACCCTTGTCCCATAACCCCGTTTCTAGATCAATTATTCTAACGTAAGCAGTCAGTTACGAGTCGTTGATCGCATTCAGCCCAGGTGCTCTAAAGGGCCCCAATCGCGAGCCTTAAAATGCAGTCTGAAAAAGCCAATTACATTGATTTGAGTCGTCATGAGGTTTTTAAAATGATTGCTCTTTTATTTAACTATTTTTGTTTCATCCATTTTTTGTTTATCAGCAACTCTGACAGAGTGCGAGCAACATGACCTCAGATCACAACAGGATCCACTTCTTACATCGGTTATTTCTGTTGCAACAACTGGATACACTTCTTACATCGGTTATTTTTGTTGCAACAACTGGATACACTTCTTACATCGGTTATTTTTGTTGCAACAACTGGATACACTTCTTACATCGGTTATTTATGTTGCAACAACTGGATACACTTCTTACATTGGTTATTTTTGTTGCAACAACTGGATCCACTTCTAACATTGGTTATTTTTGTTGCAACAACTGGATCCACTTCTAACATTGGTTATTTTTGTTGCAACAACTGGATCCACTTCTTACATTGGTTATTTTTGTTGCAACAACTGGATCCACTTCTTACATTGGTTATTTTTGTTGCAACAACTGGATCCACTTCTTACATTGGTTATTTTTGTTGCAACAACTGGATCCACTTCTTACATTGGTTATTTCTGTTGCAACAACTGGATCCACTTCTTACATTGGTTATTTCTGTTGCAACAACTGGATCCACTTCTTACATTGGTTATTTTTGTTGCAACAACTGGATCCACTTCTTACATTGGTTATTTTTGTTGCAACAACTGGATCCACTTCTTACATTGGTTATTTCTGTTGCAACAACTGGATCCACTTCTTACATTGGTTATTTCTGTTGCAACAACTGGATCCACTTCTTACATTGGTTATTTATGTTGCAACAACTGGATCCACTTCTTACATTGGTTATTTATGTTGCAACAACTGGATCCACTTCTTACATCGGTTATTTCTGTTGCAACAGTAAGAACCGCTTCTTACATCTGTAATTAAAACTAAAAAATATGAAGCTGTTGCTACGCTCAAGTTATAAAAATCTAACGGCCTGGCCAGAACCATCTTACATGTGAAAAATAAAAGGTGAATGAAAAAGAGGTAGACAAAGAGAACACAGATTGATGACATCACTGACTCGATGGGAAAAACAATGGAACGAACACAGAGCTCGGGAACAGAAAATGTATACTACAAAAAGATCATGAATAGTCCATCATAATGGCACCCCAAAAACTGCCAAGCGATCAACGTGGCTGTTTTTGTACTACTACCCACCAGAACGGACAAACTACAGATTCCTCTGCAATAAGCAGAAAATAAGGAAAGCACAATGTAGTCCGACACGTCTGAAATAAACATAAAATGGTATTGAGAAGCTAAATAAAAAGACAAGACAAACTACAACGTTTCGGCAAAAAACCTTCATCAGGTACACCAAATTATACACATTAAATACAAAAATCCAAGCCAGAAAAACACGACACGGCTCTAATAAATGCAGTTCGACGCATCAAAAGCATAATTGGAAGTACTAAGGACTGACATCCACCTTGAGGCATTAACAATATCACCCTCGTGTCAGCATGTTTATTGTAAACTTCCCATTTCATGAAACTAACTGTTGTGTTGAAGATGTTGAGGTTAAAGTTCAGAGATGCAAAGATAAATGTCTGATTCTTACGTTATATTTTAACTCATTTTATTTTTCTTATAATTTTTTTAAAGCGAATAATGGGCAGTAGACAAGCAAATGAAAAAACGATTACAGGCAAAAAGAGATTTCTCAGAGGAATATTGAGAGTTCCCTGAACAGCTAAAAAGACAAACGAGGTAATTCTCAAACAGATCAACACAAAAAGAGAGCTCATAAAAAACATCAGAAAGAAAAAAATGATTACAATTTTTCGGACACTTTATTAGAAGAGGAAGTTAGAATACTTGGTTACAACTGGCAAAATACAGGGAAAGAAATATCGAGGAAGACAGAGCGAGAAGATACTAGATATCTTGGTGTCGTGGCACGGTAAATACTCAAAATGGATAGAAAATTGTGGAAGGACATGAGCGCTTCCGCCAAACGGTATGGCACATGATGATGAACTACTTATGTATACGTCAATCAATGAGATAAATATATTTCAATGTGGTGTTCTGTGAACATAAAAAACAAGGACAATGAATATTCTAGTCATGTATTACACATAACGGCCTAGAGAAGATCATGATGAAGGACATAGTTTCAGGTGAAACAGAGATAGAAAAACAAAGATGAAGGTAGATGGAAGATATCACAGACGAGCTGGAACTAACTGCTGCAGACGCTGGACATCTCGCACTGAACACGTGAACTTTTTTTTTTACTGAACGCAACATATTCACTAGAACAATATAAACGATCAGGATGAGCGCTTTGTTGGTTGCTGGATAAGATATGGGAATGTCCTGCGCGCAGTGTCATCCCTTCAGATCTAAAGCCCAACAGAGAAACTTCAGAGCAGTTGTCGTGGTAGTCAAGTTTCCACAGGGACAAGCTACATGATGATGATTACGTACCGTGTTCCAACTTCATAGCTATCTTTGGACATATTTTTTTTTGGAACCAGATTTCATAGCAGCTCGTACGAAACACGCCACTTGCATTTTTTTTTTAAACAATCTAACAACGAGCTGCAATGATTGCGTCTTTCAACCTGACACGTCCGACTCGCACATTTCTGTGGGAAGTGTTTTAATTCCTAGTCACCTGGCCAGGTTGGGGTGTCTCTATTTCCGGGACCACGACCACCACCGATGTGGAAGTGAAGCCAATGATGACGACACCGACAGTGTCTGGCTTCCTGTGAGTAATTGAATAAGTGTTATCAGCTCATTACTTCACTGGTGTCATCATCATCATCGTGTGCCATACCGGTTGACGTAGGCAATCATGCCCTTCCACAATTTTCTATCCACAGTACATCGTATCAATTATGTTGATGACTTTTCCATGACATGGCGCCATTTTCTCTCTTTGTCGTCCACGATCTCTCTTTTCCTGTATTTTGCCAGTTGTTACCTAGTACTCCAAATTTCCTCTTCTCATGATGTGTCCGAAAAATTTCGATTATTTCTTTATGATGTTTTTAGGAGCTCCCTTTTTGTGTTGCCCTCTTTGAGAATTTTCTCGTTGGTGTTTTTAGCTGTCCAGGGAACTTTCAACATTCTTCTGATAAATCTCTATGGCCTCTAACCGTCTTTTCATGTGTTTGTCTACTGTCCGTGATTAACTTCCATAGGTCACAGGTGTAAACTGCAATATTTTGGAGCTGAGTTAGCCAAAGTTCTGACTCGTTTTGTAGGTTTGAACATCAATATATACAATATCTTTGTTTAACTTAATCAACATTTATTTGTTGTGCATACTCCAGTATTGGTGAGGTTTCGTCCGTGTGGCTGCCGGGATTCTGGTCATGGTCAGAGGAGCCAAGAATACAGCCACTGTCAACTGACGTGTCGTAAGAGGTGACTAGAAAGGCTGGGGTCAAGATCTTTGCCGATGATACTACGGAGTTCGTGTATCTGAGCTCACCGTCACATTCAGTGCTTTCGTTAGGATGTGGAGGGAGTGTTTCATATTGGGGAACGTGGTGAAGAGGGGATCTTTGGAGTTTCTCGTTGTGCAATGAAGAAGGTCTGTCGACTTTGCTAAACTAAGGAAGGGATCTAAAAACTATGGAGTTGTCCGTTGTGTGATGATGATGATGATGACGACGATATGTTGATTAAACTAAAATTAAGGAGGTAAAGGTTAAGTACGAGACATGAATCGGCGTCTTAGCACGCGAGTTTTCACCCATATGTGATGGGCCGCCTATCCAGAAGTGTTCAAAGGCTTATGGATAGTGTCGCTTTAAGCATCGAGACTCACGATGCCAGGCGTCATTCATCACCTTCCCAGAGTAATATCCTGGTACAAATTTCTGCCAGCGGCTGGGTCGACCGTGAGGGTATTTTTTTTTATCCAATCCACGAGTACAATTCAAACTGCTACCAGCAGGAATCGAAAGTAGGTTGTCCGAACGTCGGTAGCCCTGTTTATAATTTTCCCAAATAGGCTACCGAGACCAACTAAGGTGGCGATCTGAGAGCTATGGAGTTGCCCGTTGTGTAATTAATGATGAAGATCTGTCTACTAAACTAAAACTATGCTCATCATCATCATCATCGAGTGCCCTTTCCACACCGAAGGTTGGCTACCATGGAGCGCCATTCCACTCTGTCTCTTGCTTTGATGGTGCAGATTGGCATAGGCTGACTTGTCCATCTTTTGATATTACTCGTCCATGTTAGTCTTGGTCTGCCTTTGCCTCTTTTACCTTGTATTTTCCCTTCTAATATTACTTTTATTAGACTGTTATATCTTTTAACATGACCCAAAAATTGCATTTGTCTTGCTCTAATTGTGTTTAGTAGTTCTTTTTCAAAACTAGAGGTTAGATATGCTGTAGGCGCTCGAAATCTAACCTTGTAAGTTTTTACGGACTCTGACATTGTAAGTAAGCAAAACGGGTATACAGTCGCGTCATTGGTGTTTGTGGAATATGGCGCTGATGCTAATATTTTGTTTACAATCATCATTACATTTAAGAGTGATGTAGATAGCAAAACGCCAGGCCACCATATTTCCGCAGGGAAAATAGATAAGAAAAGTTAAAAGGGGGAATGTGACTACCCTGTTTAATAAAACAAAGTCAAAAACTATCAACATATTATTATATTATTGGCAGCATTTATTCCACTTCTGCAGCCTGCGGAAGTTGTGTGGGGCAGGGGGGTGATGCTTATTTGTAAAGCAGAAGAATAAAGAGCGCATGTCCAATGACGTCACCACGAGGTATTTGAGTTAGAGATTATGTCTCTAATGATGGCGTGAAAACTATTTTTTTCTTTATTTTAAATGTCATTACCACAATCATCATGCCATAAGAAATAAGCTCAATAGAGAGGCCCTCAGAATAAGACTAATATCATAATGGACAAACCACTATGGGCATGGCCAACAAAATGTGATCCCCAAACACTAACGATGTGGTCTTGTAGACTACGCAATCACGTTTACCTTTCGGTAACATTTTAATTAATCAGTCTATAAATCCTACACTACTTTTAGGATTGCCTCGAAAATTGAGTTTGTCCGTTGTCCCAATTCAACCCTTGAGACTGACGAGTTCAAACAGCACCACGACACAACCCACTCCTCCTTCCGCTCATCGTTCATTATCGTTTGTCTTTAGTTAGGACTGGCGTCACTGCAATCAGGGATTTCCCATATCCGCTCTGCTACACATTCCAGCAACCATCGAAATATTCGTCTGATTGTTCCTGTCTTGCATTGAGTGAACGTGTTGCCTTCTCTTTTGTTGAGAATACTATTCATGTGTTTGCCCTTCGTGGTGCCACGTTCCACCATTCTTTTGACAAGTGAGTTATCCTCCGCTTCGTTGTCGCCTTCCACTGAGATAATACTTCTAAACGCCAAAGCTACATGTCATTTATGTCAATTTTTAAGATTCCTTACACAATGACAGATCCTGCCAACCAGTTGGCTATCTCACAGCCACGAACTTTCACTTGCCAAGGGTAAGATATAAAGTTAGTCTGTTAACGTGAGACACATCACCCACTCTTTGCGAAGCATAATCTTATCAATCCGGTGAAGCTTGCTTTATGAGTGAGTCAATATGACCACATGTGTTGTTTGTTTCTTAACCAACCATATAACAGCTTCGCCACAACCTTAATCTCCATGCCTGTGCTGGAGATAGTAGTCCTGTAAGCTCCTGCGCATTTCTCTGTCAACTTTCTATTGGCTGACATGGCAAAACTCCAGCCAGTCTTCCCCAACCCCCTAATTATCAGATAAAAAAGTGTATGCAAACTAAAAGTTAGTAACGTTAGGCATTCATGTGGGAACCATCTGGTAAAAGAAAACAAGGTAGAACAAGCTAATCACTAGGCGGAACAATTACTTGTGAAGAATGGATTCAGAAACAACCAAGAACTACAAGAACTAGCAGCAAATCGTCATTCGTGGAGAACATGACTTCCGCCCTATCTGCCGTCTTCGGCCCGAGATAAATGAATGAAATGAATACTAAAATGAGCAAATTAAACTTTAGATCACGATGGCAATTGGTCAGGGAATAGACTCATTCATGTTTCTCTCGGGTTTGAAAAAGGGGGGGGGGGGTGCGGATGTTTATGCCATTTCTCTGATCTTTCAACTCCTAGGAAATTAAAACATGTCTACATCTAGCGATATGCAGCATCACTCTTCCATTTATCGGGAGCGAAAGCGGCATTTCTGTACAATGAATATTGTCCCTATGTTTTCTTTAATTATCCTACTGCAACCACAATAGAGACGCTCGTTTCACATTTTGAGAAGCACTGATCAACCCGAGTCTCATACGCCCACCAACTACTTCCGCTTCAGATTACAAAATTCATTGGCCGACTACAACCAACAATCTCACAGTTCATCTTCAGAATAGATCTGTTTGAGTCCAGCGCGAAAATCAATTTAAGTGTCTCCAACCAACAGACTGAGATGAAATGGACAGAAGACAAGTTATATTATCACCAAAATCATTTTATTTTTTTTTTTTATATTTATCCCTTTTCTCTATTTCCTATTGTTATTTATTTATGTCAGATGCTGACTGTATTTGAATTTTTTTGGGGGGTCGCAGTCTACAGCAATAGGCCTATGCCAGTTTCTGCACTTTGCAAAAAAATGTTTTTAATATTTTGCTACTTTTACCCACATCTCTTATATTTCGTCTTGTAGTTTTATTCTCATTCAAAAAAGACAAATGAGATTTTTGGGCCATGTTAAAAGACACAATAGCCTACTAAAAGTAATCCTGGAGGGGAAAATACAAGGTCAAAGAGACAGAGGCAGACCAAGACTAACATGGACGAGTAACATCAAAAGATGGAGAAGTCAGCCTATGATAACCTGCACCATCAAAGCAAGAGACATCCGCTTCATGGGAGCAAACCTTCAATGCTGAGACGGTAATCGATGATGATGAGTTTTATTCTGGTGCCCTCCTTTCTATTTTTATCTATGGTCTGGTAGTTTTATTCTGATGCTCTCTCTCTCTCTTTCTCCTCTCTCTATCTCTCTACTTTCTACTGTTTTATATATATATATATATATATATATATATATATATATATATATATATATCGTCTGGTAGTTTTATTCTGATGCTCTCTCTCTCTCTCTCTCTCTCTCTCTCTCTCTCTCTCTCTGTCTCTTTCTCCTCTCTCTATCTCTCTACTTTCTACTGTTTTATATAAATATATATATATATATATCGCCTTGTAGTTTTATTCTGATACTCTCTCTCTCTCTCTCTATCTACTCTTTACTGCGTGTATATATATATATATATGTGTGTGTGTGTGTGTGTGGTCTTGTAGTTTTATGCTCATGCTGTCTTCTAGAGCCTTATCTTTTCCTTCAGCTCAAACAGCTATTAAGCACACATTTATGTTTTCTTACCAAAGCTCTCTATGTATTCTACGTGTACTGTTGCAAAGAAAAAAATAATAATTCCTATCGTTACCCATCATCAAATTGTCAAATCTGCACAATGAACATTAGAAACAAGCCGGGAGAACCATCACTGCAGACATTACAAACACAAGAGAACGCTTTAACCTGTGTAATCCAGCCACTAATATTGATGTGGCCCTATTTGGCTTTCTGGTCACAGTCTATTGCCAAATGCTAACAAATCAAGCCAAATGTTGTGAAGTAAAACTGGACACAGAATCCAAAAAGATGTTTTCTTCTTTTTCTAACCAATATGTTGGAGAAAAAAAATGTGTGTGTATTTATGCATAAATAGATTTGTTTATTTTTACCAATTTGTATATTGTTCTTTTTTAGACACCAATAATAGGAAAAGTAATATTCATACTTTTAAACAAGGGCAGGCTACCCAGATGACAGAAGGTGAGAAAACAGAAATTAAATGCCAAATTTATGATGAAGTGGCAAGTGAACTTGATCCTAGAAATGTTTGTTTGTATGATTCACATAACTTGGTAAGAAGGATAATGCATGCATCTTCCTCTTCCTTTCAGCTCCTTGTGGAGCATAGGTCTTCAAAAAACACTTTCCAAGTCATTCTGTTTCTTGCCATTTTTTTTAAATCATTGTATGTTTTCCCCAACCTCTTCATCTCTACTTCCACTAGTCTTCTCCAACAGCATTTTGTCTTTTTCCCGTGGGGATTCCAAAAGAGGGCTTGTCATAAATTTTCAGTTGGCTTCTGCCCTACTGAGTGTGTGCCCTATCTAGCGCATTTGTCATTGTTTTATCTCTTTATCAACTGGTATTTGATTGTACTTTCCCATAAATCTACATTAGTCATTTTGTCCTAACATTTCCACCGTTTAATTTAGTCCAAATACACACAATGATACTGATAAATGGAGGTATTAATTTATTGGTGGGTGCTGGAAAGTTAATCTATGCGCAAAATACAACATGCAACCACTAATATCTTCAGTAATCAAGAATAGATGATGGTCATATGTTGGACATGTGATGAGGAGAGATAATAACTGAATAACAAAGCAAGCCCTCATGTGGGAAACAACAGGTAAGAGGCAGACCCAGAGAGACACTGGGAAGAACATTGATCAGAGAGGCAAGAGCAACAGGAATCGGCTCCCTCAATGAGATAGAGTTGCTTGCACAGAACAAAGACAAATGGTGAGATCTGATAAAATATTTTAGAAGGATTGAAAACTGCTAGAATAAAAATTTAGATAAGAGAAAGAGTATCTGGGTCTATGTCCTATGGGCCGGCTACGGCTCAAAAGGTCAATAGATAAATAGATAGAAGATACAACATGACAGTAATTAGTGAGTTTTACAAGGATCAGTGAGTGAGTGAAGATAACAGGGACAGTGAGGAAAACCACATCAGAGAATGGAACGACCTTAACTTTGTCAGTTTACAACATGAGGTACCAGATAGTGAGGAATGAAGGAAGTTATTTGTAGCCATCAATGTTACCACAGCGATCCTGGGTATGATATGTATGATATTAGAAAGAATCATCACTATCATCATTATCATTATAATCATCATTGTCACCATCATCGTCATCAATATCTGGCTTATAGATCACATGGGAACCGCGATAGCTCAGTGGTTAGTGAACTGGACTACAAAGGACAAGAGGTAGGGTTCGATCCCAACCGACGGCTTCCAGGTTCACCCAGCCTTAAATGGATACCGGATTTTTTCTGGGAAAGTAAATCGACACGGGCGTAATACCAACCACATTACCCCAAAATTCATGTGCTGAAGGTCTGTAAAATGTATGGTCACTAACACCATATTCCCGATATATGCCACTTGGCGTGACGGAGCTCTTTACTTTTTTTTTTTTTCACTATTGATCACATATTCAACAAAACTTTCTTCTTACTTGTCTCCTTTTGAGGCCATATGTCTACCCCTGTTATTATGATAATAACTTTCTTCTTGTTTGTTTCCATTGAAGGGCCATACATCCAGTTATAATTATAGTTAGTCAAAGGCCCTGGTATCACTGCAAATGAATTAAAATCCATAATTGCTCAACTGCCCATGCCAGTGGAACCATCCAAATTAACATCTCATCGAATATCCAAACAAAGAAAAGTAGCTGCAGTCTCCATCGTAGAAGCCACAGCACATGCCAAAAGGCATAAGGCGTAACCGTACCGAAATTGAATGCAACCAAACTGTCCTTCATCATACGATATCATCATTCATTGTAAGCAATCGGAATATTCAACCTCAATCTGGATAAAAATACAGCTCATGAGCTCATGGTGTGCAGAGAGCACTAAACTCAGTAACTCCTGCAGCAAGCCAGACATGGAATATGAGGAAACTGCAACAAGAAACACTTTTCAGACAGAGCCTCAATGATTCCTGCCGCCTACCCACCATATTGACAGAAAGCTCCTTTTGTCCTACATGTTGTCTTCAGCCCAAAGTGACAACAGATAATAAATTGCAGACATCATTAGTCAGCCACTTTATGTGCATTAAACAAAAATATTGCATTTATCTCACTTCAGAAAACATGGTGTGTGTGTGTGTATGTGTGCATTCTTTGAGGTTGGAAAATAAAGGCAGCATGTCCAGTGATGTGGCGTACACATCGGAGATGTTTCACAGCTCAACCAAAAAAAAATAGACTACAAAGAATCAAACCCACAATCACATATTTGGCATAGAATGTGTTTTAAATCCACTAGACTATCAACTCCATGTATACAGACATGCAAGCACACACCAATTACAACAAGAATCTTCTTCATTTCTCAGTGAAAACGTATATCCTCGTGGTTCTGTTAACAACATCCAGTTCTGCCCCTGTTATTATGTTAATAACTTTCTTCAACAAGTCTTTCTTGATTTTTGTCTTCTCCTATTTCATTGTGTACTCCTCAGTAAGTCACATCTTGCACTGCTTACAGCTGATTTTTTTTTTTTTATGTATATCCTAATTTTCCCATGTGTTGCCGGGGCCTCATTATGAGGGAAGTAAAGAATAGTAACTCTGTGACCTTCCAGGCATGTCGTAAGAGGCGACTAAGGAGATTGATTGATGGCTTGACAAGCTGTCATTGTAAAAAAGTATTGTTATGGAAACAGAGCCATAGATTTTAGAGCAGTGATCTCTGCAATACGTGCCATTTTGGCATGAACGGTTTCTGTTTTTGAGATTGTGGTTCTGCTCTATGTGCCGTCTTCGGCTCGAAAGGACAATAGATAGATAGATATCCTAATTGAATAACATCTTGTGCCAAAGCCTATGTCTAGAAAAGTGAGTTCATCATTGCTATATAAATTCATTTCTGACCTTCGGATGTGAATCTTGGAGAGCAGACTATCTTATGCAACAAATCTATGTCATTAGCAATGAGAAAGAGAGTTCATCAGTGCTATATAGAACTAATTCTGACCTATGGAAGCGATTCATGGACAATAGACAAACAAATGTTAAGATGATTAAATGCCACAGATAAGGGCTTTCTCAGGAGAATGTTGAGAGTTCCCTGGACAGCTAAAAAGACCAATGAGGACATTCTCAAAAGACTCCAACAAAAAGGGAGCTCCTAAAAAACATCAGAAACAAATAATTGATATTTTTCAGGCACATCATGAGAGCAGAAAAGTTGGAATACTTGGTTACAACTGGCAAAATACATGAAAAGAGAGATCACAGATGACAAAGAGAGAAGATACTAGACAGATTGGTACTGTGTAAACAGCAGAATTGATAGGATGCAGTGAAGTCAGAGAACTGTGGAAGGACATGATCGCCTACACAAGCTGATTAGGCATATGATGATAAGTTTTCTTCTGGCCAGTCCAACTTCATGATTGATTCAGTATCTGAAAATAGGTACCAGAGTTTTCTCCAGGAAAGAAAGAGATCATGGTACAGTGCTGATCTCACATTATCTATAATAGTGTTGACGATCATAGAAATATGGGCACTAAAACTACATTCCCCATTTATCAACGGTACTGGTAGCTGTTTCGCTACCCTTTAATGTGTCAGGCATGGAAAATCATTCAGTTTATGGACTGTTAAAATTTGGTGAGCTTTTAAGATATGGAGGCTCACATGTTAAAGAGGATTGGCTCACTGGAACAGCAGCCCTAACCTTCCCAAGATCAAAAATGTAACAGAAAGAAAGCAAGAAAGAAACAAACAAACAAAAAAAAAAGAAAGAAACGAGGGAGGGAGGGAGGGAAGGAAGGAATGGAAGGAATAGTCCTTTTTTATCCACCAACCTGATACTCCAGGCTAGGCAAAGATGATGTAGACAGTCTCCTTTGATGCTCAGGTCTCTGTGATAGTAAAGTTATTTCATCATCAGAAAGCGTTGCCTCTTTCAAAACCATCTCTGCTAGTTTCAACTTCTCCAAATTACCAATGGCTACCTGTGCAAGGATCAAAATGTCAATCATGGCTACCTGTGCAAGGATCAAAATGTCAATCAACATTCAAGAAAAAACACCAAAATCATCTTACATTTTTCCACTTTTTAAGAAAAGAACAAGTATTTGTTTGTTTGTTTTTTCGCGGGGGCCTCGGTAGCCAAGTTGGGAAAACCACCCGACTGGACTACCAACGTTTGGACAACCCGTGTTAGATTCCCGCTGGGAGCAGTGTGAATTGTACTCGTGGTTGGAAAAAAAAAAATACCCCCACGGTCGACCCAGCCGTTGGCAGAAATGGGAACCAGGGTATTACCCTGGGAAGGTGAGGAATGTTGCTTCGCATCTGAGTTTCGATGCTTGAGGCGACACTATACAGAAATCTCCTAACATTTCTGGATAGGCGGCTGAGCACATATGGGTGTAAACTCGCGTGCTAAGACGCCGGTTCAAGTCTCGTACTTTACCTTTACCTTTTTTCGCTCTCTCTTTTTTCTCTCTCATTCACCCGTTGATTCCTAAAAGAATGAGTCTCTTCATCATGTGCCCCTAAAAGGACCTAAAATGGGTATAAATGCATTGTGTTGTGTTTTGCAACAAAGCTATGTTATTTGCACCTTTCAGCTCAACACATCTGACTTTTAGAGTTGGTGGTTGCCTACCCTCTCGATTGATACTCACCCAACCAGACTAGACTGGTTTATCTATTTTTATGGGTACCATGATGAGTTCAACATCAACAAAACAGAAGTCATGAATGTCGTCAAAAATAAACAGAACATCAACATAACTATAGAAGGCAGGAATCTAAAACAAGTAGAGGAATTCAAATACCTAGGAAGTTTAATGACAAATGATAATTCTCAAACAGCAGAGATAGAATTAAGATGCAACAAAGCTTGTCAAATCATTGGACAGTTATCACCACTATTGTCCAACAAGGAAATAACTCTGGAGGCAAAACGAGCACTATACAATACAATCTTCATCCCAACGTTGTGCTACCAATGCCAGACCTGGACCCTAGATGCAAGAACAATAAGAAAAATAACCTCTACAGAGATGAAATGTGTTAGATGAATGACAGAAAACAGTTTGAGAGATAAGATCAGAAATAAAGAACTGAGAAAAAAGCTATGAATAGCCCCTGTCAGAGAAAATATAAGGAAACAACAGATAAAATGGTTTGGCACGTGACAAGGCAGAAAGATCAAAACACAACACAACTAGCCTTCAACAAACGTTGTGAGAACACCAGACCCAACGGTCGACCACAAAAAAGATGAAATATTAGAAGTACTAGGAAACATAGCAGCAGCAGAGGCAAACAGAAGAGCAAAAGACCGCAAATTATATCTTCCCTCGACACTGAAAGGTAGATGAGGAAGAAAAGAAGAAGAAGATGATGAGTTGAAATAGCATCTGGATAGTTATCACTATCTGTCTATAGCAATGTGCAGACATTCCCTGGATCACTATCTGCCTATAGCAATGTGCAGACATTCCCTACATCACTATCTTTCTATAGCAATGTGCAGACATTCCCTAGATCACTATCTTTCTATAGCAATGTGCAGACATTCCCTAGATCACTATCTTTCTATAGCAATGTGCAGACATTCCCTACATCACTATCTTTCTATAGAAATGTGCAGACATTCCCTAGATCACTATCTTTCTATAGCAATGTGCAGACATTCCCTAGATCACTATCTTTCTATAGCAATGTGCAGACATTCCTTACATCACTATCTTTCTATAGCAATGTGCAGACATTCCCTAGATCACTATCTTTCTATAGCAATGTGCAGACATTCCCTACATCACTATCTTTCTATAGCAATGTGCAGACATTCCCTAGATCACTATCTTTCTATAGCAATGTGCAGACATTCCCTAGATCACTATCTTTCTATAGCAATGTGCAGACATTCCCTACATCACTATCTTTCTATAGCAATGTGCAGACATTCCCTAGATCACTATCTTTCTATAGCAATGTGCAGACATTCCCTAGATCACTATCTTTCTATAGCAATGTGCAGACATTCCCTGGATCACTATCTTTCTATACCAATGTGCAGACATTCCCTAGATCACTATCTGTCCATAGCAATGTGCAGACATTCCCAGGATCACTATCTTTCTATAGCAATGTGCAGACATTCCCTAGATCACTATCTTTCTATAGCAATGTGCAATCAATATCATAATCAGTCAGGATCAATCAATCAATGGAGAGCCCTGACGAGGTGATAAACTCGTCACATTATACCTCAATTTCTCTTTCTGCTGGCCATAGATAAGATTGTAAGAATAATACAGAACAGCAAAAATAGAATCCAGTGGTCACTGACCAAACAACTTGATTACCTAGACTTTGCTGATGGCTTAGCTCTCCTGTTACATAATCATCAACAGATGCAAGATAAAATGAGCATACTTGATGAGAGATCACAATAGCTGGGATTGAAAATAAAAATACAGATGGCAATAATCAAATAAAAATAGGAAAAATACCTCTACTAAATGTAAAAAGTTATATATATCTAGGCAGCAATATAGACAAATAAGGATGATCAGAGAATGATATTAAAATAAGGATATAAAAAGCAGGGAGCGGCTTCATTGCACTAGGAAACATATGGAAACCCAAAGAAATCAGGTTAAATACTACAATAAAAATTTTCAACTCTAATGTTAAATCACTCCTATTATTTAGCTGGAGAACAGCAAAAATGACAATCACAGAGATACAGAGCTACATTAATGAATGCTTGTGCAGAATTAAAGGATGGAAATGGCAGGACAAAATCACTAACATAGAAATATGGGAAAGTACCAGTCAAATACTAGTGGACAAGGAGATACAACAAAGATAATGTCACTGAATAGGACACACACTGCGGAAGCCAACTGAGAATATTACACAACAGACCCTTTTTTTGGAATCCCCAGGGGAAGGGACAAAGAGGAAGACCAAAATATTCCGGGAGAAGACAGGTGGAAGGAGAGCTGAAGAGGACAGGGTAGACATGGAATGATCTTAAAAGAATAGCAAGAAACAGAACAGTTTGGAAAGTGTTTGTTGAATACCTATGCTCCATGTGGAGGATGGAGAAAAAAAAACAGAAACAAGCACATAGACATGAAATAATACGTGGCAATCTCACCTTTTTATGTTCATTAATTACAGTCCTCAGCTCTCTGTCATACCCTTCTCTCAAGCTCATAAACTCCTCCTCACGTTGCTTGTATTCTTCATGCTTTTGATTCAATGTATTCTGTATCTCTTCCTTTTGCTTGACCAATGCATGTTTTTCTGATTCAAGAGTTGATATTTTATCCTCAAGTTCTTTCATCAGCAATTGTCTTTCTTTCTCTCTCTTCTCTGTCACCTCTTCTATGGTAGCCTTGTCTTTCACATAGGTCTGCTCTTCTGTCATTATATTCTCTATAGGAGA
This sequence comes from Megaustenia siamemsis, assembly GCA_032433765.1. Classification (NCBI taxonomy): domain Eukaryota; kingdom Metazoa; phylum Mollusca; class Gastropoda; order Stylommatophora; family Ariophantidae; genus Megaustenia; species Megaustenia siamemsis. Next base: position 60,902,563 of record JAVIAB010000008.1, read on the forward strand.
ATCTTCTACATCCTTCATGTTTGTGCTTTTCTGACTACGATCCGGAGACATATCCATGGTGCTAATTAAAGTGTCCTTTTTTATCTGGGTTTCATTCTTCACAATTGGATTAACACTTCTAGTTGCTGTATTGTCGCTGGCAGGTTCACCAGGAAAGGAATCATCCACATCTGCAGTTACCACAACAAGTTTATCCTCCAGATTGTTTGATGCTCTGCTTCCCTGTCTTTGTATACCACCATTTTCTTTATCTGCTTTGTAAACAGTTTGGCTTCTTGGGGTTCTTGGGGTTTTAGATTTACTTGAACTCTTCCTGTGGTCATGTAACTGTCCTCCATCAGAAAGATCAATCTCGGTCGATCGTTTCCCAAATGCTGATCTATGCTTTCTTCTGTCATCATGATGACCACCTTCTTTCACTCGTGATTTCTCACTGGCTACTGCAACATCATTATCTCCATCTTTCTCAATTGCAGACTCTTCATTTTCCTCAACATCAGTTCTCATTGTCTCTACTGCCCTTTGCTCCTGCAATTTCTTTTCTTTCTCCTTAGTCTCCACAAATCTATATTTCCTCTGACGCTCTTTCTGTGCTTGATTTGGCTTCTTCTCAGCCTCCTTATAGATCAACACCTGCTGCAACTCAAAGTCCTTCTGTTTAATCAACTCTTCCTTGAGTTTTACAATCTGGATGGAAAAGAATCAAATATTAAAACAATACCACTTTGATTGATATATTGATGTATGCATTTTATTGCAAATCACAAACGCCTTTATAACAACTTTTTACAAAAATCAATTAATAGATCCGTTATAATTATTATTGAACTATGTATTGTAGATAAAAATGTTGTTTTGTTTACTTTATTCATCACATTAAAGAGAGTAAGGAAATATAAACATGTAAATGTTTTAGAGGACTTTATAATTTACTAATAATGTGCCTAGTCTGAATGAGCTATGATCGCAGAGGGAGAAGAAGAATATGGAATGAAATGTTACGAACTACAAACTGTCTTTTCCAGCTAAAGACAGCACATAGGGTAGAAATTCTAGTCTCTGTGTCTGATGATCTTTGCTATCAAGCATCAGATCATACACAGAACCTACATTGTATCTCCTGAAAAGTTACAACACGAAATTGATAGATGCAAGATTTGTGCTTACCTTATGCTACTAATGTTAGTCCTTGAAAGATAAAGTAAAAAATAACATCACACGAGGGGGACTAGATAGAGGTAAGACGTCAGCCTCTAGAGAGGAAGGTCCTGGATTCAATCTCCACCACAGGCGGTGGGAATTTTTCCAAAAAATGTAATTTGTGGTTTCTTTGAGGCCGGTCTACATATAGTGAGATTCGATATCTAACCCTCTCGAAAAACAGTAAAAAACAAGAGGTCCTGTCTGCACTCACACACGTTAAAGATTCCTTGGCAGTTCAAAGTGGAAAAGAGTAGGCCAAAAACAGCCACTGTCCAGGAAAAAATTGTTAAGCAAAATATACCCATGCCAAAGAGTGATGTGTCAGGGAAAGTCGAAAATATTGCAGCCTTGACATAAATTAGTGACACAACACATCCATGCCAACTTGATGGGTAAATACTAAGAAGAAGAGACATCATACGAAAATAGAGGCTTCAGAAATACTGCAAACAAGACAAACAGAGATGGAGTGAAAATGAAGCTATAAAGAAATTATATGAAGCTATAAAGAAAATATAGAGTCTATTCCAGTAAATTATATCAAACATCAAAGAATTAAATTATTTGGACAGCTCTGACCAGAATGAAACCAAACCAACATGCAGCACATGCATACTACATGAAAATATTAGGATATAAGATGAAAGGACAACCTATAAAAAAGTCAGGTAGCAGAATCAAAGTCACTAAATAAATCCAAGATATCAACAACTCAAATTACATAACTTAGTAAAGTTCAGAAAGCTACAGAGTCTCCTCTCTGCAATACCTCAAAGTGCAAGCAGTAGAACAAAAAATGAAGAGGAATACGGAAATAAACACTTTATAAGTAGAGAAGTAGATGGTCTTACAGAACAAATATTGAACAACAAAATCCAGAAGAGATCAGTGGAAACCATCCACACGCAAAAAAAGTGTAGTTAAATTAAATGTGACTTTAATCTCATGAGATTAGTTCAACTTTTTAATTTTGTTGTTTTCATGTTTGAAAAAACCACAGAATTATAGTTCCCTGTTAGGGTGGGCTTGGTGATGGTTGATGTGACTAATCCAGCCATGAAAGAGGACTTGAATGTTGACCACCCAAGGCAGATGCCCTGGAGCTAGATTAGCAGTGATAACTTTAGGGTAACATTTTTTTATAACTAACAGGGCTTTCAGAAATGAAGGGCATTTACCGAATGCTTGGCAGGCAGAACAGTCAAAGAAGACAGTGTTGTATACGTTATGACCATGAGAAGCATGACAATGGAAGTGACGGCAATGACCAAGGCATTCATTTAGTTAAAGTCACAAGACTACACCCATGCTTGTATACTAAGTGATTCGATGAGCATGATAAGAAAAGTGGAGGGAGGCTCTGCACACATGCAATGGATAGAGTCATTGCAGAAGTCAAAATTATGTAGTCACTTTTGTCTATGTCCTTTGACATGTGAGAGTACAGGGAAATGAAAGAGTAGACAGGTTGGCTAGCTGCATTGTCGTTGAAGACGGTCAACCAATGGATCGGGCGGACATCATCAACGCCCTCCAATATGCGGGAAGGGCACTAGACTTTGACAATCATGAGTCCACATCACTCCATCGGATGAAAGAGATGGGAGTCTAGATGGGCACAGCCAGAAACAAGAGACAAAGAACCTTGGTGGACATATAAGATGACCAATACAGAAATGGAGTCGTCGGTCGCTGACACTGCAAGACTTGCTGAGCAGGGGATCTGAGGGGATCTATGGACATGTTTGGAGTGCAAAGATAGCAACCCATAAATAACTCAATAATGCAATCATCATCACCATCATGTGCCATACCAGTTGGCGTAGGCGCTCATGTCCTTCCACAATCTTCTATCTACAGTGCATCATATCAGTTCTGTTGCTGTTTTCCATGCCATGACACCAAGTTATCCAGTGTTTTCTCTCTTTGTCGTCCGTGATCTTTCTTTCCTTTTATTTTGCCAGTTATAACCAAGTATTCCAACTTTCCTCTTCTCATGATGTGCCCGAAAAATGTTGATTGTTTCTTTCTGAAGTTTTTTAGGAGCTCCCTTTTTGTGTTGGCCTCTTTGAGAACTTCTTCACTGGTCTTTTAGCTGTCCTGGGAACTTTCAACATTCTTCTGAGAAATCCCATCTCTGTGGCCTCTAATCATCTTTTCATTTGTTTGTCTACTGTCCATGATTCGCTTCCATAGATCAGAATTGGTTCTATATAGCACAGATGAACTCTTTTTCTCATTTCTAATGACATAGATTTGTTGCATAAGATATTTTTCATTTTCTGAAATGTTATTTTGGCCTGAGCTATTCTGCTTTTTATTTCTGTGGTGCATCTCCCATCTGATGTTATTATTGTGCCCAAGTGTTTAAAATGTTGCACTTGTTTCAGATTTGTCCTGTTTATTTTTATGCTGCATGATGGTGATGATTGTTTCTTCAATATGACCATTTCTTCTGTTTTCTTACTATTCAGACAGAGACATTTCTTGTTGCTTTTTTTTTGCTATTATGTCTATCATTTCTTGTAGTTCATTTTCTGTCTCTGATATTAAGACTGTGTCATCCACATTTCACAAATTGTTTATGTTGTGACCGTTGACTTCAATTCCTTTTTTGTCTACTGATGATCTCATAATATGTTCGCTGTGAAGTGAAAACAAATCCGGCGACAGAGCACAGCCTTGGCTAACTCCTGGTTTTATAAATTGAAATTGTCCTGTCTGCTTGTTAATTCGTATAGCTGCTGTTTGTTGCCAGTACATGTTTTTTATGATTCGCAGATCCTTGCCATCAATGTTTAATTTCTCCAGCATATTTATTATTTCCACGTGCTTTACTTTGTCAAATGCTTTCGTGTAGTCTATAAAGCACATATATAGATCTTTCTTTACCTCTATAGATCTTTCTATCAATGTTCTTAAGATGTATATTGCATTATTGGTGTCCTTTCCTTCCACAAATCCACATTGTTCCTCATTTATTTCTGGTTTTATTTTGTTCCTTACACGTCTCATGATGATTCTCAGCAATATTTTAGTCATATGGCTCATGAGACTAAAATCCACTTCACTCTGCATTATTGGTGGTCCTGTGTCTTTGTTTGAAATGTTTAACTCTCGTCTTTCATCACCATAGAGTTGACTGATATATTCTGTACATCTTTCCATTGTCTTCTCCTGTCCCATTATTATATTTCCTTCCTTTTAACGCAATAACTTTCAACTTTTAACTTTAAACGCAATAACTTCCATAAATATTGTAAGAATCACAGCAGATCAGTTGTGGGGACTAGGTGGTCCAGAAGTATGATATTGGCTTCTGGACAAGAAGGTCCAGGGTTTGAATTTTGCCACAGGTGGTGGGAATTTTTCACTTTTATCCGTTGTTTCCTTGTGGCTTTACCCTCCCCTGATCTCAGGGAAGTGAGACCTGATGTCTACCCCAATTGGCATAAAACAGGAGGTCTTGAGTACACTCTCGCACATTAAAGAACAGTTAAAAGTCTAAAAGAATAGGCCAAAAGTGGCCACTATCTATCTATCTGTTGACTTTTCAAGCCGTAGCCGGCCCATAAGGCGTAGACCAAGATACTCCTTCTCTTATCTGAATTTTTGTTCTAGCAGTTTTCAATTCTTTTAAAGATGTTTTATAAAATCTTGCCATTTGTCTCTGTTCTGTGCAAGCAGCTTTATCTCATTGAGGGAGCCGATTCCTGCTGCTCTTGCCTCTCTCAGCAATGTTCTTCTCAGTGTCTCTCTGGGTCTTCCTCTTTTTCTCTTACCTGTTGTTTCCCACATGAGGGCTTGCTTTGCTATTCAGTTATTATCTCTTCTCATCACATGTCCAACATATGACCATCGTCTTTTCTTTATTACTGAAGATATTAGTGGTTGATTGGCGATTTCTCTAATTTTCTCGTTTGTTTTGAATTCGTTCCACGCTATACCAAGTATTTTCCTTAGACATTTATTTTAGAATGCATTCAACTTTGTTTTTATATCTCTTGTTGTTTTCTAGCTTTCACACGCATACGTAAGGGTTGATAGTACATTTGATTTGAATAGTCTAAGTTTTGTGTTTGTGCCGATGAGTTTTGATTTCCACAACTTTTCAAGGCTTCTGAAAGACATTGCTGTTTTAGTTATTGTGATTCTAATTTCTTTGCTTGTATCCCTTTGTGGCCACTGCCCAGGCAAAAATCCATTAGCAAATCTACCCATGTCGAAGTCGAATGTATCAGGCCTAAAGGCGTAGATATCATGGATCTGCCACAAACTAGTGACACAAACATCCATGCCCACTTAACAGGTGAATACTAAGAAGAAAAGAGTAGTGAGTGAACTAGACTACTAAGTACAAGCTGTACAGCTCCTGGATTCACCCAGCCTTAAATTGGTACCAGATTTGTTTAGGAAAGTAGTATGTCTTTGTATGAAACTAATTACATTAGCCAAAAAATGCTCTGTTTGTCATCGAAAAATATGGGCACTAACATATTATTCCATATACACTGTAAGGCAATTAAAAATCAGTCTCAGCAGGCTTGAAGACTACAGTAGAGTACAGGGAGAGAGAAAGGTTATGGACGACTGGATGACTGTGAGAAAAGGTACTTGACAGTTAAATATCATCACATAGCTGATGGTCACCAGCAGAAATGATACTACAGATTGCTGAAGAAAAAAAGATTAAGTAATTAGATGCAACGCTATTTCAAATCATAAAACTTAAAAGCAGTGCCTTAATGATATTTTAAGCATGTCCTTAAGCTTTTTACTCCATTTAGAATGTTAACATCTATGTTTTTGACAGTGGACAAAAAAACATTTCAATTCACGCAAAAAAATGAAACAGAAGAGAATTGAAACAAACACATTTGTTCCATCTTTAAAAACAAAATAAATTTTTTTTTTCATTATGCGCAGGTTTTTCTAACAATATTATTCATCATAATTACCTCTCTTTTCTTTTCATCTTCCATCCGTTTCTGCAAAGCAACAATCTCAAGTTTTCTGTCAGTTTCAAAGGCTTCTTTCCATTTCCTCATTTCATCTACTCTCTCCTGCTGCATCTGACGGGCCTTGATTTTTTCAAGCTCCAGTTCTGCTTTCACTTTAGAGTATTTTCTTCTAAACTCCTCGTCAGACCGGCTAGAGTTACGATGTCTTCTGTCCCGGAATGCTGCCCCATGGCCTATACAAAAAAATGTTCAAGAAATTATATCAGTTTACAAAAAAATTGCAATCTTATTGTTAATAAATATACATCTTCTCCTTCCTCTACCTTTCAACTCTCTGTGGAGCATAAGTCTTCAACAAACACTTTCCAAGTCGTTCTGTTTCTTGTCATTCTTTTAAGATTATTCCATGCCTCCCCCATCATCTTCATCTCTGATTCCATCAGTCTTCTCCAAGAAAATTTTGATCTTCCTCTCTGTCTCTTCCCCTGATGATTCCAAAACCAAAAAAGGCCTGTATTGTAATACTCTCTGTTGGCTTCCACAGTGTGTGTCCTAGCCAGTGCTATGGTCTTTGTTGTATCTCTTTCTCCACTAGTATATTTGACTGGTACTTTCCCATAATTCTGTGTTAGTGATTTTGTCCTGCCATTTTCATCCTTTTATTCTGTGCAAGCATTCGTTAATGTAGCTCTGTATCCTTGTGATTGTCATTTTTTGCTGTTCTCCATGTTTCACAGCTATATAATAAGAGTGATTTAATATTGGAGTTGAACATTTTATTTTTGTATTTAACCTGTTTTCTTTGGATTTCTATATATTCCTAGTGCAATGAAGGCTCCTTTTGCTTTTTGTAACAATTTATACTATAATATATAATAATATTTGTTTAATATAGAATATCAGCTACGTAATTACTACACAATAACTACACAATTCACTGGCAATGCTTAATTACTACACAATAACTACACAATTCACTGACAATGCTATCTCTAATTATTTTCATAACTTTGACATATCTTCCACTTGGTACAAAAAGCCGTAAGATGTATGGAATTTTATTAATTATATTTTATCAATTATTAATTTTTTTAAATTTATTTTTATTTCTTTAATATATTTTTATATTTTATATTTTATTTACTATTAATTATTAACTAATAATTATTTATTATTTTTTTTAAATTATGCAGCTCTAGCAAATTGTATGTTAAAAAAAAGACTCTTTAATTCTGCATTTTGTGTCTTCTTAAAATTAAACTACGTATACAAATTTTAAGTAAATAAAATGAATTCAAAATTGTAAAAACAGCTCTACTTATACTTGAGCCAGCCAATGAAATTGTACCAACCTACATTTGAATGGCTATAAATACAGCCTTCATCTACTCATACTAGATGAAAATATCTTCCAATAATTTGATTAGGCAGCATGGTAACCTTTGGTCACCAGTGACCTGTGCTGGGAGGATGGTTAGTCAGTCTGTGGATAAACTCACAGATTGACTAACCATCCCCCCCACACCCCACCTGAATAGTCAGCTAAATGTGCTGGCACAGCTGTATCATAATTTCTAGAAAGTAATGATCTAGTAAATACCAGCACATTCCAATATACAAGGAAATGAGCATGCAGAAATGTAGACAACTAAACCACTTGGTTGCTGAGGCAGAAGTGCAGGCCTTTATTTTCAAGAACTCTTCTGATTGTAATGTAGCCATTTACACAGATGGATCTGTTAATCTACACATACGGAGCTCATGGACATTAATGGTTCTTGTGTTGTTGAAGGCAGAACTTTGAAGAAAAACAGTGGTGCTTTCGCACGGACTATAAGTAGTTTGACCATGGAAATTATGGCTGTTACTACAAAGCATTTGCATGGCTTGAGAGGGAGCTTATACACATGTGTTAATCTCAGTAACTCAATGAGTATGCTCAAAAAGATTGCAACTGCTCGACAACAGTGGTTAGAATCTCTGGGGAGATCGAATCTAACAAACACCTGCTTCATTTTCATGTCTGGGTACACGAGTGCATGAGGTAATGAATGTGCTGACAGACTTGCCAGTTTGGCTGATGTTAAGAGTAGAAGGACAATGGACCGCTCTGACATTCTGAAAGTCCTCAGGGACACCGGATGAAAAACCAACTAAAAAAATTACCCTGAATCCACAGCCGTGAACAGACTTTACAAATATCATGTCAAGGTTGGAAATATCAGACAAGAGCGCTATGTAGGAATCCAAAGAAGACTTATCAACCAACACAACACATGTATCATTAGTTGCTACACATTGAAGAATATACTTCCAAAGAGATCTGAGCACTTATGGACTTGTCCAATCTGCAATGAGGATGACCAGTCGACTAAACTAAACTGAGTGACCAGACAGACTGGTCAGCCAATGAAGGAGGAAACTACCACAAGAAGACTATCTGGTCAGCTAGGATTAAGCCAAATCTATCAACAAAGGGCAATACCATGCAAAGTGGGAACAAGGCCACCACAAACATATTGTGATAGGTGGATATTATGAACGGTCCAGGAGAGACCAAATTATGATACTCTACCTCAGTACTGTCCACACCAGAAAGATAATTTTATTTACGAACATAATTTCTATGAATGATCACATGATCACACATTCATTTCAATTACACTATCTGTACGAAGCTGTTCATAGACACCAAATACCTTCAGATCTGGCACTGAGGCTGATAACACTAGCAGGGCTGCTGGCACGGCTGATATCATTAATATTAAACTCCAGTTGCTCTAAAGCATCCTCCTTGAAGCTAGCAAGACTGCTGCTTCCTGACAACATTCTGGTGTACAGAGAAGGGTACTCCATAGCTGAATGTATTTTTCTCAGCTTTTGAGAAATGCCTGTTCAAATTTTCAAGAACATCTCACCATATTTTTCCATCAGCCTGGCTTGTATTGATCTGAAAAGACACAAAATTAATTATTTGCTATTGAAAGCCATAATACTTTTATGAAACCTGCAATTATCTCAAGCTTTGTAATAGTGAATTAATTCATCTTGAAAACTAAAACCACTGGCCACAATATATTTAAAATTAAAAATGTATACACTTAATTTGTTCATCTACCTTCAAAGCTAAAAAAAAAAACTGTTGTTTTAATAATTATGGGAGAAGTTGTTTTCAATTCTTATAGAGAACATCACTTGATTAGACAAATAAGTGATACTTATACTAATTATATTCAAGTTTTCATTTTCTTTTATTTAGTGCATTATAAGCATAATATATTAAATATTAAAAGATTAAATTAAATAAACAGCCAAATTGGTAAGGCAGCTATGACTTTCGGCAAACTCACAGAAAGAGCCTGGAACAATACGAAACTAACCCTACAGACCAAATTCTTAATATACAAACATGTGTGCTTAGCATTATATTATATGGATCTGAAACCTGGACAACATACACAAATCATGAAAAAAGGCTAAATGTCTTCCACAAGATTGTGTCTCCACAGAATAATGCACATTAAATGGCAGGACAAAATAACCAACTTAACTGTCCTGCAACGTGCTAAGATCCCAACAATCATGTCGATGCTCAAATGTCGAAGACTAAGATGGCTGGGGCCTGTCCAGTGAATGGAAGAAAAACGCATCCCCAAGCAAATACTATATGGTGAACTAATACACGGAAAAAGACAAATCGGCTGACCTAAACTACGATATACAGATATCTGTAAATCATCTCTGAATGACTTCTCCATCAGTGAAAATGACTGGGAACATCTGACAAGTGATCGCACATCATGGAGGACATGTATAAGGAACGGCATAACATCATTTGAGATTGTGCTAAGACAAAACTTAGAAGAGAAAAGACTCATGAAAAAAGATGGAAAACCCTGTGGATCAGTGGGCCTGACTTGTTCATTCTGTGTGTTTGTCAAACATTGGTAGAATTAGCCACGAGAGAGGCTGTTTGACAAAAACAAAACCTCAAAAAAAAATACACAACAGCCTCCATCTAGGAATATACACAACTATATATAAAAATACACAACTAGACCATCTGACAAGACAAAAAGGGCCATATATAATGCTAAATTGCAGGCTTAACAATTAAGTGAACAATGTTTCAAATACAATTTTGTGCTCTCAAGTCAACCCAGCTGATAAAGGAATAGTTACCTGGCTCAGTGAGCTGGGGAAACATAATGACAGCAAAGAACAGCACTGGCTCCCCAGCCCCTACCCCCAAGCACAGTGGCCTAGTACAGTGAAATATTTATTATTATGCAGGAGACATTACTGTCTCATTATTTTAAGGGTGTGTTTGTGTGTGTGTGTGTGTGTTTTTTTTTGGGGGGAGATGCTAAAATATCAATAGAACAGAGAGCAGAATATGTGTGTTATAAGTATAATTTGCATATTAAACTAATAATATTATATATAATTTTTAAAAACTTAAAACTGATTTAATGTGGCCACTAGGATTAATAAACTACATTTTCAAATTTAAAAAAATATATATATAAATCCACAAAGACAATCTAGTTAGCAAAGATAAGAAACATCATCAACTCTGAGACGAGATTTTATCCACTTCTTAGCGTTTACTTGTTAAGTGAGTGTGGATGCATCATGTTGCTAGTTTATGACAAATCATGATATGTGTGCTTTTAAGCCCTTCATATCCATCTTCAGAGTAGATTTGATCAACAATTTTTGCCCAGGCAGCAGCCATTTTTGGTCTACTCTTTTCTACTTTTAACTGCCAATGGTTCTTTAAAGTGCTGGAATGCATGCAGGACCTGCTGTTTTTCACAGTTTCAAAGAGGGCTAACATCAGATCTCACTACCCAGAGATAGGGAGATAAAGGCACAGGTTCAATTCTGAAAAAAATCCCACCACCTTTGGTGAGATTTGAGTCCAGGAACTTCCAGTCCAGAGGCTGATGTCTCACATCTAGACCACCCAACCCCCTTGAGAAGATATGGTACGATCATATCATGAAAAATAACCTAAAATAACCAATATTTCATATCATTAAAAACAGCCTGAAATAACCAATATTTCATATCATGAAAATAACCTGAAATAGCCAATATTTCATATCATGAAAAATAACCTGAAATAACCAATATTTCATATCATGAAAAATAACCTGAAATAACCAATATTTCATATCATTAAAAATAACCTGAAATAACCAATATTTCATATCATGAAAAATAACCTGAAATAACCAATATTTCATATCATGAAAAATAACCTGAAATAACCAATATTTCCAGTTGCTGAAGTGGTTCTTCTTCTTCTTCAGTATTCAGCTGCCACTGTTCAGCATATCAAAAAAGTGTGTCTCTATGAATTTTGTTGTTAGCAGTAGGTCCCCATAGTTTATCTACCTTGGGACTAGAGTTCAGTTTTCAGATCTCTGAGATCATAAATCTTTTAGATTTCACATATTTCAAAACATGTTCTGGGGTTTGTAGACCAGCTTTACATATAAAATTGTGGGAATGTAGACATTTTCCATTCTCAGTGATTCTGATTAGGTGGTTTTCAGTGTCTGGTTCGAATTAGGAAGATTGTTGTTTGTCATGTTGTCTTTAGGTTCTGAAATAGGATCTTGTGGAAATCATATGGCTATGGTTTGACAGGTTTGCAGCTTGCTGCTGTGCCAGTATATGAGTATAACAACAAAGATTACAATGCTGTGTAATGTGTTATTATAACTTATAAATCGCTCAACTAAGTGTAGTGTATGGACATTATATTTATTAGGATTATTATTAATTATCAACTTATGTCTCTCAATTAATTACCCTGTCATTGTAATGAAAGTACCGTAGTACGAGTATAATTAATTGATCTAAAAATTAAATGGCCCATTGATAACACAGAACAGCACCAACTGTGCTGTGGAAATAAAAATGTTTTCTTCAGCGTGTTTATTATTCTTTATTCTGCGTAAGCAAAATTACAATTCACATGACATACCTCTTACAACTTACTCCTGGGGTGTAAGTGTAAGTTAAACAGGTCATATGCACTACATAAATAGGGATAATTATTTCGGTAACGCCAAAGGCATGCACCACAACTAACTTGCTGTGTAAGTTAAATGTGTCTGTTGTGTCACTTGTGTTAGTTACAAAACAAGTGATTACTTGTTCAATTTAATTGTTATTTCATACTTGCTTCAATGTTCGCACCAGCTACACAGGCCCAAGAAAATGTATCATTATTTCTGTCGCTGAACAACACTTAATGTGGATTAAATTCAGCTAAATGAGAACTTAATGTCTTGATATAACACCCACGATAATAAGTTTTTGAAAGTGAAAAACTTGCCCGTGGATCCAACTTTGTCAACCCATTCGGCGTCAGCCACATTTTTCAACCAGAGCGCTTCTGCTGTTTTTATCACGTGACAGGCACAATTCCGGTTAACTTTGAGGGTCTGTTCGTGATGATATTTATATTATAAAAATTATAGTAATATTTATTTTACATTTTTTAAAATAAAATATTACTTAATATTAAAAAATAATTTGTACTTTACTTATTTTTAAAAAATAAATTATGGAAATAACTTTTAAAACCAACAGTAATTGATGATTATAACACCTTACCCCATTTAGCGCCTACAGCAGACGTAGTTCATGTCCAAGCCCGTTATGAGAGGTCTTTTATTTGGCAATTTGTAAGTCCCAGACAATTATACAGTTGAACAAAGTACAGGTGGGCATGGTGCCATGCTTGATATAATTTTCCATGCCCAGAGACGTTACTCAACTTAGGCAAAGAGACAAAGCAAGGAGTCATGGCAGAGTATTACAGATATTGAAGATGGTTCTTTCTACTAAAGAGTTGGTAGCATGACTATTGTTTCAGTGGCGTAACACTCAACACTGTTTTTCTTTTTTCTTTCCCATTTGCTTTTCTATGTCGGAGAGGAGATATAGGCCTACTTATCTTTTGCTTTACTCTTTGCCTCTCCTGCTATATTTCGGAGTGTTCGTAATTAAATCGATCCATCTTTTTCGTGGTCGGTCCTTGGGTCAAGTGTTCTCGTAGCTTTGGTTGGAGGCTTGTGTGACTGTCGTATTTGATTTTTCTGTCGTATCGCGCGGTCAAACCATTGTATCTGTTGTTTCTTTGGGTTCAATAGCGAGAATTATTCCTACCTTACTTGTCTCGCTTCTTCACTTCTGATCTTATTTGTCAGGCTGTTTCCTGTCATGCATCTAACACGTTCCACGTTGGTAGTGGTTATGTTTCTTATTGTCATTGAGTTTAGCATCAGTGCCTGTCATTGGCAGGGTTATCGGGTGAAAGGAAAACCGGGACATTTCATCCAAAAAAAAAAAAAAAACGCAAGACGTATTGTGTGAAAAATAATAATTTGTTCGCACTCAAAAAGACCAGATAATATGGATGCTTATTTTCAATATTTGATATAATAATTTAAATTGTACATCACCTAGCCAGGCACAAGACGCGCGCTTAAAAAGCAGGACATGCGAAAGTCTGGTAATTTTAGGCATTTGTAGCAAAACTTTGCAATGAACATTGCGTTGTAGAGTGCGCGTTCTGCTTGTAATGTTGTAAAATAAACATAAGATTTACGGAGCAGCTAAACTAATAGAAAGTCAAGACAAGCTACGACGTTACGGCAAAAGCTTTCATCAGGAAACACACAAATTAAACAAACAAATCCAAGCCAGAAAAAAAATGTATTTGTATAATTTGTTTGTAATACCTGATGAAGGCTTTCACCGAAACGTCGTAGTTTGTCTTGTATTTCTATTAGTTTATCTGCTCTTTACAATTTCATGTTTATTTTACACGTTCTCTCCAGCTCTAATCCCGACCCTGCTTAATATTTAATAATTTGTATATTTGACATGTGCTAATTTCCAGCTTATAGTGTTATTTCCGTGTTGGGCTGTAGGCCTAGTGTTGACTTCTGTCCGATGATTTGACAAGTTTTTTTGAGTCTTTTTTTCGGCTGCTCGTGAATTAACATTTGTCTAGAACTTCATAGGTATTTAAACTCCTCCACTTAATTTAATTGGGATCCGCGATAGCTCAGTGGTTAGTGAACTGTCCTACAAAGGACAAGAGGTAAGGTTCGATCCCAACCGACGGCTTCCGGGTTCACCCAGCTTTTAATGGGTACCGGATTTTTTTATTGGAAAGTAAACCGGCACGGGCGTCATACCGCCAACATTACCCCAAAAATCATGTGCCGAAGGTCTGTGAAATTTATGGTCACTAACACCATATTCCCTATACGCCACTTGCAGTGACGGGGGTACTTTACTTTTTTTTATTTAATTGTCTGTCAGCTATCTTCTTCTTCTTTCTTTCTTTCCTCATCTGCCTTAAAGCGTCGAGGGGAGATATCATTTGCTCTCTTGAGAGCTTGTGCTCTCTTGTTCGCCTCTGCTGCTATGTTTCCTAGTGCTTCTAATATTCCATCGATCCATCTTTTTCGTGGTCGACCCTTGGGTCTGGTGTTCTCACAACGTTGTGTGTATCGTTATGCTGATATTATGTTTTCATTTTGCGCATTTCATATCTTTTGTCTATTTGGTGTTAATTTGCATGTTATGTTGGACGCCTGTGTAGTGTGTTAAGTCTCTTTATGTGTTCTTGTAGGTCTTCGATGTTGTATGATCGTCTGCGAATAGAATCTCCGTAATTTCCTGTCTCAGGTGGGTTGGGATATGCAGTCCATGTAAGTAATAAACAATAGACGTGATTGTACCCACCCCTGCTAAACTGTACCGGTGCTGTTGTTGTAGGAGCTTACTCCGTATGTTGTAAGTATCTCCCATGGTCGTTCTCTGTTTACTCGGTCGAATGCTTTTTCTTATTCTATCATACACATATTGATTGTATTGGGTAATAATTGGGGCCTCGATAGCCTAGTTGGGAAAAGCACCTGACTAGGCTACCGACGTTCGGACAACCCAAGTTCGATTCCCGCTGGAAGCAGTGTGAATTGTACTCGTGATTGAAAAAAAAAAATACCCCTGCGGTCGACCCAGCCGCTGACAGAAATAGGTACCAGGGTTGTACCTGGGAAGGTGATGCCGCCTCGCATTGTTATTTTTTTATGCTTGAAACAACACTGTCCAGAAGTCTTCGAACACTTCTGGATAGGCGGTCAAGCACATATGGGTGAAAACTCGCGTGCTAAGACGCCGGTTCAAGTCTCGTACTTTACCTTACATAAGTAAAGTATCGTGTACAGTCGATTTTTTGGTTTTCTGATAGCACTTTCAGAGTGAATTGCACGTCAGGATATCCCCTATTTTTTATTAAACCCATTTAGGAGTTGATATGTAGTTATGTTATTGGTCTTAGTCATTCCTCTATCATTTTTGCGGAATAGTGAGATTCTCTGTATTGGTTGCAATGGCTTTTATTACATTGTTCATCCATATTAGTGCAATAGTGGCCTGTTTCCATTCTTTGGGAGCTTCAATTGCTGTCAAGCTGCGTTGAAAAATCTGTGCAGGCATGTAACTTCTGTTCCACCTGCTGCTCTTGCTATTATTTCTACCAGAATATTGTCTATCCGTGGTGTTTTATTGTTTTGTGCATGTTTTATTACTTCGTCTATTTCTTTTTTTTATGTATTTGGTAGAGTGTCTCTGCATTCTTGCGTCGTTGCAGTTGTATTATTGAGTTGATGACTTGTTCGGTGGGTCTTTGAATTATTCTTTCTATCTCGGTTGCATTTTTTAAAATTTTTTATATCGGCTGCCTTTTGTCATTTATAAGTTATGTGGCGTTGTGATTTTCTTTTCTACAACTCTTTTCTTGTATTTCTTTTTTATGTAATATTCTTTGTAACTGACTACAAGCAGTTATTTTCCTCAGTGACTCAGTGAGTATGCTCAGGAAGATCGCAACTGGCTGGGCTTGAGGGCAGGAGTTTAGAGTCTCTGAGAAGGTCTAGTCAGACAAATTCTGCTTCATTTTCGTGCAAGGGCGTCTGGTGTAAGAAGTAAGGAGACAAATAATAATAAATGAATATTATTATAGAGGGAAACTTCCGAGGCGATAACCAGTGAATCAATTCAGAGGACGAGGTATGTTTACAGCACTCTGAAAAAATGACAAATAATTCAACAACAGAAAAAAATATGGACGAAGGCAGGATCGAACCCGTACTCAGTGGTAAGCTGAGTGGCAGTGTTCCCTAGTGTTTGGCTTTTCGTGGCAAGGCGCTGTGCCACTGAGTACGGGTTCGATCCTGCCAAAAATATACTAGAAATAGATTACATCTCGGAAAGAATGATAAGTATCAAATTAGCAGAAAAAGGAGGAAATACCACTTATATTCAAACATATGCTCCATGCAACGACACATATAGTGAGGACAGCAAACAAGAATATTTTGATGAACTATCAGCCACAATAAATAAAGTCAAAGACACAGAGAAATTGTTTGTACTAGGAGATTTCAACGGTAGAGTAGGACAAAGGAGAACACCATGGGAATTATACCTAGGACCATTTAGTGACATTAGAACAGAGTGTAACAGTAACGGTGAACACCTACTAAATATGTGTGCAGAACATGATCTTTACATAACAAACACGTTTAATCAGCACAATCATAACCAAATACTCACTTGGTATAAATGGAATGACACGGACAAGGCCTCACAAATCGATTTTATTTTGACTAGAAGACATCAAAGGAGGGACATAACAGACTCAAGATCTATACCAAATGCAATATTAGATACAGACCATAAGCCTGTTTTACTATGGCAGAAAAAATGGATTAGGAAACTACAGATGACAAGACCTCAAGCACAAAGAATCGATCTAAAAGCAATAAAGAATGTAAACATACAAAAAGAAATAGAAGAATCCGTAACCAACAAATACCAAACCCGAATACAACCTACAAACATAGAAGAAGCATGGAAACAGTTTAAAGAAGGTCTAATAGAGTCAACACAAGAGAAATGCGGTCTGAAAAATATAGGAAAGAGCAGAAAGAAACATACAAGATGGTGGAATGAAGTAGTTAAATCAGCAGTGAAACACAAGAAAGAAAAGTATAAAACGTGGCAGAAGACAAAAACAACAGAAGACTACAATCACTATAGACAAGCCAGAAATGATAGCAAAAAGATCCTAGAACAAACAAAAGCAGACTCATGGAAATCATTTGGTG
Source organism: Megaustenia siamemsis (assembly GCA_032433765.1). Classification (NCBI taxonomy): domain Eukaryota; kingdom Metazoa; phylum Mollusca; class Gastropoda; order Stylommatophora; family Ariophantidae; genus Megaustenia; species Megaustenia siamemsis. The sequence goes on from JAVIAB010000008.1 coordinate 60,919,934, forward strand.
AAGAATTAGCAAAAACATGTAGAGAAGAACCAAGAGAATTTTTCAAAAGTGTAAAAGCAATGAGAGTAAGAAATAATGATTATAACCCAACCACTATAATAAACGACAAGAAAGGTAGACCAATCAGCAGCAGGAAAAACATAATAATCAGATGGAGAGAATACTTTAAGGAATTATTAAACCAGGGAAATACAAACGGAAATACAGAGTTTAAACATAGGCAGTATGATGAACAGGAACCGAATATACTTAAAGCAGAAGTAGAATGGGCATTGAAACAGAATAAAAAGAACAAAGCAGCTGGTATAGATGGAATAACAACAGAAATGCTACTAGCCTGTAAGGAAACAGCTATAGATTGGCTTACTATCATATTCAATATGGCTTGGGAAGAAAGAAAAGTCCCAGACGATTGGCAAAAAGCTATCATTGTCCCATTTTGGAAGAATAAGGGAAGTAAAAGGGAGTGTGAAATGTACAGAGGAATATCCCTATTGAGTCAAGTTGGTAAAATGTTTGCTAAAATATTAGAGAGGAGAGTAAGATACATAATAGAACCACAATTAAGTAATAATCAATTCGGATTCAGAAAAGGCAAAAGCTGCACTGATGCTATATTTACATTGAGACAACTATGTGAAAAAACAATAGAATATGACAGAAACCTAAATATAGTGTTTATAGATCAGGCAAAAGCGTTTGACCGTGTGGACAGGAACAAACTTTGGCAAACTTTAGAAACATACGGGGTAGCAGGACAACTACTAGAAAATATAATAGCATTATATAAAAACAGTCAAAGTGCCGTCAGAACATCGGAAGGTCTGTCAGAATGGTTTCAGGTTACAACAGGAGTAAGACAAGGATGTGTCCTCTCACCACTCCTCTTCATCATATATATGGACAAAATAAATCAGGAAACAACCAACAACAAGGACAAATCAAATAATAACATAGAGGTAGAAAACTCCAACATCAATGAGCTACTCTTCGCAGATGACCAATGCCTAATATATGAGGATGAAAACCTGCTACAACAGCATTTAACATCTCTAGATAAAAGCTGCACAAACTACAGTATGAAAATTAACACAGCAAAAACAGAGGCTATAAGAATAAGCAAATTGAGACACCCATTAAACATCAAGATCAAAGACAAAGAAATAAAACAAGTAGAGGAATTCAAGTATTTAGGCGCAATGTTCACAGAAGATGGAAAACTAGACAGAGAAATTGACATGAGAATACAAAAAGCAAATGCTGTCACATACCAGCTTTCACCATTGTTAAGACATCCAAACATTTCTATGCCAGCTAAACAACAAATGATAAATAGCATCTTCATACCAACTTTGTGCTATGAAAGTCAAACATGGACCCTTTCTAAATCCCATTTAAGAAAGATCAATACATGTGAGATGCGTTGCTTGAGAAAAGTAACAAACAACACAAGAAGAGATAGAATACCAAATGAAACCATAAGAAAAATGGTAGGAACAAAACCCTGCCAAGAATATATAGAACAACAACAACTTAAATGGTTTGGCCACCTGGTCAGAATGAATCCTCACCAATCACCATCAAGGGCGTTCTTCTCGAGAATGCATGGGAAAAGACCAAGAGGAAGACCCGGAAGAAGATGGATAGATGCAGTGACAGAGACATGTAACAACAAAGGAAAATCACTAATTCAGACAATTCGAGCAGCACAAGAACGACAAATGATATAAACCACGACACCTTTTAGGTATCAGTGAAAGAGAAAAGAAGAAGAAGAATGATGTGAATGCCCCCATGAACGTTGCACGAAAACCCGACCTAACAAATAACTCTGAATCCACAACCAACGATGCCAAAGAAGGCCTGTCAACCAACGTTATACCAGTGTCTTTAGTCGCCACAGGTTGGGTATATTTAGGAGAAGATCTGAGTACTTATGGGCTTATCCGACATGTAATGAGGTGACCTATTGCCTACACTAAACTAAATATTATTGCTTTGTAGAAATATATCGTGGCTGTCTTATAATCTCTGTTCATCTTTTGACCGAAGTCTGTCCAATTATTGTGTTTTGTTTCTTGAATCACAATTTTAGTTTTTTATTTTTTTTTGTGTGCTTATGCGTATTTTTCATCTGCTTCTTGACTCTTCTCCTTTCACTTTGTGCACTTTATTTTATTATTTTTTGTGTTGCTTTTCTCTGATTTAATGTAGACTTAACAATGCTCGGACAGTTGTAACGCTTTCTTTTTTTAATTCATTAGCGATACCAACGATTGGCTTGATAGATCAATCATTACAATTCAGTGCCTCTTTAGTCATCATTAGTTTCGATGGTTGACAGAGTTAGTTTCCATGGCAACAGTGACGGCCGAAAGTGGTAATATTTCCTTGTTGCTATTTTGGGTACTCTAAGTAAGCATCTGTCCTCCCATTCTTTACTGCCTTCTGTGCTGATCCATCCGTGTACACACGAATCCATAGATCGTGTGGGTATTCATAATCCAAGAAATGAGAGCGATTGTTTTACGCTGTAGACTATTTTGTTCCTCCTTGTCAAGTATTCCTTTCACTTCTGTCCGCATTTGTATGGCATCATCATCATCATCGAGTGCCTTATCCGCAACGAAGGTTGGCTACCATGGATCGTCAATGATTCTACTCTGTTTCTTGCCCATCTGATTGACTTGCCCATCTTTTGATGTTACTCGTCCATGTTAGTCTTGGTCTGCCTCTTCCTCTTTTACCCTGTATTTTCCCTTCCAATATTACTTTTAGTAGGCTGTTGTGTCTTTTAACGTGTCCCAAAAATTTCATTTGTCTTGTCTTAATTGTATTTAGTAGTTCTCTTTTTATTTTCAATTGTTTTAAAACTTCATCGTTTGTTTTCTTTTCTTTCCATCCAATTCTACCTATTCTTCTATAAATCAACATTTCAAAGGCTTCAATTTTATGTTGTTTTCTTGTCTAATGTCCATGTTTCTGCACCATACAGGAATACTGAGAAGATGTAACATTTTGCCATTCTTAGTTTCAGCCCTGCTGATATTTGTTTTGTTGTTAGTATATTTTTCATGGCATTAAAATTACTTTTTGCCATACCTATTCTTTTGTTATTTCAATTTTACATTTCGATCATTGGTTATAGTATGTCCCAGGTAGTTGTAGCTCTGGACTGTCTCCAGATGTATTCCCTCCACTGTGATATTTAATTGTAGGTCTTGAGAATTTTCTTTGTTTATGATCATAGTTTTAGTCTTTTTGATATTCATATCTAGTCCATATTTTTTGCTTGTTATGTTTATTACATTAATCAATTGCTGTAGGTCTTTAGGATTTTCTGCTAGTAGAACAGTATCATCAGCATATCTTAGGTTATTGATTATCTTTCAATTAATGTTTAGGCCTGGAATTTCTTAGATGTTTTTCAAGATTTGCTCAGTGTATAGTTTGAGCAAGCTTGGTGATAGGATGCATCCTTGTCTTATTCCTTTTTTTATGTCCAAGGGTGTAGAGTTCTCCTTGTTATATTTTATTATTGCTGTTTGCTCCCAGTACAAATTACATAGTCGTATTTCTGTGTCGTCTAGATTTATATCATTTAAGCAATCTATAAGTTGGTTATGGTGTATTCTATCGAAAGCTTTGGTGTAGTCTATGAAGCAGGCATATATTGGTTTGTTTACTTCTATGTACTTTTCAATCAATGTTCTCATGCTAAATATGGCTTCTTTTGTGCCACTGTTTTTCCTGAATCCAAATTGTTGCTCATCTAATTCAGTATTGATTTTATTCTGAATCCTTCCCTGTGTAACATTTAGTAAAATTTTTGTTACTTGGCTCATTAGGCTTATTGTTCTGAAATCACTGCATTCAATTGCACCATTCTTTTTAGGCAATGCAATGAAAGTTTATGTTTTTAGTTCGTTCGATATGTATCCTGTATGGTATATGTCATTGCATATGTCTGTGATCACTGTGATCACTTCAATGCCAAACTCTTCTAGAGCCTGTATCATCTCTATCTGTATATTGTCAGGTCCTGCTGCCTTTCCCTTTTTCATTGTTTTTATAGCTTTTTCTACCTCAGATTTCAGGATTTTATAGTTATATGTACATTTTATGTCTGGCTTTTTGTCCCTTTCGTCATGAAATAATTCTGTTATGTATTCTTGCCATCTATCTATTATATCTTTGTTGTCTGTTAGCATTCTTCCATCTTTGTTTGCAATACATCCGTTTCCTGCAGCTTTTTTGTATTTATTAGTCATTCTCTTTATTTCTGTGTGCATCTCTCTTAAGTTTTGTTTACTTTCAATTGTTTCAACTTCTAGACATCTTTGGTTGAGCCAGTCTTCTTTTGCCTTTTTGCACATTCTCCGTATTTCATTGTCTATATCCTTGTATCTGGCAGTGTTTTTCGCTTGTCTTCTTTCTTTCATTTTTTCTAAAAATTTTGTCAGTTATCCATTTTTGTTTTTTTGTTACTTTCCTTTATGGGAAAGGTTTTGCAGGATTCTTGCATGCTGTGTTTTATGCATTGCCATTTTGTTGTGACTTTTTTCTCGGGATTTTCTCTTCTGTACTGCCCAATCCCCTCTTCTAGCGGCTTCTGATATGTGTTCTTTACTTGTACAGTATAAGTTTCTTTTACATCTTTCTGGTTTAACGCTGTTATATGTAAGTTCATGTATGGCATATTATTCGCTTATTTCTTCCCGCAAAGTTACCAAATAATTGGTACAAATCAACATTGTCATTAAATTAATACCCACCCAGGTGGACAAACATAATAAGTCATTACAGATTCTGCTTCATTCATTCTTTATGCGTTCTCTTCTTCTCTGCAAAACAATGATTAGCCTCCCTTCCCTAGTGCTACGCCACTTAATTTGTCAAATATTTAGATTGACACACAAGATCTAAAGAATATATATCCTGTGTACTTGCACCGCATACATTTTGCGTGAAGGCGAGCCAATAATGAACAAGCTATAGGACAGTCGAACGTTATTTGACTCGAGGTGGGTAGAACATTCAAGTCAATCTCAGTTTTAATCAGGCACAATTGGCAAGAGTCCAAGAGAGCCAGTATGATTATAGCTGTTTATTGGGTTGAAGAGTAAATCTCCCGGCACTCCTGGCAGACCCATAAGTGTACTCTACTTTTTGACTTATGGTGACGTATTCAGATGATTCCTGCTGCCTGCAGTCTAAATGCATTTTCTGTATATATGTTTTTCTTCCTCGCAGTTTGCACCATATACTCGTACCACGCTTTTTCCAAAATTTCCTAATCGCATTTGTCAGTTATCTTCTTCATCGTTCGACATGTGATCGGTGTTTGCAAATATGGGCCCAAATAGCTTCTAGTTTTAGAAGTCTCTGGACTTTATTTGCTTACTACTACATGGTGTACATGGTCAACATTTCTTCTTCTGGGCACACATTCAGACGTCAGTGGGAAGAAAGCGTTTGTCGTCGCGCGAGACGAATGACGTCTCCATACAGCTTGTCCCGGGATGGTACCAGTGATGGCCACAAGAGACTTCTCTGTTCGTCATATGTTAGGCATGATTGTGGCAGATGCTCATAAGACATTTTACCTGTGCCACAGTCAGGAGCCGTGATAGCTCAGTGGTTAGTGAACTGGACTACAAAGGATAAGAGGTAGGGTTCGATCCAAAACGACGGCCCGGTTCACCCAGCCTTTAATGGGTACCGGATTTTTTTCTGAGAAAACAAAGCGGCACGGGCGTAATACCGACCACATTACCCCAAAAAGCATGTGCCGAAGGTCTGTAAAATTTATGGTTACTAACACCATAATCCCTATACGCCACTTGGCGTGACGGGGGTACTTTACTTGTTTACTTTTACAGTCACAGTCATCAGAGGCTCCTATCCTTACGGCATTGAAATGATGGTACTTCAATCTGGTGTGGCTTGTTCGGAGTCTAAAAATGGTTCTTTTCTGTTGTACTGGTGGTAGACATCATTTTCTGGTAACCCCGACGTTCTGTATTCCATTTGTTCCTGACAAACATCTTTAATTCCTAATAAGTTGTACTTCAATCTGACTAGTGTAATCTGCCACCTTCTTTTCCCAACGTTTCGTCCTCATCGTTTCCATAAATATTGTAGTAATATGAAATCAACCGAATCATTATTCTTGTGCATCTCTGACAGAGAGTGTACTCTTTCTCATTGATCATGCAATTATGTCAACATTTAAATTGAGGACAATTTGATAAAGATTGTGTTCCTTTTAAATTAAAAAAAACCTCTTTTTTTTTCTTTCGACAGAGTTATATAGTCTGCACTTTTCCATTTCGAAATTCCAATCGTTCTTTTTTTCGTGCTAATTTCGATTAGGAAATCTACGTCTTATCGTCGGCCTTTTATTGGAGTAGCAGGCCTACTTTGAGATCAGGGATCAAAAGGCGAGATAAAAACCTGATCACACCTCATAGGATACAAACCGGTTCTCTTGGGCGGAAGACAAACATTGGCCTGGCCTAAGCCATAAAACGTCTTTCCAGGCTGACAGCGCAAATATACTCATTAACGATCACACAATTGGTCTGCATGCTGATGTCCATGAAAACATTAATAGTACAAAATATTTTAATCCAAATGTTTAATATTTAGAACATGTATTTCAAGTGATCATCATCATCGCCTGCTGGCGTAGGTAATCATGTCTCTCCACAACTCTCCATCTCGAGAGTTATTTATCATTTCTCTTCTTGACCTTCTGCCAAGCCATTCTCTTAAGGTGTCTGGTATATTTTCTCTTTGCTTCTCTCTATCTTTCCGCCCTTAAATTTTCCATTGTTACAATATATTCCAGCTGTTCCCTTCTCATTACATGGCCAACAAATGATGATTATTATTTGAAGTGACAGGAGAAGAAAAATGGGTAGTCGATAAGCTCCAAAGCAATACAACGCAATTAGTTAGTTCCTCTTGGGCCGAAGACAGCACACTGGGCAGAAATCGTAATTGAAGTCTCAATGTATGGAAATTCACACTGCAACTGTAGACCAATAAAAAGATAGTTGAGTTGGCCGTGTGCTCTAGCGTTTGGTTCTTGTAGCAAGGCGCTGTGCCGAGGAGTACGGGTTCGATCCGGCTTCGGACAATCTATTGTGCTATGTTTTTTTTTCTGTTGTTGATTATTTGTGATTTTTTTCTTCAGAGTTTTGTAAACATGGCACTCCCTCTGATATGATTCGCAGGTCCTATAGGAAGCTCCTGTCTTGTTTTGTTCACTACAAACCTAAAGTTGGACTCGCATTAAGTTTATTTGTCTATCTTGTTTTATTTTGCCATCAGTGTCAACAATACACAATGTAATGCAGCGCAAATAAAATTAAAATCCGTAGGCCACAGGATCATAGGAAATACTTATGTGTGTGTGATGGGAGGGGGGAAAGGGAGGGGTGGGGGGGGTCAACACTCCCAATGACCTCAAGCATCTATTTATTAGACTCTGGATAACAGTGGTTCACCAAAATAATAATAAATACAACTTTAAGAACAAATAAGAGTTGACATAAATTAGTCGACATCTATCTCTTTATTTCAACTTTCTATGGAGCATAGGCCTTCAATAATCACTTCAAAATTAAAAAACAAAACATTTTTTCCAAGCCTTTCTGTTTCTTGCCATTCTCTTAAGATCATTCCATGTCTTCCTCATCATCTTCATCTCTGCTTCTACCTGTGTTCTCCAACAATATTTTGGACTTCCTCTTTGTCTCTTCCCCTGAGGATTCCAAAAAATGGCGTCTCGTGTAATACTCTCAGTTGACTTCCACATGCGTGTGCTATCCAGAGCCGTCATCGTCGTTATATCTCTTTCTCACTGGTATTTGACTGGTACTTTCCCATAATTCTACATTAGTGATTTTGTGCTGCCATTTTCATCCTTTTATTCTGCACAAACACCAATTAATGAAGCTCTGTATTTTCGTGATTGTCGTGTTTATCATTCTCCGTTTCTCACAGCTAACACGACTTATTTAACATTGGAGCTAGCTATTTTATTTGCGTATTTAACCTAATTTCTTTACATTTCCATAATTTCCATAGTGCAACTAATGCTTCTCTTGCTTTCTGTATCTTTATTTTGGTTGCATTCTCTGTTCTTCCTTTTTTTTTTATTGTTTACTGTTAGGATCATCATAACTGCACACCAGACTAATCCATAGTTGTTCCGATATCCCCCTCAACAAGCTCTAGAAAATCCAAGGAGAATCATGCCCTGTACACAAACTCCCTATCACGGCCTGGGATCCACGGTGTGGCCAGGTTTTTTTTTTGTTTTTTTTTTTAAATCACATGTTTGTCCGGGCAGCGGCCATATTTATGACCTACTCTTTTTTATTTTAACTTTCAGGGATCTTTGACGTGCGCGAGTGCACACGAGACCTCCGTTTAATGCCGTTATCCGAGAAGGCTGGGCATGGGGTCTCATTTTATCCAAGAGATCAAGGGAGGGTAATGTTATAAGGAAACTACTGATTACATTTTTCCTGTTTTTAAAAAGTCACCACGGCGTCTGATCGGCTTCCTGTACTGAGGCTGACGTCATAGCTCTAGACGGAGGCGAAGGGGCGCCCCACAGCACCAGAGCTGGAAGGCTTGCGCCAGGATCGGTAAACCAGAACCATCCAGATCCTGCTCCAACTATCCGTAGTGCCTCTAGTAAACAGACTAACCCGTCTAGTCTGGTCAAGCGAGTAGGGATCGAAGAGGGAAGACAACCCGGTACTCGAAAATGGCATACTGAAGTCGAATGTGTTGGACCGAAAGGCGCAAATATCATAGTTATACTGCAAACCACAACACAACGTAGACACGCCCACTTAACGTCCTTTAAAGGGCGGTTGATGAAGAGGTGTACTCCTTTAGTCATCGGGCGAACTCAAGCAAGCATATCTCTAGACAACACAGTCCCTCCCCCCCCCCCTCCCCACCCTTTTTCATTGCACATATATATATATATATATATATATATATATATATATATATATATATATATATATATATATGTATGTATGTATATGCCCCTGCGGTCTCGTCAAGTACGCTTTTTCTTGCATATGTTGATAATTATGTGATAAATTAATCGATATACTTGTACATAATAAGAATATGAAGTACTACATTTTTGTACATATTAAGAATAGGAAGTACTACATCTTCGTACAATTAAAAATAGGAAGTACTACATTTTCGAACAATTTAAAAATAGGAAGTACTACATTTTCGTACATATTAAGAATAGGGAATACTACATCTTCCTACAATTAAAAATAGGAAGTACTACATTTTCGTACATATTAAGAATAGGGAATACTACATCTTCGTACAATTAAAAATAGGAAGTACTACATTTTCGTACAATTAAAAATAGGAAGTACTACATTTTCGTACAATTAAAAATAGGAAGTACTACATTTTCGTACAATTAAAAATAGGAAGTACTACATTTTCGTACAATTAAAAATAGGGAGTACTATATTTTCGTTCAATTAAAAATAGGAAGTACTACATTTTCGTACAATTAAAACTAGGAAGTACTACATTTTCGTACAATTAAAAATAGGAAGTACTACATTTTCGTACAATTAAAAATAGGAAGTACTACATTTTCGTTCAATTAAAAATAGGAAGTACTACATTTTCGTACAATTAAAAATAGGAAGTACTACATTTTCGTTCAATTAAAAATAGGAAGTACTACATTTTCGCACAATTAAAAATAGGAAGTACTACATTTTCGTACAATTAAAAATAGGAAGTGCTACATTTTCGTACAATTAAAAATAGGAAGTACTACATTTTCGTACAATTAAAAATAGGAAGTACTACATTTTCGTACAATTAAAAATAGGAAGTACTACATTTTCGTACAATTAAAAATAGGAAGTACTACATTTTCGCACAATTAAAAATAGGAAGTACTACATTTTCGCACAATTAAAAATAGGAAGTACTACATTTTCGCACAATTAAAAATAGGAAGTACTACATTTTCAAGTCTTCTATGGAGTCGCGCAGAGGGGTTAATGAGCGATCTATAGAGGGCAAAGGTCGGGCTTATTTCAGTGACCAACAGACTTCAATGTTCATCAAGCCTTAACCATTTATACCTGAGACTTTTTATTGGAAAGAAAGACGACGTGGTGTAGTACTGGCCACATTTTTAAAAAAATGTTCAAATAAAATATTGAAACTTACAGCATATTCCCAATACACCACGCTCAAACTTGGATCTGGGTGTGCGTCTTTGTTACTTAAGTCGACACGACACATGATAATAAAATCATTTTTCTTTTCTAAGATATGACATTTCTTACGCCGCCTGTTGAATGCTAATCGGTACAACAACAAAGAAAAATCATTGATCACCCGTTAAGGAGGGCAACAGTAAGGATTGGGTTAAAAGATCGATAAACCAATCGATCTAACTTGATATATTTGATAAATGACTCACTGGAGAAATAACATCCGTTTTGGTGCTAGCATAACATTTGCGTATATTTGATTCATTGGATATGGATGTATTTGATGGCAGAGTGCGCATGTCTGTGCTGTGGGAGTCAACATTCAAATGGCGATCGTACCACAAGAACAGCTACTCTTATTTTAGTCTACGGAGCTCCCGGACTCCAGGTGGCGTTCTTGTATTTGCAAACATCTCGCCGGAATAATTCAATCTTTTCAAAGTCTGATCGGGGATCCGCTTTCTATTGCTTTATTTCTGCCATTATGGCTATATATAGTGTTGGGCAGTCAAGAAAATCTTTGAAGACCACAGAAATGTGATTTTACATAAGATTATTGGGAATACCATCATCATCATGAGCCATACGGATTGACATAAGCGATCATGTCCTTCCACGATGTGATACGCACAGTTCATCGTATCAGTACTGTTGTTGACTGTTTTCCATGCCACGACACCAAGTTATCTAGTGTCTTCTATTTTTATCGCCTGCGATCATTTTTTCCCTGTATTTTGCTAGTTTTAACCAAGTAAATCCACCTTTCCTCTTCTCATGTGCCCGAAACATAAATGTCCATTATTACTTTACGATGTTTTTAAAGAGATCTTTTTTTTCCTTGTTAGCTGTACGGGGAACTTTCTACATCTCTAATGGTCTTTTCATTTCTATTTGTCTTCTGTACGTGATTCCTTGGGGGAATACCATGGTTACGTAAACAAAAATAGTAACTAGGGAGATGAGAAAGAGGCTATGGCAAAAAGAAAGCTTGTTATCGACATGAGAAGAAGGGAACAATGGTAATATTTTGACTACATATGAAAAGGGAATACCAAAAATATATTGTGGCAACTGAAAAAGAAATTGAGAGGAGAAGAGAGGGACAAGTCACCGTAAAGTGAGGATGCCACTGTATGAAAGGTCATACCGAACACATTTATAATATAACGATATTATTCATTCATTGGTTCATTCATTTTCCTCTCGGGACGAAGACGGCACTTAGGGCGAAAGTTAAAGTTCTCCACGATTGACGATTTCCTGCTATTTCTTGTTGTTCTTGCTCGTGTCCCATGCCTGCTGGCGTAGGTGATTATGTCTCTCCACAACTTTCGATCTCGACAGTTACAATTTCTGTTGTTGACCTTCTGCCAAGCCATTCTCTTTAGGTGTCTGCTTTCTTTTCTCTTTTATAGTTATAAGTTATAGTTACTCGAGGGCCCCGGTATCGCTGCAAACGAATTAAAATCCATAATTGTTCAACCGCCCGTGCCAGTGGAATCATCAGAATTAACATCTCACCGAATATCCAAACAAAACAAGAAGTTGCAGGCCCCCATCGTAGCAAACATAGCACACGTCAAAAGACATAAGGCATAGTAGAACTGATAGTAAACGCAACTGAACTGTCCTTTGTCATACGATATCATCCGTATCATCATTCATCGTAAACAATCTGAATATAGAAACACGATCCGATGAAATACACAGCTAACGATGTACACAAAGCACTAATCTCAGTAGTTCCTGCAGCAAGCCGGACTTTGAATATGAGGAAACTGTAATAATGAAGCTTTTCAGACAGTGCCTCAATTGTTCATTGCCACCTATCCGCCATATTGATCGGAAGTGCTGTTAACAAAGTCATCAATTGTAGCTTGTTTGCGTTTTACAACCATAAGTAATTTAAATATGAAAACACGTATCTAAAAGACAAGAACAGAACATATTTAAATGTCTACAGAATATCATATGAAACGTTTACTATGATTTGATTGTCTGTTACTCCTTCTAATAGGGTTGATCCCTTTGATGGGGTTGATCCTTTCTTATGCAAAAGAGAAGATTCCAAAAGATCCGCGCAGCGAGGGTTGCCACTGCTGCAAAATACGGCAACATGTTTGTTGTTTGTACTGACAGTTATCCTTACAGGGATATTCTTCTGTCGTGCTATCTTTTCTCTGTACCTCCCTCTATCTCTTTGTTAGGTAAGGTTGTGTGCTGCCACCAGATTTGTTTAATATTTATAATGAGATTATTTTAAGATCCATAGGGGCATGCCTAGAATAACAATCGGAGATCATAATATAAATAATCTAAGGTATGCTGATGATACAGTCTTAATCGCTAAGAGTGAGAATGAGTTACAAGAAATGTTAGACATTGTAGTGAAAGAAAGCAAAAATAAGGGATTCAGCCTTAATAGCAAAAAGACAGAAGTAATGGTAACAACAAAGCAAAAGACATCACTTCAGTGCAAAATAAAGACTATATGTGACTATTATAGTGCAATAATATTAAAACAGGTAAATGAATTCAAATATTTGGGAACTTTGTTAACCTCAGATGGAAAATGTACAACAGAGGTAAGACGCAGAATGGCCCAGGCAAAAGCAGCTTTCCAAAAAATGAGGAAGATACTATGCAATCCATTTTTGACAATAGAAACAAGAGAAAGAGTTCTTAAATGTTATGTAGAGCCAGTCTTAAGATATGCATGTGAATCATGGACAATAGGACAACAGACAAGGAAATCACTGGAGGCTGTAGAAATGTGGTTTTACAGAAGAATGTTGAGAATACTATGGACAGCTAAGAAGAGTAATTAAAACGTTCTGAAAGAGGCCAAAGCAAAAATAGAGCTAATTTCTAATATTAGGAAGAAGCAATCATCATTTTTTTGGCCATATACTGAGAAGAGAACAGCTGGGATATATTGTAACAACTGGGGAAATTGAGGGACGAAGTGATAGAGGGAAGCAAAGAGAAAAAATACCAGACAGCTTAAAAGAATGGTTTGGCAGAAGGTCAACAACAGAAATTATAAATAACTGTCGAGATCGAAAGTTGTGGAGAGACATAATCACCTACGCCAGTAGGCCCGGTATTTGTTGATGATGATCTCTTTGTCCCTCAATTTTCCCAGTTGTCACAATATATTCCAGCTGCTCTCTTCTTATTAAATGGCCGAAAAACGATGATTGCTTATTCCTAATATTGGAAATGAACTATATTTTTGCTTTGGCCTCCTTCAGAACGTTTTCATTACTCTTCGTAGCTGACCATGGTATTCTCAACATTCTTCTGTAAAACTACATTTCTACAGCCTCCAGTGATTTTCTTGTCTTTTGTCCTTTTGTCCATGATTCACATCCATATGTTAAGACTGGCTCTACATAACATTTAAGAACTCGTTTTCTTTTTTGTTTCTTTTTTTTTTTTTTAATGTATTGCACTGTATCTTCCTTACTTTTCTGGAAAGCTGCTTTAGCCTCTCTTTGCTGTATATTATAAGAAGGACGCCAATTAATCGTAAAAGAGCTGTGTTGTGATTTGCAACAAGGCTGTGTTATTTGTGTCTTTTGACCCAAAACATTCGACTTAAGCATGACATTTTTAGTGCCGGGTTGCCTTCATTCTTGATCTCTACTCGCTTGGCCAGGCTTGTTAGTACTCTGTTGCCAGGAACACCACTTGGAGGTGGAGTAGAGTTTTGATCAACTTTGTTGAACGCTGATCCTGCTGCATGCTGGCAGATGTGGGTTCCTGACCTCTCTCAGCTCATTTGCTGAACCGGCGACTTGTACCCGGCATACAGATTGATGGATAAAGAGAGAGAGAGAGAGAGAGAGAGAGAGAGAGAGAGTGAGAGAGAGAGTTGTGAAATGAAAGACTCGTGATGAACGTATAGCATGTTATTCGTCGTTTTAATTTATTTGCTTATAATTATGTATCTTTTCTGCGGATGTGACTGAATCCCTATTAATAAAACTCTCGCTCTCCCTCTCTCTCTCTCTCTCGCTCTCACTCTTTTTCTCCCTCTCCTTTTTTTTCTCTCCTTTAATCTCTCTAGCTCTGTCTTCCTCTCTCTCATTCCTTTTCTCTCTCTCTCTTTCTCTCTCTCTCTCTCTCTTGTCTTTCTCTCTTTCTTTCTTTCTTTCTCTTTCTTTCTTTCTTTCTTTTTTTCTCGTCCTTTCTCTCTCTCTCATTCTCTCTCTGTCTCTCTTTCCCGTTATTTTCTCTTATACCACTTCGGGTGTCAAGTGGGATGCCAACTTCTAGTTCTTGCCCTTCTGACAGCCTCTCTCATTTAATGTTGTAGCTTTTCTCAGATGTTGTCAGTCCATCTTGCTCTGGATCTTCAACAGGCTCTTCCTCACGTCTCCTTTATATAAATATATGCTTTGTATGATATAGAATCTCTTGGCATTCGTTGCTGATGAGCAAATCAGTTCATTTGTTGTCTCTGTACGTAGTTTAGAAATTATTCAAATCTTAGCTCTTCTATGTTACGGCATCATCCTTTTACGACATCATTCTTTTACGACATCATTCTTTTACGACATCATTCTTGGTACATCCAGTGCTTCTTGGGGAAAAAATCCCGGGGTGGGGGAAACAAAAGGGAGGGGGGCATTTAGAGGAAAGACGATTTAAAATCTTAAATAATTTAGCCCTTACTTTAAATTCTTAATTCTGCATTTTTCGTTAATTAAAATCTTCCTATAATATTTTTTTTCATGTACTTTATTGTTCAGGCTGAGCTGTGAAAGAAACCATGGGTACACCGTCACCAATTTATCCACACAGTTTTCTTTCACAAAATCCCCGATAAAACCCTAAGTTAAGCCGACAGTAACGGCTCCCTATGATATACTAGAAGTTTCGTATTTAGCTAGCTAATCTTACAGCTGTTGCATTTGTTCACATGTTAACCACGTATTAGTTGAAATCTTTATATTTTGGCTGTAAATAGTTCGACTGGTCAATGTTTAGATAATTTACAATTGTTTTGCTAAATGAAAACAAAGTAATTTTCATATTGACGTTAAAACACGTATATGTTAGTTAAATGAGTATCATCATCATCATCGAGTGCCGGCTCCGCATTGAAGGAGCGCCAACCGTGGAGCGCCATTCCGCTCTGTCTCTTCCTTTGGTGATGCAGGTTGTCAAAGGCTGACTTGTCCATCTTTTGCTTGCTTGCTTGCGTTCGCCCGATGACTAAAGTATTCTAGAGTATTCGTTGACTGTATAATTCCTCTTCGTCATCCGTCCTTAAAAGGACGTTAGGTGGGCGTGTCTGCGTTGTGTTGTAGTTTGCAGTATAACTGTTATATTTGCGCCTTTCGACCCAAACATCCGACTTCAGCACAACATTTTTGAGTACCGGCTTGTCTTCCCTCTTCGATCCCTGCACGCTTGGCCAGACTAGACAGGTTAGTCTGTTACTGAAGGCACCGCGGAGAGGTGGAGCAGGGTCTGGATGGTTTTGGTTCACCGATCCTGGCGCAAGCCATCATCTGTGTGTCGCTGACAACTTCCAGCTCTGGTGCTGGGAGGCGCGCCTTCGCCTCCGTCCATCTTTTGATTTTACTCGTCCATGTTAGTCTTGGCCTGCCTCTTTTACCTTGTATTTTCCCTTCTAGGTTACTTTTAGTAGGCTGCTGTGTCTTTTAACATGCCCCAGAAATCTCATTTGCCTTGCTTAAACTATGTTGAGTAGTTCTCTTTTCATTTTTAGTTGTTTTAAAACTTCACCATTTGTTTTCTTTTCTTTCCATCCAATGCTTCCTACTCTTATATAAATCAACATTTAAAAGGCTTCAATTTTCTGTTCTGTTTTCTTGTCTAATGTCCATGTTTCTGCACCATACAAGAATATTGAGAAGATATAACATTTTGCTATTCTTAGTTTTTAGCTCTGGTGTTATTTGTTTTGATGTTAATATATATTTTTCATGGCGTTAAAATTACTTTTTGCCATTCATATTCTTTTGTTTATTTCAGTTGTACATTTTCCATCACTGGTTATAGTATGTTCAAGGTAGTTGTAGTTCTGAACTGTCTCCAGGTCTAGTCCTTCAATTTTGATATTCACTTGTAGGTTTTGAGTATTTTCTTTGTTTATGGTCATAGTTTTAGTATTTTTAATATTCATATCTAATTCAGAGGTGCGCGTGGCCGTGCGGCTAAAACCACTGTTCCGCTAGCTGAAAAGCTGACGTACGGGGTTCGAAGCCCGCGGTAGACAGAAAGAATTTTTTCTATCGGGCGTGAAATAAAAATCCTGAGTCTCACACGTCGTGGTGACTGCTTGACCAAGCGCCCTTTGGTTCTATCGTTGCCCCCGACATACACCAGCAATGGTACTATGTGTCGTAAAGATAGTTTTTATATCTAATTCATGGTTTTTGCTTGTCATGTTTATTACATTAAAAGTAATTGTCGTAGAACTTTAGAATTTTCTGTTAGCAATACAGTATCAACATATCTTAGGTTATTGATTATCTTTCCATTAATGTTTAGACTTGGCATCTCTGTGATGTTTTTAAAGATTTGCTCAGTGTGTAGATTGAACAAGCTTGGTGATAGGATGCATCCTTGTCTTACTCCTCTCTTTAAATCAATGGGTGTAGAGTTCTCTTTGTTATATTTTATTATTGCTGTTTGCTCACAGTATAAAATTTAACGAGTTAAACTTATTTATTTACTTTTTTTTCAAAAAAAGCTTCTTTCTTCTTCTTAGCGTTTACCCATTATGTGGGCGTGGATACGTTGTGTCGCTAGTTACGACATGTCTTAGTATCTACGTCTTTCTGCCTGAGACACCTGTCTTCGGCATGGCTAGGTTTGCAATTACACATTTTTTGGGGGGTCTGGTCAACGGCCATATTCGGCCTCCTCTGTTGGAACTTTTTCGATGGTTGTTTAACGTACGCAGAGCCCACACGGGGCATCCTCCTTTTCGCCGTTATCAGCGATGGCCTACGCCAGTTCTTATTACCTAGAGACCATGGGAGGGTAAAGCCACGAAGACACCAGGGATTCAAAGAGAAACATTCTCACCGCTATTGGTTGTGGTCGAACCTGGGACTTTCTTGTACAGTAGCCGACACCTTACCTCCAGACCACAAAGGCACCCCCCCCCCCCCCAATTCACACCGCTATTAACAAAACTATGGCTAAACCATTATTATAACGGTGAATTTTTTTTTTTGTTCTACTTCTTTGATTTCAAAAGTTCAAGCCGTCGGAAGGCTCCCGAAATCTGTGCATAGAATTCTTCGTTGAAATAGACCAAATGCTGTTAATTCATTCTCTGTATCAGGAACAAAAAAGAGAGATGGATCTGTGAAAGAAAAAAAAAGAAGAAAAGTTGAAGAGGTAAAAAAAAAATATACAGAAGGAAGAGAAAGAAGAAGAAAATGGGATGAAGAAAAAAATCGGAGACCCAAAATAAAAAAAGAAGAAGAAAGAAGAGGTGGAAAAAGCAGACGATTATGAGGAAGAAGAAGAAGGAGAAATCGAGGAGATAAAGAGGAAAAGAAGAATTGGAAAACGATCGAGAAACCGTAGAAGAAAGAAGGAGAAATGGAAGAAAAATAATAACAAAAAGAGAAGCAAGAAGGAGGAGGTGGTTGAAAAGGAAGAAAATTAGAACGCAGAAAATGAGTCAAACAGAGAAAATAGAAGAGTGAGAAAGCGGAGTAATTTAAACGAAAAGAACAGGGAAAAATAGAAAAGGGAGAAAAAATATAGGAGGTGGAAGAAGTAAACCTGGCTATATGTTCTTATTTGGGGAGAGGGGGGATGTTTTTAACATGTGATCATTTGCTGAGATCGGTACTCACGTATTTTCCTTCATTTGGGGGCCTCTGTAGCTTAGTTGGGAAAACCACCCGATTGGACTACCGACGTTCGGACAACCCGTGTTCGATTCCCGCTGGGAGTAGTGTGAATTGTACTCGTGGTTGGGAAAAAAAAAAACACCCCACGGTCTACCCAGCCGTTGGCAGAAATGGGTACCAGGGTATTACCATGGGAAGGTGAGGAATGTCGCCTCGCATCATGAGTTTCGATGCTTGAAGCGACACTATCCAGAAATCTCCGAACATTTATGGATAGGCGGCCGAACACATATGGGTGGAAACTCGCGTGCTAAGACGCCGGTTCATGTCTTGTACTTGACCTTTACCTTCATCGTGTGCTCGACATGCGCAGAAACGTAAACAAATGTTATGGTTATTATTAGTCGAAGGCCCCGGTATCACTACAAACGAATTAAAATATATAATTGTTCAACCGCCCGTGCCGGTTGAATCAAATCATCCGAATTAAAACTCATCTTATTGAAGGATCCAAACAAAGAAAGGCAGCTGCAGTCTCCATCTTAGCAGCTACAGCACACGTAAAAAAACATAAGGTCGAGCAGCACCGAAAGTGAGCGCAGCTGAACTGCCCAGGTTCTATGAAGAAAGATAAAACAAATCTTCATAACAAGTAGCTTTTCTACCAAATTGTAACCATCAACTCTATAATGCCAAACTCTAGGACAGATTTAACATCATATATTTAATATCGCTGTTCAATAAGAACCTTTTTTTTTCCATTCGCCAGTTTTCACCTCTGGCAAAAGACAAGAGAATAGGGGCTGAATTTTTGCGTGTTAATCTTTTTTTCCATGGCAGTCGAGTGCGCAGGGGTCCCTCATCGCACAGGCAGATAACTCCGTCTTTGGAGGTATTAATTTGTTTTGTCCGCCAATGAGTAATTGGCGTTTCAAGCCGGGCCTCGCTGCTGAGACCAAGGGTGGTTGCCGCAGAGAGAAATCACAAATAAAAATCCCAGGTGGTGTAACCGAGATTTGAACTCACAACACCTCTGTCTCGATACCGGTGTCTTGCCTCGAGACTAACCAGTCCCCAAACAATAAATTAATCATATAATCAAAACAAGAACTTTGCAAAAGATTATTCACCCAACATGCTGTGATCAATAACAGATCTTGTCGTTAGACATTAAGTGCATTAAAAGCATGATAAAAAACAGCTTGATCGAATTTTCAAGATAAGTGAGAAAGAGAGTTCATCGGTGCTATATAGAACTAATTCTGAACTATAGGAGTAAATAATGGACAGTAGACACACAACCACTAATATCTTCAGTAATAAAGAAAAGACGATGGTCATACGTTGGACATGTGATGAGAAGAGATAATAATCGAATAGCAAAGCAAGCCTTCATATGGGAAACAACAGGTAAAAGAAAAAGAGGAAGAACCAGGGAGACACTGAGAAGAACATTGATGAGAGAGGCAAGAGCAGCAGGAATCGGCTCCCTCAATGAGATAGAATTGCTTGCACAGAACAGAGACAGATGGCGAGATTTGATAAAATATCTTTAAAAGAAAACTGCTAGAACAAAAAATTCATATAGGAGAAGGTGTATCTTGGTCTACGCCCTATGGGCCGGTTACGGCTCGAAATGTCAATAGATAGACACACAAATTAAAGTACGACTAGAGGCCACAGAGATGGTATTTCTTAGGAAAATGTTGAAAGTTCCCTGGACAGCTAAAAAGACCAATGAGGACATTCTCAAAGAGGTCAACACATAAACGGAGCTCCTAAAAAACATCAGAAAGAAACAATCAACATTTTTTGGACACACCATGAGAAGGGGAAAGTTGGAATATTTGGTTACAACTGGCAAAATAAATGGAATAGATAGATCGCTGACGACAAAGAGAGGAAATACTAGATAGCTTGGTGTAATGGCATGGAAAACAGTCAACAACAGAACTGATACGATGTACTGTGGATATAAAATTGTGGAAGGACATCTTTGCTTACGCCAACATGTATGGCACATGATGACGATGACAGAAAAGATCGTAAGTAAAAAAAAAATTAAGAGAAAAGGTAGGAATAAAGCTCATTATTTCAATACACACATAAACAACAGATAACATAGTTTAGCTACGTGATATAAGGCAGTCATCTGAATGTAACACAACACGCCATCAGCAAACGCTAAAAGAACACCAAATCAAACGGCAGACATGAAAAATATGGATTGATCAATGTTAGAGACACTAGGAAACATAACAACAGGAGAGGCCAATATAACGGCTAAAGACTGTAAGATATATCTACTCTCGACGCTGAAAGGCAAATAAGAAAGGAATAAAGGAGGGATACTGTTGCCGAAGGTATATGAGGAGGGTAAATAAAACAATGGAGGGAAAAAAGACCCACTCTTCGTGCGGTGGTCCGAAAGTAAACAAAAACAGCCTGTCCAGCTTGAGCAATAGAGTTGAGATCGAGAGAGATTGAGGACTGAGACAGCTGAAGGGACTTTGTTGATGCTAGTTGTCATGCATGAGTTGTGACTGCTATCAACTTTTGGCGATCATATATTTTCTACGGTCCTCTGATGACTACTCTTCATCGTTCGGCATTAAAATGATGTTAAATTGGTGTAAATGCACTGTGTTTTGTAAGCTACGACACCAGTGCCTTTTGGACAAACATATCCGACTTCAGCACATTTTAGACGACCTGGTTGCCTTCCCTCTTTGATCTCCACTCGGTTGGCCAGACTGGTTATCTCGATACCAGAGCGACCACAGGAAGGTGGAATACGACCTTGAATAGTTTTGGTTCACAAATCCTCACGTCTACTATGTATGGTCGTTAGACTTTCAGCCTAGGTAGTGATATAAGTTTTTTTTAAGTAAAATGTTACAATCTACATGTGATCATAACAGAAGCGCTGGCACAAAATGATGAGATTTTGTTGATTTGGCCAAAACCTCACCTTCTCTCAACGTCTTGGACACAGGCCGTGTCAGCGCATGCCTCACCGGAAACTGAGATTGGTGTTTTCCATTCAAAATGGCTGACTTCGACGATAATCGGGGATATGGTAAAAGTCGCCCGCGAGGCGATTATAATAATGGGTAAGTTTAGTTTATCCTAGCTGTTGATTTTAAAAGACATGGTTGCATTAATTGTACTAATAATTGTAAACCGTTATAATGGCACCATGAATGCACAGGTTATATGTTAGCAATGAAACTTTCATAGATAGCTGCTGAGTCCCAGTTAGGACTAGACACGGAGAGATAAACTGACCGACCGCGAGTGTGTGGTGAAGTTAGAGCAGTTCCCACGGCGCCAAGACTGAAAGTGTGTGTTAGCTGCTGTTAAAGTTAAACTAACTTAATGCCAGACTGTGCTTAATGGAACCATGAATATATGTAGCTTAGTAAACTGTTGAATCTGAATGTCTATCTGTTATCTGATTTTTAAAAATATTTTAAAATAAATATAAATACAAAATAAATATGACTTTTTTTTTAAAACTCTCATATATTATTTATTATATATGATATTGAAGATATTCAGATATTACTCTCATGATCATCATAAGTATTAGTATTAAGTGCCAGACACTTTATCATCATTATCATATGCTGCTGAACATGATCATCATGCCCTCCTTGGCGAAATCAAATAATAACTAAGAAATGGCAACAGGGAAATGACATTTCATGCATTTCTTATATTACATTACTCATTACATTATATTATACAAGCTTACTCATTACTGACTGGACTGGGTTACTCTGTAGTAGTGTTACTCAGTTACTGCTTATCTTATACTATAATTTATAATAAATAATTACTAACTACTTGGTCTTGAATAGAACTGTTGTATTCATTGTCGCTGTAATTTGTTGTTAACAGTACAGACTTAACAACCAGAACTAAAAACTTAACTTTTCTTACTTTAATTTAGTGAAAAAAACTTACTTAACTGTAGATTAGCAGGGAGCAGGTGATCACATGTGTAGATTAGATTATCATGATTATCAGAGATTATATTTGATTAATTGAGAACTGAACTCTAACTATTACACTCACTATGTTGAACTGTTTATTGAATTGTAACTTTAACTCTGTTTAGCAGTTTATTATATTACATCATACTTACTTAGTGGTAAAGTTAAGTAGTAAGTATAGTAGTTAACTAAACGAACAGATAACTAACTGACCTGGCTCACCACCTAATAAATCTTAGTTCTTAAGTTTTAGTCTTGTGTAAGTTAGATAGATAGATGGAAACAAAGAGAAAATATACCAGACAGTCAGACAGGTTAAGAGATGGCTTGGCAGAAGGTCAACAACAGAAATAGAAATGATAAATAACTGTCGAGATCGAAAGTTGTGGAGAGATATGATCACCTATGCCAGCAGGCATGATACTTAATGATCATGAAAATGATAGTATCGAAACTTGTATAATATGAGACACTTATCATGTACATTTGACAGGAGAACACTCAGAACAACATTTGAACATTACAAATGTACGTACTGAGTCAGTGTCCTATTCAACAGTGATAGCTTATATTGAGATTAAAAATGGATATGTGTATGATATGAGCTAATACAGTCTTATCAGTCATGAACAGCTTGCATTTTGTAAATAAAACTGTCTTACAAAAATAAAAGAAATTTATTAGAAAACTTTAAAGGAAATTAAAACTATAACCTAACCTAAATAGTAGTTAGATAATTGTTTCTCTCTCTCTCTCCCCTCCCCCCCCCCCATAATAAAGTTAGCAGTATTGAAAGATCTGTAAAATAATAATAAAATAACTTGAATTGGACATGATAGTTACAAAGTGCAAAGGAAGGATTTGAAAATTGATGTCTGTTTTACCTCTGGTCAGTGATAATAAATTATTATGGTCTCACAGGAGAAAAAAATAAAATCATTTAACAAATTGCAAGACATTTTGAATTTTATGGAGTAATAATAGACTGATGTGATGGATCAAACCAGGATTTCTAGCATGGTTACCCTTTTCTACTGCTAACCTAGGGAGCAGCGATAGCTCAGTGGTTAGTGAACTGGACTACAAAGGACAAGAGGTAGGGTTCGATCCCAACCGGTGGCTTCTGGTTCACCCAAACTTTAATACCAACCACATTACCCCAAAAATCATGTGCCGAGGGTCTGTAAAATTTATGGTCATTAACACCATATTTCCTATATGCCAGTTGGCGTGACGGGGCTACTTTTCGTTACCTTTTCTACTGCTAACTTCTTACTTAAGGTGGTTGAGTCACTAAGGCTGGATAAAACCATTATCATAAAGGACAGAGAATTAGCCTCTACCAAAGAAACCAAAATAAAATTCTTCAATGCAACAAAGACATCTGCAGACTCTTTCTGGGGGAGTTTAGCAAGTAAAGTTAATGCTTTAAATATTTTTTTTTATGGCTATGCTACAATATTCGTAAGGAGCTAATTCTATCTCTCAAGACTAATACAATCATCCATAATTCAAAATTGTTGCAACCTTTGTAGTTCAGAGCTCAACTTTAACACTTTTTTTTCTCCAATTTTTTTTACTTTTTGAGAGGTGTATAACTAAGATTTCTCTAATATCATCTTTTTATCCGCTGTTAGGGATGATGATGATAAGAGCTACAATGACAGAGGTGGATTCAGTAATGATAGAGGATATGGTGGTGACCGAGGATATGGAAGTGACAGAGGCTCTGATGATGGCTACAGAAATAGACGTGGGGGCAGCTATGGTAGCTACGATCGTGGTTATGGTGGTGGCAGAGGTGGTGGAAGGAGCAGTGGTAGTAGCGGTGGAAACCTTTCAAAAGATGGTGCACAGATTCCAACAGAACCACCCTACACAATTTTTATTGGCAATTTGCCTCAAAAGATTGTCCAAGGAGACCTGGAGGCAATATTTAAAGATCTTAATGTGAGTATTTGTCAGCATTACTTCATTGTCTTTTTTTTTTCTTCAATGATGTTCCAGTGAGAAGCAATTGGCCTCTTCTAAAATGGTTTATTTCTTTAATTTTCCTCATGTGTCAAAAATGGCACATATGGGGTGGAAGTCATAGTTCTCCATGATTAATGAGCTGCAGCTAGTTCTTGGTTGTTCATTAGTCCTATGGTTGAGTTTTCCCTAGTAATTGTTCTGCATAGCGATTCTCTGGTATTATTTTCTTTTACCAGATGGTTTTCACATGAATACCTGAAGGGGAAGTCTTTCTTCATTCATTCTCAGCACATGATCAAAGTATTTCCAACACCTTTTTCTTATAAAACTCTACACATACTCTTGTTTTGATTCATGCCCTATCTCTTCATATGAAATGTTTTATTTCCAGATTATGTTTGAGATCATACAAAGACATTTGTTTTCAAAGGCATTTAATTTTCTTTCCAAAGTCTTGGTGGATTTCCAACTTTCACATCCATATGTTAACACTGGTATCACACCAGAAGTTGAACAGTCTTAAGTTTTGTTTGTTTAATGAGAACTTTTGATCTCCAGAGTTGCTTTATGGTTTATTGACTACCCATTACTTTGCGTGTGGTTTGCTGTTTCTTTATGAATGTAAACATAAATTTACAATCTTGTTCATGTTGTTAAGATTTGTTGTTGTAGATACATCAGGTCACTAATTTTGATTTAGGTTCCAGCCTGGCAAACACCTTCCCTATTTGAATGCAAACATATTAATTTTGCCAATCACTTATATACTTGAGTTCCTGTGATAAAAGCTGAAAACCTCTTCATCAACTTGTGATGTTTTGGGCACACAGCTGTTTGTTTTCATCTTAAAGTGGCATTTTAGTTTCTAATAATGGATGAAGATTGGGGACAATCAAAAGCTAAGGAAAGCTAACCTGAATAAAATGCTGGCTGAAATCGGATGCACATGGGCCACTGGCGCAGATCACAGTGCAACGTTTTAACGGGTGTTCAATCAGAGTGGATCTGGCGAGCTCTAATTGTGATGTTCTGTCTGTGGGGGTGATCTTAACCTGACAGCTCACTTCATGTGAGAGTCCGGAATCCTGCTCTGATTGAGTCCTGATCGCAGAGAGAGAGAGAGATATAATGGACATTTCGCAGCATTTGTGGATGAAATTATCCAGAGCATAGCACATTCCACTCATTCTTAAAATTGATATTTTTTAAAGTGGTTTCAATTTGTGACACCTCACAAAATGTAACATTTTTAGCTGAAGTAGATATTTATGCATGAATGAAATGTTAATAGTCAATGTTTGTCACTAAAAGATAAAGATGGGCAATTTGGAGAGTTTGGGGGATGCAATATTCATTATTAACTACAAAAGTTTTTACCATTTTATGATGGATACAGCTTCTTCTAATCACTTATAATGTATAATAGAAGATGTATATATAATTTATCTTCATGGAAACACACTACTTAGGAAATCAACCAAAGTATTGGTGACAGCAATGGACAATATTTGCTTAATAGAATCAGTTACATTGTCACTTTCTGTAATATGAAAATAAATTGCGCTGAATTTATTAAATTATTATATTGAAGATTTGAAAAATTAAAGATAGGACACTCTTAAAAGACACCCATTAATTATAAAAATTATGGTTGTCATGTTTTTATTTTCAAAATCGAAACATTAAAATTTTTTGTTTCATAAAATTAACTAAAAATTTAGATTGCAATGGAAAATGGAGGTGACAAAATTGGTTTTGACTCCACCCATAATTACTTCAAGACAACACTGTCTTGTTTACTGTCAATTTTATTTGTTAAATTATAATATAAATTGTACTGGTGATTAGTTTGATAAACATTTTTTATACAAGTTGGTGGTTTTTTTAAGATGTTCAAACCCTTTTTGCTTTATTTGGACGTTTTTTTATTTAAAAAAATCATCATTTGTAATACATACAGTTTTGGAACCTGTCCATTAGAAACCATATCTAGATGGTTTGATTTATAACATCTCACATCGTACAAGACTAAAAATAGGCTGAGTATCCTATAATTTTTGTTCAGATATCCGTTGAAAGGTTTGTTGATTTTAAAATGCAATAGATGTATATAATTCCATGATTTCCCATATTTAGGGAAGGCACAGTAGATATACGTTATGTAAAAATCGTTTATAACAAATTTTGTTTCCAACAGGTCAAAAGTGTTCGTCTAGTCCGTGATAGAGAAACAGATCGTTTCAAAGGTAGGCATGAAGTCATGTGTTTTATTTTATTTTATTTCTCATTGGCAGGTCTGTATCTGTGACTCACAAAAAAGAAGAAAGCAGTACATCCGGTTAATAGAAATGATTTTGTTTTTGCCCTGCAAAACAACACAAGGCTCGTTGAATACTGACTGTTTTGTATTTCAGTTATACAGGAAAAGAAGAAAGCAAGGACCCATGACAACATTAACAACCTGAAAAGAATAGTCCAAACCACCATCTTCAGACTGAGAACTGGTCATGTACCACTGAACAGTCACATCAGTAGAATACAACAAAACCAAACTCCAGCATGTCCTCTCTGTGAACACCCACATGAAATAGTAGAACATCATATATTTTTATTTATCATTTTATTATTTTATTATCAAATATTTGTAGTTTTACAAGAAACTGTTCATGGTAAACTGTAAGTGGCCATGTACTATAATAACTGTTATCCATCATGGAATAAACATAGTATAATAAATATACTAAGCTTGTTTCACTTTAAATGGGTATGTCACATAAGATCATGATTTTGAATATGTGGTTTACATAATGTGCTTTGGAGGCTGGAAGGCCTAGAAGGCAAGCCATTGGCATCTGGACAAGAATGGCCAGAGTTTGAATCCTGCCACAGACAGTGAAAATTTTCCTCTTTGAATTTGCAATTTTTTGTAGCTCTACGCTCAGGGAAGTGAGATCTGATGTCTACCCCTCTCAGAAAATTGTAGAAAAGCTAGAGATATTGTGTACTTTCTTTGCATATTAAAGAATCATTGATAGTCAAAAGTCTAAACCCATGCTAAAGATGAATATGTCTAGCTGAAAGGTGCAGATATCATTGCTTACTGTTAACTAGCAGCACTAAACAATTATGCCCACATAATAGGCACACATTTAAGAAGAAAATATTTCTCTGTTGCTCATAAAGAATACTTTTTAGCCACCATAATTTGCTTTGCTGCTGTCCCTCATAGTTTTTTGACTATTTCTAACAAATGCTGTTTTATTGTTCATGAAGTCACAGTGTGTATACAACAACCAAGCTGGCTTTGTATGCGAGCACTGGTTTCAGTCATTTCAGAAGTAAGCAATGCATAGAGTCACTTTTGTCTACACCCCTGTACACATGGGAATACGGAGAAACGAAAGAGCAAAGTTGGCTAGTTTTGTTGTCATCGAAGACGGTCAACCAATGGCTCAGACTGACGTCAAAATTCCTGTCTGAGGTGCGAGAATGACACAGGACTTTGACAACCATGAGTCCACATCACTCTTTTGAATGTAAGAAATGAAAGTTAATATGGGCACGGCCAGAAATGAAAAGACTTATTTGGGCGCATAAGAGGACTTATCAACCAACACAGAACTGGAGTGGCTGGATGCTGAGGGATGATCTGAGCCCCTATACACATGTTTAAGTGCAATGATGATAATACACTAGTAACTCATTAACAGTGAAGCAGTGTTTTGCATAAAATAACTAAATATTTATTGCATTTTTTTTCCATATATGATGATGTTTTTATGTTATTTCTCCTACATCTCAACTAACTCCCCGTGGAGCATAGGTCTTCAACAAACACTTTCCAAGCTGGATCTGTTTCTTGCCATTCTTTTAAGATTATTCCATGTCTATTCCCCATCATCTTCGTCTCTGCTTCCACCTGTCTTCTCCAAGAATATTTTGATCTTCTTCTTTGTCTCTTCCCCTGGGAATTCCAAAAAGGGGCCTGTCATGTTCTCTCAGTTGGCTTCTGCAGTGTTTTTATGTTATTTGTTTAGTAATTATAGATGGTACTGTAATTATTGATTATATTTGATAACTTTATTTTTAATCTTGCAGGTTTTTGTTATGTGGAATTTGATGATGTGGATTCACTCATGGAAGCGCTTAGTTATGACGGTGCTGTAAGTCTAATGATACTTAACTTGGTTTCTTTTAGACATCCTGATTTTTTAAACTACTTTTGTTTTCCTGTCATCTGAGGAAGGCATTTTTGACAGTCATCTCTATGGTAGTTTCTGTGATTTTACCTTGAGTTGAATGTTATTATTGTTATTGGTTATGGAAGGCCTCGGTATCACAGCAAACGAATTAAAATCCATAATTGCTCAACCGCCCGTGCCAGTGGAATCATCCGAATTACCAACACATCTCCCAAACAAAGAAAGGTAACTGTAGACCCCATCGTAGCAGTCTCAGCACACGCCAAAAGACATAAGGCGAAACCGCGCAGAAAGTGAACACAGCCAACTGTTCCCTGTCATATGATATCATCATTCATCGTAAACAAGCGGGATATCGAAGCAGGATCAAAACGGATGAGACACACAGCTCACGGTGTGCACAGAGCACTTAACTCAGTAGCTCCTGCAACAAGCCGGACTTGGAATATGAGGAAACTGCAAGAAGGAACACTTTTCAGACATAGCCTTCAATGGTTCCTGCCGCCTATCCACCATATACCATGGGAGTTCACGTCCTCCCGAAAATGATGATCGTCATAGCACTTGATGATGTTAGGCCGTCATTGATGACTCCAATTCCAAACATATAGACACACAGTGGTGGTAAGTTATCATTTCCAATCCAACAGAAGCCACATGACCTGTAGTTAGTAAAACCACAGAGAGAATATGATTTTGTGACCTTCACTGATTCACTCTTAGATGTGAATGTGTAGTTTACACAAGAGGAGAAGTTTTCAACTACAGTGATCCCATTTAAGGCAATTCTGGGATAGCAAGGCAAGTCATCTTTATAGCAGCAGAACTTGATGTTCTCCGCTCCCTTCTTGTAGCTGCTGCCACACGATTCTGATGTCTCATTAACTTGGACATCATTCAAGAACAATGTCAGATTAACATTCCATAGATCTGGCTCTGCTGATCATGTTTATTTGGATCTAATGTCTCCTGACAGGAGTCCTAGGCATTGTAAGAGATCACGGGCTCTCTTCATGAGTTTCGGTTTTAGAGACATTGATTGTGAGTAATGGAAGACAGTGGTCATCATGTTAAGGAAGACCGTGATCATCATGTGAAGGAAGACAGTGATCATCATGTTAAGGAAGACAGTGATCGTCATGTGAAGGAAGACAGTGATCGTTACGTGAAGGAAGACCGTGATCATCATGTAAAGGAGGACCATGATCATCATGTGAAGGAAGACCATGATCATCATGTGAAGGAGGACCGTGATCATCATGTGAAGGAGGACCATGATCATCATGTGAAGGAGGACCATGATCATCATGTGAAGGAGGACCATGATCATCATGTGAAGGAAGACCATGATCATCATGTGAAGGAGGACCATGATCATCATGTGAAGGAAGACCGTGATCATCATGTGAAGGAGGACCATGATGATCATGTGAAGGAAGACCGTGATCATCATGTGAAGGAGGACCATGATCATCATGTGAAGGAAGACCATGATCATCATGTGAAGGAAGACCATGATCATCATGTGAAGGAAGACCGTGATCATCATGTGAAGGAAGACCGTGATCATCATGTGAAGGAAGACCGTGATCATCATGTGAAGGAAGATCGTGATCATCATGTGAAGGAAGACAGTGATCATCATGTGAAGGAAGTCAGTGATCATCATGTGAAGGAAGACCATGATTGTCATGTGAAGGAAAGACACATTGTTCATGGATAACATTTGGCAACTGACTAAATAATTTAGACCACAGAAGAGGCCATTTCAGAACTAGCTGCGTGATCTCAGTAACTGTGTCACTACTTCATCACATTTTGATGAAGTTAAAGAAAGGACCTCTTAACACCTGGTGTTAGTGGCCACTTTTTTATTTTCACCCTTGCTGCATTATGTAAAAGTTGAACTTAAAAGACATAGATTAATGAAACAACAGTTACAACATTGAGCGCTATATACGAGATACACTGCAGAGCATTAATCTGAACATTCCATTTTCCCTCAACGTTGAAAGGTAGTAGAAGCAGAGGAAAGTAAAGTAATGCCACATTTTTTGGTGACTTGACCAGTACACAGCTGAAGTAGATTATATTAGTTTAGAATCAAACATGACATGATAAATAAAGACATAGAAAATAAACTAGATGCATTAAAAAACAAATATCTAATTAAAATACTTTGTATCCACTGGAATAGATTCATTACTAGTGCAGAAATAAAAGGCATATTCAACTGTCTCATCCATAATTAAGACAAGTAAATAGGCATGTGTTGATCAAGGAATGAGAAGAAATATCCAGAGAATCATGGGGCAAGATCTCAAATATGGAAATCACAAGAAAAAGAGGCCAACCTTGACAGACACTAAGAAGATTAAAAGAGACATGTACTGCAAACATTGACTTTCCATACTACTGATATTGAGAAGCTCACCCAAAACAGGGAAACTCATCATCTTTTGTTTTGAAAAGCATTGACCAGCTCTAACTTTCCTATCTATAATGATGTCACTTCAGCTAAATAATTGATATAACATTGATTAACGAGGATGTTTCAATAGGACATTTTACATTTGTGCATTAGTTAAATGTATTAGGTCATTCTTTATAAGTAGATTTATTCTTGCATTTCTTGACTTATTTACATGTACAGATATTGTTTTACTAACTTGTACAATAATTTCTTCCCTCTCTGAAATGAATTTACCAATTTTCTTGCACATTTGCTTAGCAAGTGAAACCTTGCTGAGTACTTATCACAAACTTTTGCTTCTTATGTATGCACTGGAAAGCTCTTATAAAGTAGTAGTCAGTTTTGTTCTATTCCAAGTTGATAGCATACTGTTTTCTCCTTCAAGCAATAACAAGGGGAAATTAAGTAGGTAAATGTTTCGTCCATGTCTTACTAGTGGTATGGGGAATATGCTGTTAGTGACCATATTTTTCTATGACCACAGCACAATTTTGGGTGACGTGGTCAGTATCAGACCAGGCCGCCTTTACTTCCCAGAAAAATCTCTGGTACCCATTTTTAGAGGCTTGGTCAACTGTAGAGTCTTGTTGATCAAAAAAGAAATCCACCATTTCTGAGGATCAGGAAGTGAGCACACTAACCACTCACTCACCAAGACTCCTATGGAATTACCTGTCACAAAATTTTGCGTATAATTTGAAGTTTGCATTTCAAAATTCTCGTTAACCAGTTAAAACAAAAACCAGTCAAATGCCAGTGAATAAAGAGATACAGCGAAGACGATGGCACTGGATAGGACACACACTGCGGAAGCCAACTGAGAGTATTACACAACAGACCCTTTTTTGGAATCCCCAGGGGAAAAGACAAAGAGGAAGACCAAAGAATTCTTGGAGAAGACAGATAGAAGCAAAGATGAAGATGATGGGCAAGACATGGAATGATCTTAAAAGAATGGCAAAAAACAGAACGACTTGGAAAGTGTTTGTTGAAGACCTATGCTCCACAGGGAGCTAAAAAGGTAGAAGAAGAAGAGTTTTAAAAATGTGTTCAATTCTTAGCTCATTAAAAAAAATTGTAATCCTTCAACTTCAAATTTTGTTTATTCTTTTTAATCAAGCTTCTGGAGGACAAGAATATTAGAGTTGACATCGCAGCAGGGAGGCAAAAGGACAGGAACCAGGGTTTTAGAGGAGGACGAGGAGGTGACCGTGGAGGTTAGCCAGCCAGATCTAGATCTATTTCAATGCTAGTTACATGTTACTGTTCAGTGAGTTACATGACAACATATATTCTAGCTAGTTACATGTTGTTGTTCAGTGAGTTACATGACAACATATATTCTAGCTAGTTACATGTTACTGTTCAGTGAGTTACATGACAACATATATTCTAGCTAGTTACATGTTACTGTTCAGTGAGTTACACGACAACATATATTCTTGCTAGTTACATGTTGTTGTTCAGTGAGTTGCATGATAACATATATTCTAGCTAGTTACATGTTACTGTTCAGTGAGTTACATGACAACATATATTCTAGCTAGTTACATGTTACTGTTCAATGAGTTACATGACAACATATATTCTAGCTAGTTACATGTTGTTGTTCAGTGAGTTACATGACAACATATATTCTAGCTAGTGACATGTTGCTGTTCAGTGAGTTACATGACAACATATATTCTAGCTAGTTTACATGTTACTGTTCAGTGAGTTACATGACAACATATATTCTAGTTAGTTACATGTTACTTTTCAGTGAGTTACATGACAACATATATTCTACCTAGTTACATGTTACTGTTCAGTGAGTTACATGACAACATATATTCTAGCTAGTTACATGTTACCGTTCAGTGAGTTACATGACAACATATATTCTAGCTAGTTACATGTTGTTGTTCAGTGAGTTACATGATAACATATATTCTAGCTAGTTACATGTTACCGTTCAGTGAGTTACATGACAACATATATTCTAGCTAGTTACATGTTACTGTTCAATGAGTTACATGACAACATATATTCTAGCTAGTTACATGTTTCCGTTCAGTGAGTTACATGACAACATATATTCTAGCTAGTTACATGTTGTTGTTCAGTGAGTTACATGACAACATATATTCTAGCTAGTTACATGTTACTGTTCAGTGTGTTACATGAAAACATATATTCTAGCTAGTTACATGTTACTGTTCAGTGAGTTACATGACAACATATATTCTAGCTAGTTACATGTTACTGTTCAGTGAGTTACATGACAACATATATTCTAGCTAGTTACATGCTACTGTTCAGTGAGTTACACGACAACATATATTCTAGCTAGTGACATGTTGCTGTTCAGTGAGTTACATGACAACATATATTCTAGCTAGTTACATGTTACTGTTCAGTGAGTTACATGACAACATATATTCTAGCTAGTTACATGTTACTGATCAGTGAGTTACACGACAACATATATTCTAGCTAGTTACATGTTACTGTTCAGTGAGTTACATGACAACATATATTCTAGCTAGTTACATGTTACCATTCAGTGAGTTACATGACAACATATATTCTAGCTAGTTACATGTTGTTGTTCAGTGAGTTACATGATAACATATATTCTAGCTAGTTACATGTTACCGTTCAGTGAGTTACATGACAACATATATTCTAGCTAGTTACATGTTACTGTTCAGTGTGTTACATGAAAACATATATTCTAGCTAGTTACATGTTACTGTTCAGTGAGTTACATGACAACATATATTCTAGCTAGTTACATGTTACTGTTCAGTGAGTTACATGACAACATATATTCTAGCTAGTTACATGCTACTGTTCAGTGAGTTACATGACAACATATATTCTAGCTAGTTACATGTTACTGATCAGTGAGTTACACGACAACATATATTCTTGTTAGTTATATGATGCTGTTCATTGAATTACATGACATGACAACATATATTCTTGCTAGTTACATGTTACTGATCAGTGAGATACATATCACATATTCTAAACAAGTTTCTGTTTAGTGAGCTACATGACAACATATATTCTAGCTAGTTACATGTTACTGATCAGTGAGTTACATATCACATATTCTAAACAAGTTTCTGTTTAGTGAGCTACATGACAACATATATTCTTGCTAGTTACATGTTACTGATCAGTGAGTTACATATCACATATTCTAAACAAGTTTCTGTTTAGTGAGCTACATGACAACATATATTCTAGCTAGTTACATGTTACTGATCAGTGAGTTACATGACAACATATATTCTTGTTAGTTATATGATGCTGTTCATTGAATTACATGACATGACAACATATATTCTAGCTAGTTACATGTTACTGATCAGTGAGTTACATATCACATATTCTAAACAAGTTTCTGTTTAGTGAGCTACATGACAACATATATTCTAGCCCGTTACATATTGCCTGTTACTATTCAATTGGTTACAAAATACTTCTTTTAACCCAATTTGTACAGACTGTTTTTAACTCTGCAGTTGTCTGTTGAAAAGACCAGCATGTGAGAATATCTCCATAGTTTACACATCAACTCATCAT
The DNA here is from genome assembly GCA_032433765.1 of Megaustenia siamemsis. NCBI lineage: Eukaryota > Metazoa > Mollusca > Gastropoda > Stylommatophora > Ariophantidae > Megaustenia > Megaustenia siamemsis. The sequence continues at coordinate 60,954,305 of JAVIAB010000008.1, forward strand.
TAAAGTAATGATACTATTCACATTATTTTTGTGATAGCTTCTAAGATGACAGAGGTTACCATCAATGTTTGTGGTTTCTTTTAACATTTCCACCATTTAGGCAAATTCCCTTTAATTTTTAAGATCTGTATTAATTCTTCTTTCATATCTGTGGTTGTGACAGCCAATCAATTTTTCACAAAGTGCATGCTAATCCTTTACTTTAGAGCATATATGTCTGAGAACGTATCTGGAAGTTATATTTGCTCACAGTATTATAATCATCTTGCTGCCAGAGCTACTGAGATTGGTGCTCTGTGCACACCGTGAGTTGTGTGCTTCTTCCGTATGGTTTGTCTATATCCAGATTGCTTACAATGAATGATCATATTGTAGGATGGACCCTCATCAAGGCCAGCTCCTTGTCGTGGGGATGGGGCTTAACAGTCACCAGGGACTGAAAACTAAGACTGGCCAGGCCTTCCTACAACCGAGCAAGACCACAGTCTGCTCTAGCAAGTTCAAGTGCTGAAGTCGGAGGCAACCAGCCAAAAGGCGCACAACAATCAGGATGCCACGCACTCAACGCATATGGAAGTATGTCTATAACCGCAAATCGATATGGCACTCGCCCTGTGATGGGCACTCAGGCAGGTGCAGCGCCGGGCCCTCAGCCTCGAAAGGGCCCAACCTCTATTACTGGATGTCCTTCTCAACCGCTCTGTGGAGTCAGGGGGCGAGAGAATAGAGCTACTGGCCAATCCAAAATAAGACCACTTAAAATAATGCACTGGAATGCTGAAGGCATCAACAGCAAAAGAGATTGGTACAGTAAAAAGATAGAATTAGAAAATATCCTGCATGAAGAACAAATAAGCATATGCTGTTTGCAGGAAACCCATCTAAACAACGACATAGCCTTGAAGATTAGCGGATACCAGTGCTACCGATCTGACAGAGTAAATAGACAAAAGGGTGGAATACTGACTCTTGTAAGGAACAACATTAATGCATGTCAGATTGAAGTGTATATGGATGGGGCGGAATATCAAATACTGCACCTCAGGACAGGAAGTACAGACTTCCATCTACTTAACTATTACTGTCCGAGTGACCGCCCACTAGCACTAGACACAATTACATTAAAAGAAAGAATAATTGTATGTGGAGACTTTAACAGCCACTCACAGAGCTGGGGCTATGAACTTATGGACAAGAGAGGTGAAGAGCTTGAAAATTGGCAGGATGACAATGGGCTTATACTATTAAACCAGGCAACAGATCCACCAACATTCTACTCCAGATCATGGCATACCACATCTACACCAGACCTTGCTTTCCATTCACCAGACCTGGATTGGAATATCACACGAATTGTTGGGAAACAACTTGGAGGCAGCGACCACCGACCAGTCTTTTTAGTGGTGCAAAATGAGGCCATCAGGGAGAGCAGCACTCTCTCCAGATGGAATTACAAAAAGGCAGACTGGAAAATGTATCAACACTACACCAGTGTACTGACTAAAGATATAAATACAGATAGAGACATCAACAAAATAGTTGATGAATTCAGTAGACTAATAATACAAGCTGCCAGTGAAACAATACCTAGAGGGGCACGGAAACACTACAAACCATACTGGAGTAGTGAACTAGAAGAACTGCACAATGACATGGAAACATCTCGAAGGCAAGCAGAAAATAACCCTTGCCAAGAACACCACAACAACTACCAGCATGCTAAAGCCAAATTTCAACGGGCTAAACTACAAGCCAGACGGAGAAGCTGGAAAGAGAAAACAGAGTCCTTGAATCTTGAACGAGACACAAGAAAAGTGTGGGAGCTTGTAAAACAGCTGAATGATGAGGGTACAGAAAGGAACACCAAAATTACACTGAAGAAGGATGGAAACATTCTAACAGGTAAACATGCAGCAAATTACTTTGCAGACTCCTTTGCAAATGACAATAATATTGAAATTAGCCTAGAAAAACGACAAGAGACCCGTTTAAAACAACAAAATGCAAGACAAGAAGAGACCACACATGAAGTAATGGAAACACCCATTACACAAAGAGAGCTAGAGCTGGCAATATCCAAATTAAAAATGAAAAAGTCACCAGGCAATGATGGAGTGTCCAATGAAATGATTAAGAACTTGGGAACTGCAGCTAAAGCAAAACTACTGCAGATCAGTGCCACAGGCATGGAGAGAAGCAATTATGATACCATTACTAAAGCCAGGAAAAGATGGTTCAATGACATCCAGCTATAAACCAATCAGCCTTACAAGCTGTTTGTGTAAAACAATGGAACGTATAATCAATCTCAGACTGCAGTGGTACCTGGAAAGTGAAAATCTCCTTGTCCCACAACAAGCAGGCTTTAGACAGTGTTACTCTACCGAAGATCAAGCAACCTATCTTTCCCAGGAAATTGAAGATGCGTTTCAAGAAAAGAAACTGGTACTAGCAGCATGGATAGACCTAAAGAAAGCATTTGATAAGGTATGGAAGGAAGGGCTTTTGAAGAAACTGAGAAATTATGGAGTAAATGGCAGGATGTACAAATGGGTCAAAGCATACCTGCATAACAGGAGAGCCAGAGTGCAGCTGGATGGTCTTAAGAGTAAGAAGGTCTTATTGCGCCAGGGCATTCCACAAGGAGGGGTACTATCTCCAACACTTTTTCTGATCTACATCAATGACCTAGTTACTGAACTACCACATGGCATCAAAGTGGCAATGTATGCAGATGACTTGGTAATGTGGTGCACAGAGGAGTATGCAACAGTGGCCTCCAAATTGCTACAAAGAGCAATGAATGCACTGAATTCATGGACAAATAGATGGTGTATCAGCATCAATACAGACAAATGCAGTACTACACTTTTCACACTCTCCCCAAAACAAAAAGCAGGAGCCATCTACATAAACAATGAGCCTGTGAAAGAAGACATACAAGCTACATATCTCGGAGTTACATTTGATAACAAACTATCTTGGAAACAGCAGATAAATAAGGCAACCCAAAAAGCAAGGAGGAAATTGGCTATTCTAAGAAAGTTGTGTGGAACCACATGGGGTGCGAGTGGGAAAATACTCAGTAAAGTTTACCAACAGTGTATACGCCCACATTTAGAATATGGATCATCCGCATGGTGCTCAGCATCAAACACCACATTGCAAGAACTGGATAAAGTACAAAACCAGGCACTTAGGGTCATCACAGGAGCAATGAAATCAACACCAATATTGGAGATGGAGAAATTGTGGAGGATACCAGCACTGAGAGAACGGAGAGACACAAAGGTGCTGATACAGGCAGAAAAATTTGTATGCATGCCGAGACATCCAATGAAGGACAGATTCCAAAATCTTGCATTGGGACGACTTAAGAGAAGCAGCTTTATCCACCAAGCCAAGTGTATTAGTAGACAAACACTAGACATGCCAAGAGTTGTTAAACCCCTTCTGCCCATACCAGAACAGACTCCCTGGACAGATGAATCAGGATTATCAGTTCAAATACGGACAGAAGTGAAAGGAATAGTTGACAAAGAGGAACAAAATAGTCTACAGCGAAAAACAGCTCTCAGTTTCCTGGATGAAGAATACCCACAAGACCTATGGATTCGTGTGTACACAGATGGATCAGCACAGAATGCAGTAAAGAATGGGGGAGCAGGTGCATGTATAGAGTACCCAAATAACACTAGGGATATGAATAAAATAGCAACAGGGAAATATTGTCACAATTATGATGCGGAAATACAAGCAATAAAGTTGGCAATAGAAAAACTGCTGAACAGTAATCTTGGCCCACAGCCTGTAGTGTTTTTGACAGATGCAAGATCAGTACTCCAGGCACTACAATCCAGAAAATTACCACATCTGCAGACCTTATTGACTGAACTCTGCAAGCACCACAGGGTTGCCCTGCAGTGGATCCCGTCTCACTGTGGAATACCAGGAAATGAGAAAGCAGATCAGTTGGCAAAGGAAGGTTCAACAGGCACACAACTAGATACACCTGTTACATACCATCATAAGAAACAGATAATCAAATCAATCAGAGGACCACAAGCCCCAAATCAGGATGCCTTTCATAATATGAATAGATATGAACAAGTTATCATTATATGCCTAAGAACAGGACACAATCGACTCCATAGTCACATGTATACAAAATTCAAGATCGGCACATCAACTACTTGTACATGTGGACAGGCACCCCAGACTGCTGAACACATACTTCAAGACTGCACTGAATATAGTAGACTGAGGAAAATCCATTGGCCCATAGATACAACACTACAGACAAAACTATATGGGCCACTGCAAGAATTACAAAAGACAGTAACATTTATACAGGAAACGACATTGCAGATATAGACAATACTTCAGGTGAACGAAAGATAGATAGGTAGGATGGACAGCTCAGTTGTGTTCACTGTCGGTGCTAATACACCTTATGTCTTTTGACGTGTGCTGTGTTTGCTACTATGGTTACTGCAGCTACCTTATTTTGTTTGGACATTCGATGAGATGTTAATTCGGATGATTCCACTGGCACGGGCGGTTGAGAAATTATGGATTTCCGGTCGTTTGTGGTGATACCGGGGCCTTTGAACAACTATAATTATTATAATCATAGGAGGATGCAAGCTATTTCTTGCATTACCCAAAACAATGACAACTGCCAAATTAGTGCAAGGCTGCGTTACATCGATTTTATCATTGATTATGGACTGTGTATCTTTATGCTGTTCCATGTTATGATGTGAGAAAAACAAGGTGTCATGGCGGCTGCATGTAGATAGTTTTTCTGACTCGCCTCTTGCTGACGTGTTTAAATTATTTGCACGACAGTCTAGTTGTGAAATGTGCTGCTATTCCCTGTTATAATGTTTACTTCTGACGAGCGGATGGACTGAACTTTATTGATATTTCAGTGGAATATTATTTATTCTTCTTGTATCGATGTGTTAAACCTGTCATCAATAGGCCAACATGTGTTTGTAGTTCAACAGGCAAACATCTGTTTTGACAATGGCGCCTACCGGGAATGTACATCCCTAATATTCAAAGTCTGTGATGGTAGATGGGGTGGAAGGATCAGAAGTGATCAATGACTCAGTAAGCAAAACAGTAAAGTGTGTTGTACACAAGAGGCACATTCAGGGCATGGGAGATGAATATGACTGACCACAGTAAAAGAGATTGGAGCCTCATCACGTACTAATACAAAGAAAGCCGTGGCGAGAAATTCTAACTTAGGTCAAAAGAAAGATCTATGAATATGTACATGAAATGTTAGGACTCTTTACCTAGAAGGAAATTCTTAGTTTAGAAGCACAACGATTAAGCATAGATATTTTAGGTATATCAGAGACAAGATGAAAAGAGTGTAAGTACATACAGGATGAAAAAAATATACATTTATATATTCAAGTAACACAACAGAACATCAAAGAGGTGTAGGAATACTAATAAAAAGAAAGCTTCAAAAATATATAAATACACACTGGACATACAATGATAGGATTATACTACTCAAATTGAAAGCAAAACCAGTAGACATAGCAATAATACAGACATACACACCTACTTAAGACTCTTAGGATGAACAAATAGAGGCATACTATGAAGATCTAAATAAAGTTATGAAGCAAATGAAATCTTCAGACATCTTGATTGTAATGGGTGATATGAATGCTAAAGTAGGAAAAGGTAGATATAAGACCATTTATAGGAAATCATGGTTTAGGAATAAGAAGTGAAAGAGAAGAAAGATTAATACAATTTTGTGAAGAAAACAGGCTGATAATATGTAACCTAAAACTATGATCATAAACAAAGATAGTACTCAAATGCTACAAGTAGATATCAAAGCTGAAGGAATATACCTGGAGACGGTTCAGAGCTACAACTACATTGGACATACTATGACCAGTGATGGAAAATGTGAAATTGAAATAAACAAAAGAATAGGAATGGCAAAAAGTAATTTTAATGGCATGAAAAATATACTAACATCAAAACAAATAACACCAGGGCTGTGTTGAGCTGCACTAGAGATGACAACATTACAATGATGAGATGTGCTGAATGTCTATGCGCTGCTCAAATAATGTAGGTTACACTGGTTTAGCCACTTACGCTGATGAAAGATGGTTGCATATCAAAAGATATGCTTTTGTTGTCCCTTCTCATCACATAGCCAACATATGACCATCTTATTTTTGTTTGTTGTTTGTATTAATCATGCTTCTTTTTTGTTTTCAGGTCGAGGGGGAGGGCGTGGTGGGGGTTGGCAGGGGAGAGATGGTGACTCCAGAGGTTATGATGGTTCCAGGGGAAGCTCAGGTTCTGACAGAGGTGGCTATCGTGGTGGTCGTGGTGGAGGAAGTTATGGAAGCTATGGAGACAGAGGAGGAGGAAGCAACTATGATCGTGGTTACAGCAGCAGAGGTGATAAGGAGTATGCTGGTGCTGGTGCCAGTGCTGGTGGTCGCCGAAGGCAAGACAGTGGCAGTGGAAGTACTGGTGCTGAATTCAGAGAAGCATCCCCAGGTAGTGTGTTGTTGCATTGTTTTACCTAGAACTTTGATGTTTCTATTTATATTTTTAATGTCTATTGTCTTGTTAAGCTATATCTTTAGAGTGCTGTCTGAACTTTCTTTGAAGTGTTTGTCATTACTGTCTTTCTGTTTTATTAATAGTGTGTTGTCTTAACAATCCTTTGAATATCTTAAAAATGCCTTAACCCTAGATACTGCTGTAAACATTACCACTTCAAAACACAAATTCTTAAAAATGCGACAAGTTTGTTGTGGTCCAACAAACCAACCAACTACTTCTGAGCGTTGGATTTGTTTCTACTGTTGTAGGATTTTTTTTTCTTGTTCATTTCATGAGATATGATCATATAATGCTTAAAAAAAAATTAGGCAACAATTTTCAAGAAATTGGTAGTTCTTCCCTTTGCTATAATCATAGAAATTTTCTGAGTCACTGGCTGACATCAAGTAATCTGTTGTGACTCTGGAAGCACAGCGAATAATGCTATGAGGTAGCTGAACATACTGATGGATTTACTGAGATCATACCGATAGACATCCCGTTCATGCGGTCAAACTCAGGTCGTAAATCAACCTGAACCAGGATATCAGAGTCCCTGTGTCTCTCCAAGTGAAAACATGCAGCTGTGTGTCAAAAGTTCAAAGAAAATACTGTTTTTGGAGCTCCTGTTACATTTGAGTAGTAGTAATTTTTACAACAGTATTGTAACCACTAAAGACAAAAATTCTGCAGCAAGCGGATGTATTGCAAACAAAGAGGGAAGAATGCTAACAGACAACAAAGATATAATAGATAGATGGCAAGAATATATAACAGAATTATTTCATGACGAAAGGGACAAAAAGCCAGACATAAAATGTACATACAACTATAAAATCCTGAAATCTGAAGTAGAAAAAACTATAAAAACAATGAAAAAGGAAAAAGCAGCAGGACCTGACAATATACAGATAGAGATGATACAGGCACTAGAAGATTTGGCATTGAAGTGATCACAGACATATACAATGACATATACCATACAGAATACATACCAAATGAACTAAAAACATCAGCTTTCATTGCATTGCCTAAAAAGAATGGTGCAGTTGAATGCAGTGATTTTAGAACAATAAGCCTAATGAGCCGGGTAACTAAAATTTTATTAAAAGTTATACAAGGAAGGATTCAGAATAAAATCAATACTGAATTAGATGAGCAGCAATTCGGATTCAGGAAAAACAGTGGGACAAAAGAAGCCATATTTAGCATGAGGACATTGATTGAAAAGTACATAGAAGTAAACAAACCAATATATGCCTGCTTCATAGACTACACCAAAGCATTTGATAAAATACACCATAATCAACTTATAGACTGCCTAAAAGATATAAATCTGGATGACACAGACGTACGACTGATATGTAATTTGTACTTGGAGCAAACAACAATAATAAAATATAACAAGGTGCTCCTTGGTAGCCAACCTTCGATGTGGAGACGGCACTCACTGATGATAATGATTGTAAACACTGCCCGTGTGTTACCGGGGCCTCATGAGGGAAGTAAAGAATAGTGACACTGTGACCTTCCAGGCATGCTGTAAGAGGTGACTAAGGAGATTGATCGATGGCTTGACAAGTTGTCATTGTAAAAGGTATTGTTATGGAAACAGAGCCATAGATTTTAGAAGCAGTGATCTCTGCAATATGTGCCATTTTGGCACGCAGGGTTTCTGTTTTTGAGATTGTGGTTCTGCCGTATGTGCCGTCTTCGGCTCAAAAGGGCAATAGATAGATATATTGTAAACACATTTAGTCACAGATAGGTATTGTAATCTAGGGTTAACATGTAGACTAATCTATATCTTTAAATTATTGTTTATTTTATCTATGACATAAGATAAAATATCTTAATTATGTCATTGAATTATGTTTTAATATCATCTTTGAAGTTTTGTCTAACCTCAGTCTATATATTATTCCCTGCCATTGTGATATTTTTGTTATGATGATGTGTGTTCTTGGGGTATTCTTCAAAGCTTACACTTTTGGTCCATTAAGTAAATAATCTATTTCCTAAGCGAATAACATTTCAGTTTGTCTCACCTCCCCTTAAATGTGTGTGTGTGTCTATGTGAGGGTGGGGAGGTAAAAATGATGGGCTATGAAGGTTTATTAAATACACCTGTGCTGTGTGGCTATTGGTCGTTTCAAATCTAAATGTTCACGATTAACATGAAATATCTCCTCTTTCCCTGCACTTACAAACTTGATTTTTTGTATCTGTCCTTGTTTTTCCAAGGTCCCACCGATTTCACAAAATTTAATGATGTAGGAAGTATGCTTCATCATGAAGCAGCACTTTCCTTTGATCTCAGTGAATTTACGGATCTTTTTGCTCCTGGAGAAAATAATTTACCGTACATTAATGGAAATCAGCTTCTCGACATAGGCGTCTCTACACAACTTGAAAGTTGGAGGCGTTTATCAACTGTTTACTTTCTATTGTTTACTTTCTTTAAAATACTATGAGAATGTCAATGTTATAGCCTTTACAGACGGTCTAAAACAAATCAGCGTATAAACAGTTCCATTAATGAAAACTATTTAAACAATATACAACAAAGAATACATTTAAAAAAAATAATTATCCGTTGCGAGCGATAACGAGCATGACATATCAAGCAAAGTTATTGTTTATGGGTACGCATGTGACTAAAGAGTCCGATGTAAGCACGGGATCCTCTTCACTGTAAAGAGCTACATTGTTCGTTTTATGTCTTTCCATGTGACTTTCATTATTTTACGTAAACAAGACATATGAAAGTGATTTAGTTTCTTTGCATGCCTGCAGTACACATATCAAGAACCTTTACATTTTCAAAACGTTATCAACTTTAGCTAAAGATTGATCATGCGGACATATAAAAACGTCCATTATTATTTCATTTATTCTGAATCAGAGGAGTCTAACATATTGATTACTAATCTGGGCTGAACGAACGATAGTCCATCTTTTTTCCAATAGTCATTTTCTTCTTTTAAGACGTGATCTTCACATTTGCACCAAAAATCTTTGTCAATCTGTGATAGAGCAGCATATGTCAGTCCTTTTATATCGCATAGTTTAAAACTTGTATTCTCAGCTGCCACCTGCCCTTTAATTTTTGCCCAAACGAGTTCAATGGGGTTTAATTGTGGATGATAAGGGGGCAGTCTCAAGCACGTATGACCATGCTGTTGAATGATTTTGTCTATTTGGAATACTTTGGTCTTTTGCGATTTCTTAACAAGTGACAGTAATTCAGGTTTCAAAAATCCCTTGTTAAATGGAATTCCTTCCTTTCTTAGCCAAATCTTTATAACATCTTTTGTACTGGTAGATGTAGGAATTTTGTCTTCTTCTGCCACAGCGTTGTGGTACGACGCGTTGTCCATTACCAGACAGGATGGTCTGTCTAGAATTGGAAGAAGAGTATTTTCAATCCACTCTCTAAATATATGGCCATTCATCTCGGTGTGATAGTCCCTGTTGTCAGTATAATTAGAGGTGAATATAAGTTCTGCATTTTTCACCAACCCTTCTTTTCGGCTGCCTGCATGTGCCATTATAATACGCTGTCCTTTTCCAGTGGGTACACATCTTTTAATACTTCCATCTGATAACTGCCATTCCTTTGCACTTGTGTGGTGAGAATTTATCCAAGATTCATCTAGAAATACAATATCATAACCTTGGTTACGCATTTCTCGTACTTCACGTAAATATTTACTCCTCATAGAAACTAAGTGCGGCTTCTCGCAGATGACATTTCTACCACTATCGTACTTTCTAAACGTAAAACCGATGCTTCTAACAGTTCTCCATAATGTTGTTTTCGACACAACAATGTCGTTTTCTGCTCTCAGTCGAATTTTCAGTTTTCTTAAAGTCACAGTTTCTTTGGAATCGAACATTTTACAAATTGCTCTTCTAATCACTTCCTTGTCAAAACTATCTACTACTTTCTTTCTTCCTAGCGTCCTAGTCTTGATTGAACTGGACACTCCGTTAGCTTTAAGCACTTGTTTGAAAAAGCGTTTGCTTATACCCAATGCGTGAATAGTTCTCTTTTCTGGCTTTGAGATGCTTCGATACAGTTTTCCACGCTTAGCTTCTATGCAAAAATATTTATACACCTTTATTGCCACTGATTGCAATGTAAGGAACTTTACTTTTATACCCATTGACTAACAGATCACAAATTTAACGAAATTACCCAATAATTAGGATACGCCGTTGCACATAAATCACAACAAAACGACAGGAAATGGGATGCACCGGATATAAAATTATAACTATGACGCGTTTTATGTGTTTTTTAGTGCTTAAAACAGGGAAATTGGCGCGCATTACGTTCAAGATGACAAGTCCGTGGGTGCTCATTCATATGAAGCGGTAATTCCTCCAAATATATGGTTTGACCAAAATGCCTTAAATTTGTATACTTCAAATAAAGAATATTTAAAACTATACGTTTGTTGGTGAGGAAATGAATGTACTTCTTGGGACCAAAAAATCACAAGACCATATGCAAAATTTCAGCATTATCAATCAATTGGTTGCAGAGATATGGAATTTTAAACACATTCAAAATATTTTGAAACGACCAATAGTCTTATTTAAATGACATTGCCTATAAATTGTTTTTCCATGTTAATGTAAGTATTGTGATAAATGACAGTGTGAGGTCACATTTTAATGTAATTGTGGCAGTAAAAGGCTGTGTGAGGTCACATTTTAATGTAATTGTGGCAGTAAAAGGCTGTGTGAGGTCACATTTTAATGTAATTGTGGCAGTAAAAGGCTGTGTGAGGTCACATTTTAATGTAATTGTGGCAGTAAAAGGCTGTGTGAGGTCACATTTTAATGTAATTGTGGCAGTAAAAGGCTGTGTGAGGTCACATTTTAATGTAATTGTGGCAGTAAAAGGTAAAAGGCAGATAGTGGGAGATCACATTTTAATGTAATTGTTGCTATAAAAGGCTGTGTGAGATCACATTTTAAAGTAATTGTTGCAATAAAAGGCAGATAGTGGGAGATCACATTTTAATGTAATTGTTGCTATAAAAGGCTGTGTGAGATCACATTTTAAAGTAATTGTTGCAATAAAAGGCAATGTGAGATCACATTTTATTGTAATTAGTGTAATAGAACTGGCACAATGAGGTTAAATGTTGGAGATTAATCAGTCAGTTAGAGAAAGATTAATTAAATCAAAGTCTTTTTGGAACATGTGGCGAGATACAATATGGGCCCTGTGCAAGGTCTTACACTTAATAACAAAGATTGCCAGCCATAGAGAGTCAACAATTTTTTCCCTATGTGCCAACATTGGCTCAAAAGGACAATAGATAGGTTCATTTTTGCCACATTGATTAATTCTGGCTGTGTTCATTTTATAAGTTTGCTCTGCTCAGGATCAATGACATAATAAGTTTTATAAACTGCATTAAAAAAAAGTAAAGAGTCCAGTCAACGCCAAGCGGCTTATAGGGGGAATGTGGTGTTAGTGACCTTAATTTTTTTAAGAACTACGGTACATGATTTTTTGGGTAATATGGTCGGTATGGTACATGGAATGATCTTAAAAGAATGGAGGAATAGAGTGGTAAGAAACAGAACGATTTGGAAAGTGTTTGTTGAACACCTATGCTCCACAGGGAGCTGAAAGGTAGAAGAATAAGAATGGTCGGTATTATGCCCGTGCCGCTTTACTTTCCCAGAAAAATTCCAGTACTCATTTAAGGCTGGGTGAACTTGGAGTCGAACCCGACCTCTCATCCTTTGTAGTCCAGTTCACTAATCACTGAGCTATCGCAGCTCATATAAGCTACATGATCACTTTTAATTTGACTTGATATTTGTAAATCTTGATTAACATTTGAGTTTGAAGGTAATATTTTGATTTAAAATCTGAATTAAAGCCACATTAATGGATGCCTTGGAACAGTAGTAGAGCATTGAAATGTAAACCATGGTCACCATCTGTTTCCACCAATTTTTAGACCTGTATTGTTTTTTTTCTGATTCAGCCTCAACATAAATCCTGGCAAGAGATTTTTCCCACCAATTTTATGGCTTGAATTTATGTCTTTGATTCGTATATTTTGTTATACCTGATAAAGGCTTGTGCCGAAATGCTGTACTGTGTCTTGTTTGCTTTTAGCTTAGCTGCTCCATACCATTTTATCTTTATTTTATATGTTCTATGTGGCTATAATTGCAGCCCCTCATAGTTTTTAACTCTAGATTATGATACCTATCCGTGACTTAGGCGTTTACGATACTGTATTAAAAATTGCTATCACTTAATTGTTACATTAGGAGCTCAAAAAATAGTATTTTCTTTGAATTTTTGACACACAGCTGTTGTTTACACTAGGAGAGGCACAGGGACTCTGATTTCCTGTCTCAAGTTGATTTATGACCTGAATTAGGCCACTTGGACTGGATGTGTTACATTTTCTATCGATAAGATGCTGTCAGTATGTTGGGCTACCTCATAGCCTTATTCACTGCATTTCCTGAGTTACAAAGGGTTGTTTGATATCAGCTGAAGGCCAAGGAAATTTCCTTAGTCACAGCAAACAAATAAGAGATGGAAAAACACCCAATTTCTAGATTGTTTATTTATTTTTTTTTTTTCATTATACAATTTGGGGGGGGGGGAGATTTCCAACAGTTGGGGGTCAATGTAAGTAGTAATTAGGAAGGTACATGGAAGGAGAAAATGTTTAACCACAGCAAACTGTACAATTTTGAAGAATTCTTATTTTGATGCGGCAACTAATACTAGCCCTGTTGTAATTTAGGGTTAATATATTTGATATTTGCGCTTATCTCCACCCTGCCTTTTAATGGGTACTGCATTTTTCTGCGACAGAAATACAGCAAAAACTGCACATTTCCTATGTGTCACACACAGTTGTTTGTCAGTGATTCTTTAGTTGATTTGATCATTTGTGTCTTTCCTGTAAGATAAAATACTCAAGTTTCATCTATTATACACTTGGAGTGATTAGAAGAAGCTGTAACTTAAAATTAAACACACTTTTGTGCTTAAAAATTAAATATTTCAGCTTGTAGCTTTTAACTGACAATCTTTGTTCTTTTTGTTACAAGCATTGACTACTAAAATATCATTCATTAACACATAAATATTGACTTTTGCTAAAAATTTGACTTTTTGTGTATGGGGTTGCATATTGAATCCACTTCCATAAAATAATTTTTAGAATGAGAGGCATGTAACTAGACACAGGTGTTCTTCTTCCATAAACAATGAACAGTTTCCAAGATTATAAATAAAATGCCATTTTAAGAAGAATACAAACAGATGTGTACATCAGTAGTCCTTTTGTTTTCTTTTGTGAGAGAGCACATCATAGTAAATGTTGGAAAGGCCAGCTTTTTTTCTTGCAGGAGAACGATAGCTCAGGCAGACAATCCAAGAGAATGAGTACCTGCTAGCTCTGTTAAGGGCATTTTTTTTTTTTTAGGAATTTTGTCACAGGAGAGAGGCATCTCTGAGGAGAATCAAATGTAACAGAAACAGTCTCAAATTAATGTATAATGAAGACAGATGCACTGTGCTACAAAGTCAAAGACAGTGTGAAAGCAAGAAATATAATGAAATAAAAAGTTTTGAGTAGTGTGGAAATTAAACTACATTCCCTTCATTTTCATAATGCAAACACATTTTGTGTTTATCCTCCGCTATAAGCCTGTTATTCCTGTTTGTTACCGGGGCCTCATTATGAGTAAAGAATAGTGACACTGTGACTTTCCAAGCATGTCGTAAGAGGCGACTAAGGAGGTTGATCGATGGCTTGACAAGCTGTCATTGTAAAAAGTATTGTTATGGAAACAGAACCATAGATTTTAGAAGCAGTGATCTCTGCAATATGTGCCGTTTTGGCATGCAAGGTTTCTGTTTTTGATATTGTGGTTCTGCCCTATGTGCCGTCTTCAGCTCGAAAGGACAATAGATAGATAGATAGATACGCCTGTTAAGGTTTTAACATTCATACAGCATGTAATTTAACCCTAGATTATGATTCCTATCTGTTTGTCACATTTTCACAATTACATAATAAAAATTACTGTCACTTAAATGTTACATTTGGAACTTCAAAAATAGTATTTTCTTCAAACTTAAAAAAAAAATCCAATATCGAAGGAAACAAATCCAACTCTCAGGTCTCACCAGAAGTAGTAATTGGGAAGGTTTAGGGAGGAAGGGGAATGTAGGTTTGCCTACAGCAAACTGTCAAATTTCAAGAATTTGTATTTGGAGCTGTAATTTTACAACAAAATAGCAATATAGGGTTTTAAAAAACTATATATATTTTAACGTCACTTTTTTTAATATTAATATTTGCAGAATCATTAGCGCAGCGACCTAAGCTGAACTTGAAACCACGCACAGTCAAAGCCCCACCAAACTTGCCAGCAGACACTGCACGCAATGAGAGCATATTTGGTAAGGGTCGTCCACGTGAGTCTCGACCAGAAGATGAAGTTGTACCATTAAAAGATCGTAGTCGAAATACGAGTGAAAGCAGCGCTCATTAGCAGGATCATCTACTTCAGTCTTGTGTTCCCTGTGAGGTGAGTTAAGCACTTTGCCACCTATAGTATCCTTACTCTTATTTCACACAATTTCCATGTGTATCTTCTTATCTCTGACCACAAAATGATACTGCTATTTTTTCTTAATGTAACACATGCAGTGTTTATTTAAAATAGTTGTAGATTCATCATTTGCGTACAATATCCTCATGTGTGATAAATCCAGTGTAGCACATATATTCTTGTTCATCTTTATAATTAGGTACTGCAAGTTATTTACTCTTTGGCACCAGTGCCAGCCAGTAGAAATTGTACAGCAGACATTAAGTTTGAATGGAGTTTTGACTATATTATCCCAGAGAAGTTAGTTGAGGACAAACTTTATGCCCACATTCAGTTTTGTAGTGTTCATGAAACAGACCTTGCATATTTTCAGAATTGTACTGGTCTCTATAGTAGAAAAAGGTGAAGTTCACCACTAGCACAATTTCTGCTAGTCACATTCACAGTGTGTTCAAAAACAGGAGACCTTTGGGAACAAATTTTTTCTTCATTTAGATTCAGGATCCGTATGCTGGGCACTTCTCAACAACTGTGTCACATGTGCGATATTTTTTTCGCGGCAAGTTTTCATTGGCCAGTCGGCCAGTTTTTTTTTTATTTTTATGAAGGGCAATGTCAGAAGGTACAGCCACACTTTATCACAGCTGGGATATATTGAAAAGGGGGGGGGAGCAGGAGGAGGATGATATATGTATCTCATGAGGTTATTATATTTTTATATATTGACTCAAACAATTTTTAAAAGAACCACATAAGGTATGCAAAATACAAACACTCTAGCATCCTTCATAAAGGTGCTGGGGAAATACATCAAAACCCTGGATCCACAACCCTGAGCAGACTGCATGACTATCATGTTAAGGAGGAAGATGGAAGACTCGAGTGCGTAGGAGTCCAAAGAAAACCTGTCAACTAACACTATACATACCTGTGTCGTTAGTCGTTTGCTGCATGTTGAGGGATATACTACAGATGAGATCTGAGCAAATGGACTTCTCAGATGTACAATGAAAATGACCTTTTGGCTAAACTTCATAAAAACATTAATAAAGGAACCAAACATCTCACATTAAGTAGATTTTTAGTATAGCATCTCTAGTCACAGGTTATCATTTTTTATTAAAATGATATATACTATAAACATTATTGATATCATTTATCTTTCATAGTAAACACATTACCAATAAAGCCTCTAATATAACAATTTTCAATGACATTTTACAAAAAGCTTACAACTTTACCTACCTAGGCTGCAAAATGTCCAGAGATGGAGACATAACATCATATCACACTAGCTTCAAATGCTAATTGATGAACATTGGGAGATTCAAAGTTCTCAGCAAATGGACAAAATTTAAACTATTCAACTCCTGTGTGGTACCAATGCTAACGTATGGATGTAAATGTTGGAAATCCACTAAGACTTTAAATAGGAAATTTAATAATGCCTTTGAAAACAGATGTCTTCATAGGATCTCAAACATAAACTGAAAAGAATACATTTCAAATGAACAGATAAGAAGTGAATGAGAACAAGAATACATGATGAGTTTTATAAGAAGAAGGTGTTGAAAATACAATCATCATGTGCTGAGAATGAGTGACATAAGACTTCCCCATCGAGCATTCATGTGGAAACCATCTGGTAAAAGAAAGTAAGGCAGACCAAGAGAATCGGTATGCAGAACAATAGGGGAGACTCAACCATGGGACTGGAACTAAGAAACAACCAAGAACTAACAGCAGATTGTGAATCGTCTCGAACTGTGACTTCAGCCCTATGTACTGTCTTTGGCCCAAGTGGGAAATGAATGAATGAAAATAGTAAACACATACACCAGATTCTGTGTACTTGGTTATTATTAGTAATATGAAGGTTTAAATGTTAGTTCTAGTAATTTTGTAAAATATAATTTTCATTCATTCATTTGTGCTTTTTACTCTCTTTAATCTTATTATCTGTTTTTTCTTTTCAGATATCATTTTCATCAACCCGTTTAAATGAAATAAAGGTTTATAGTGACAGCATGTGAACAGGCTTCAGTGTGTGCCATGACATAATATTTGTTAGTTTATTTCTTTGATCTGTTTATTGATTTTAATTATTGTTATATTTCCTAGTTTTCATTTATTTCCAAAAAAACAGTTAGTGCAATGATTAGTGAGCTAATTATGTGTTGAAGTTTTGCCAGCTGTACAAAATATGATGCCAGCTGTACAATATACAAAGGCACAATTTCTTTGTGTTGCCTTTTAATTTAAATATAATTTCATTTTTTTTTTTAAATTGGTGTTGATCTGCAAAGCTATAGACCACAATTAAATATATCTTTTGCTTTAATCAGAATAATACAAATGGCAACCCATGTTCACAGATAGAATGATGTATATCATTTGTTTTAAATGTCTGCTGTTGAAAGACTTGTCTGTTCCTCTTGACCGTTGCCGGTTTAGCACAAGTCATTACAGTGTACATATATGTCTTGGTTCTTGCAAGTTCTCATGACTGTTTATGATGCATCTTGTTCTGTTAAATCATGCAACATCCACCATCATGTTGCATTTGTTTTTTTCCCAACACTTATGACTGTAGTTTCATATCACCTTCACAGCCGTGAAGGAAGAGCAAATACTGGTTAAGTTGGAACCTGTGGAAATGTACAAAAACATTCATGTCTTCATTTATTCAATTACAGTGCTCTCTCTCTCTCTCTTTCATGACAATGTGAGTTCAAGAGGGTACAAGTAGACTAATAGTATATCATATTAGGGGTTTGTTTGAAATGTTTTTTATCTCATATTGAAGATAGGCCTGACTAGTGCTTTTCTTAAATAACCTTTTGTGTTTCTTTAGTGCCCATTATTACAATTGAGTTGTCAGATACATGATCCTTATAGAATGTTTTGATGATTTTTCAATCATGAAGCAAGTTTGCATACACTACTCTATTTTCACACTAGAAACAGGTGTGATAACTTAGAAAGAAATTATACATTAGATTAGTATAGAAGGACTCTTGCTGTTTCTTCAGAATTATTGTAGTAAACCAAATCTTTTGTGTAGTAAGATACGTTAACTATTGAGCATGGATTAGTAGTATGATGATGGACGTATATATTCAAATATTGAAGGTTTTTCTCACTGCGGTAGCATATAAATAGCAAATTAATAGCATAGCCAGACATATGTTGGTCTGGAATCTGCAGAGAAAAATAAAGAGGTGGCATGCCAAAGAGAATAGAATTATGTAAAGGAATCTAAACAAACAAAAAAACTCGGGGTAAAATGTTTGTATAAAGCAACACAGAATAGAAATCATTGAAGAATGGCAAGAACTAAAAAAAAAAACAGAAACATTTATGCAAGAAACATCACTGCAGATATAGGCAATACTTCAGGCAAATGAAAGATAGATAGATTAGAGAACTATTATAATGTTATCTTAGGATCAGACAGAAAAAGAAATAATGAAAAATGAATTGGTTTACCAACTCCAGGAAACTGTTCACAACCACGCAGCAGTGTTTACAACTTGTTGATATGGATGTGTCTGGTTATTACTTCTAGAGATACCTTCATAAATACCTTACTGTGTTGATGAAATCTCTTTTACCATTACTTCCTCCTCTTGTTTAAATCTTTACTGGTTGAAGTTCACCCCTCTGTACTTCAATGTTTCCAGTCCTTCTCAACAGCTGGAGCAAAGTATGAACTCTAATAGTTCCTGCAGCTTGGTGATTATACACACTTCTTTTGTCAGGTCATACACATCATCATTCTCTTCTTCTTCCATCTTCATTTTTGTTACTATTATTAGCTTTAATGCTGGTATGTTAGGTAAACTAAGGATTTTATTTCAATAACACCCGCTTTAATTCAAAAATAAACACTGACAATCATAAGAGGTGATTGACTTGAACTTCAGTATGAATTTATTTACTTGCAACACTACTAAGAGAGCATCATCATCAAGAATACTTATTATACTCAACACAGATTCCCATTGTTTTCATTGTCTTTTTTATTTGAATCAAAATATTTTTTTTCTAGTACATTATTGCAATCAAAATTAATATTTTCATTCTGGTATCCCAGATTGCATGTAACTCAAAGTATATTCATTCAATCTTCTGCTGTGTTAATGTAATGAACTGCTGAGAGCTATACGTGGTTTCTCTTGGTCATAGGTATTATGTAAAACAGTGTTGTCCGTGGCGAATAAATGTCTTTAGTACTTTTCGTTAGTTCAAACAACTTTTAATTCTTAAATTTGTTTAGTTTGAATAGTTTTGTGTAATTTCTCTGACATTAATTTAGGACATTCTTAGTTGCATGTTTATAATGTTAACTTAGTGGCCGTAGGGCGCAGCATGTGCCAAAAAAATCTAGACAAGTGCCAGTGCTTGCAGGATGCACTAATTTTATTCCCAGATGAAAGTTAATTCAGCTGCAGCCTGCAGTTAAAAAAGTAATTTTTCTACAAATATTAATTGTTTCTACAAAAATTACTGACAGGGAATACTTTTTGGGGTTCTCTGGTGAAAGGTGTTTCAGCCACACACCATTTTCTTCATTTCAACACAAGGGTAGAGTAGTTTTTGTAAAATGACTAATCCAGCCTGATCTTTGTAGCCGATGTGGATAGTTTTTGTTTCTAGTCATTGAGAAACTGTGCCAGTCAGGCCATGGTTATCTCCTTGGCTCTCATTCAAAATGACTGAAGCTATTGTGGAGACTAATAATTTGTGTGATATTTGTTTTCTTGGATACTCAAAGCATTTTATGTATCCCCTATGTCATAAAGATTGGTATCTCTGTGCAGCTGTAGCACAGACAAATATAACTCTTGTTGTTATTTGAGATAGATATATCTGAATTCTCTCTCTCTCTTTTTTTTTTCTCAATAATAGCCTATTCCTTTTGGTAGGAGTTTTCTACCTATTTTTGCCCAGCAATCACAGTTTTCCTTCCTTCTACTTCTACATTTGCATTCATCCGATGATACCCCTTTTCATCATTCATCTAAAAAGTGCATTAACTCTTTCCATATGTTTCGACAAACCATGCGCAGTACCATTTTGGACTATACGTTTAGCCTCTGAGTGTGCCACTCTCAATTTGATTAGTGTAAACCGTCATTAAACCATATTCTTTGTATATGTCTTGTATCATCTTGGTATTGGTGATATCTAATTGCTAGTTCAGTTATCTAACAACTCATATATAATATGTTATGTGTTAGATATAAATGTGTAGATTGATTTTTAAAACCATGAAAAATTGTTGTCTCTGAAATCACTTCTCTTGCACTGATAAAAAGTTTCAGTGCTAAAAAAGGTTAAGCAAACATAATTTATGTTGTGTCACTGTTTACAGACAGCTATGTGTTTCAGCCATCGCATGTGACTTCAGCATTTCATTTCTGACGGTAATGACTTCAGCATTTCATTTCTGACGGTGACTGATTTGCCTCCCCCCTTCAACCTTTATCTGTTGTCTGGACTAATTTGTCTTGTTCCCAAGGCTACCACTGAGAGGTAGAGTAGGATCTTGTCATTTTTCATGCTCTGACATGGTGCTAACTGTCAGCTTTGAGTTGCTGACTGTGTTAGCTCATGTACTGCCCAGCATCTTATCCCCATGTTCTTCCCAGAAATGTGAAAGTCATGAATTTGCTACATGCTTCTAATCAAAATTCTAATCTATATTGCACAGCAAAAATAAAAACAAACTGAATTTGATCATTTAAATTTAAAAGTTGAGTTGACCTCCTTTTCTGGAGTGAATTGTTGCGTGTAAAAGAAAAATATAGTCTAATTTATCATTCTCTCTACAAGGAAATACACTTTTTAATATGTAGCTCAAGTACCATCTACTCTACTTGAATGCACCACAAACAAATGCTTAAATGACTGATTGTGGTCATGGCTATAGAGAAAATGGATGAAAATACAGTTCTGGTAAGTTCTGCAGTGACATCACCAATTTAAGCATCGACTCCCATGTGGGAAATAAGATACTTTCCAGAGCATATTTATGATGTTCCATGCATTGACTGATAATGACCATGTTTAGGAAGTACAAATTTCCATAACTTGGTGCATTCATATAAGATGGTGTACTCACAAGAGCACGAGAAAATAGAGGGAGCATATTTATTAAATTACAGAATAAAACATAACTATGGTAATATTTGCCTTAAAATGGGTACCTGATTTTATCTGGGCAAGTAAAGCAGCACAGGCTTAATACAGACCACATACCCCAAAAATCATGTGCCGAAGGTCTGTAAAAATTATGATCACTGACACCATATTCCCTATATGCCACTTGGCATGACAGGGCACTTTACTTATGGTCATATTTGCAAAAGTTATATCATAAATAACACCTTTAGGCTTTAAAGGGAGCTAATTGACTGCCTAGAAACACTGGTCCAATGTTACATAAAGATAACAACTCAGTTGGTGCCCACACAGTTTACTCCTGGCAGAACACTCAGGTTACATACAAATGATATCCATTGCCAAAAGTGTGTACATGATCAGGGTGCCATCTTCTGACTGAACGCATACACCATCTGATATCATCAGTATCATGATTGCTGAAATATTAACCTTCATAGTTAACATTAACTCCCATGAGTACATCCAATCTCCTTCAACAGAAAGCTGTGTCAAGCTGTTGTCAGTGTCCGCATCTAAAAAGTTTTAAAAAAAGAGAGAAACTAGCTGAATGTGTTTCTGTAATGAATAACAACAAAATTCAGTAACAGACAACCATGATCAGTTTTGGGCATAAATTGACTTGGCTTATCACATTCCCCTTTGGTTGTAAAGTGATCCCTCTATATAGACCATGATTTTATATATCATAAAGAATTTATACACACGTGACATGAAGTAATGAAATGTGTAAACATTTTTGGTGGAGTGTAGATAAAGAACATTTTTTGGCAATTCTGTTGATGAGAAAAAGAAAGAACATCTTGAGCATGACATGTAAGGATATGGTTGTGGTGCTCATATTTCTTTTACCATTAGCAGATTTTTTGGATAATATGGTCAGCACTACTCCAGGACCT
This sequence comes from Megaustenia siamemsis, assembly GCA_032433765.1. Classification (NCBI taxonomy): domain Eukaryota; kingdom Metazoa; phylum Mollusca; class Gastropoda; order Stylommatophora; family Ariophantidae; genus Megaustenia; species Megaustenia siamemsis. The sequence continues at coordinate 60,976,612 of JAVIAB010000008.1, forward strand.
CTTTTCTTCTCAGAAAAAACCTACAGTACATATTTGAAAGAACTTCCTAAGTGTAGTGGGTATAAAGTGGGCCAAGCTGAGAGAAAAAATGGGTACCTGGTGAGGGGAGGTAATGAGAGCATGGAAGAGCACAAATCCCCTTACCTTGAAATGTGGCCTAGTTTAATGTTTCACTCCTTTCTGGCATGCTATAGGGCTTCGTTTTGACTCAATTAAGGCTAGGTGAACCTAGAACTGGCTAGTCATTGAATGAGACTTACTCCTTGTCTACAGAAGACCAGTTCACTAACCTGTTCTACCACAGCTTCCAGAAAAAAGGGGGTGGTGGTGGAGGGAGAAGAGCACATCACAAATGTGGTGTACAGAAAGTGTTGGTAGAAGTATATTATCAATGGTGAAGTGAGTCGGAAAATACTAGGATTGCAGATCCATGAGGCAGAACAAACCAGATAATCTATTTGTTACTAGTTGGCTCACATGAGGGATCTTGACTATTTAAGTGCTGGTTGACATGTTCTATTGCTGTTGGGAAATAAGTGTTTGGTTTCTTCATTTTAATAGATGGGATCATGAGAGTTTGAGTTTACCCCAATTTTTGGAATGGCCAAAAGGTTCATCCATTTTTGCTGATCAGTCTGTTTTCTTGAAGACTGAAGCTGAACTGTTACAAGTTTAGGTCACCTATTAGTTTTCTTAACATTTTTCAACATGCCTGAGAAGCTTTTGCAGAATATAGCCCCTGTGTTACATGAATAATTGGAAGCATTATCAGTGGGATAATAGTTTTACAGTGTTAGTAGTGTCCTTTTGGTTGGTATGCCTCCAACATGACCTTTCTTTAAGCCATAATATATCATTCTTCTTGCTGACAATAATACACAGTAAATTATACATAGTAATTGTCTTGGTGTGGTAAGAATTATGTCAATATAGGCCAGTGCATTCAATTTCACCATATTTGTGTCTCACTTTTCCTAGCCCCAGCCCTTTGCATATCCAATTTTGGTGATCCCTTGGTGGCATTTTCATGACAAAAACAACTCTGAGGGATGTGGCCACACTCTATCACTTTGTGGTAGAGACATATCAGGGGAGCACAATTTTTACAGATGCTCTATTGGTAAGGTTTTAATGCATAAAACCTCATTGTATAGTAGAACGTCTGTTGGGTTATAATGTTGTATGGTGTCCAATCTAATTGGTTGTGCTGAGGTCATCAAAACTGGCTCGTGCCAGTTTTGTTACGATTTATTTCATAAGTGATAAAATAAGGGCATTTATACAAGCATAAATGTAATTGTTTTCATTGTATTAAACAATCATTGTGTAATCTAATAATAAATAGGGCTCTTACCAGATATTAAGGGCACATTTAACAAGATGAGGCAGATTAGCTCTGTGTTATGTGCTTTCTGCTGATTTTTTCACTCTTTTTTCCTATCAATCTTCTATATAATGTCTGCGCACATTCCTCTATAATTATATATCATCTCTCTATAAAACTTCCCTTATCTTTCTATCGCTGGTGAGAACATCTTCCCAATTAGAGGTCTTTGTACACTCCTCATTAGTTTTACAATATTATTTACTCACCTATCCCTTTAAAGTTTACATTTAGTGTGCATGGCTTTCCCATTACATTCTACGTGCACACATTCCCCTCAAGATTCACAGTGTAGCTTGACATCCGCTCCCCTTCAGTATTAGTGTGGCCATAAAGTGATTTATTCATTGTAATTGTTCACTTTGGAGGGACACAGGACTTCGACAACCAGGAGTCCACGTCACTCCTTCGGATAAAAGAGATGTGAGTTAAGATGGGCACAGCCAAAAACAAGAAACTTGGTGGGTGGGTAACAAGACTAATTAACCAACACAGAACTGGAGTCGTCAGTCGCTGGACACTGCGAGACTTGCTGAGGAGGGGATCTGAGCACCTATGGGCACGTTCGGAGTGCAATGATGATGACCCACTAATAACTCAATTGTTCACTTTAAAATATCCATCAGAGCTTTTTGTATTTCTTGGTAGGGCGTGTAAATATCTCATAACATGTCATGTCACCGCAGTATGAAATCATCTGGAACATTCTCCATATATTTTATTATTTAAATCATGCAACAGTTTCCTTGTCAGTTAGCATTTTTGTTTTAACATTTTCATTATCCTACTTTGTGTGTGTGAATTTGGAGTTTATGGTGATTGCTTGTAGAAAGTTGCCAAACTTGGAAAATGTTGGATTGCAATTAAAGAAAGGTATGCTTATGTCAAGTAGGTTTGGTTTTTGGGTTTAAATATTTTAAATAAATGAAAAAATATGTTTATTGGCAATGTTTTTCGTTAAATTTCATTTTTTGCTCTATTGTGATGGATTCAGTTTGCCTCTCTAAGCGCGCTCTCTCTCGGTGTATGTGTGTGTGTATATTACATATATATATATGTGTGTGTTTGTCTGTGTATGTGGAATTAGTAAATCAAACAAACCACATGGTTCATGAGTCTTCCCACAATAAAAACTGATGCCTCTAAAGTATTCTGTAAGATCACCATGAGCAGAATCAATGATGCCATTGACACTGTTATGCATGAAGAACAAGCAGGATATAGAAAAGGAAGAAGCTGCCTTGATCATATATTTACCCTAAGGATTATACTAAAAAAATATAAAAGCAGAAACCACTTCTTCTAAATTTCATTGATTAATAGCAATGTGAACATGATGAAAAAAAAAAGAAAGTGCCATGTCATCAATGGCTAGGAAAATTAGACATGAGATCAACCAAGAAAAGACAAAGGAAAATGAAAAATCAAATTCGTGCAGAAGAAAAAATATGCAATGAAGGAAAAGCAGCTGAAGAAGTAGACCGCTTTGTATATCTTGGATGCTGCATAGATCAAGGAGACACAAAGAAAGAAATTAGAATCAAAATAGCAAAGGCAGCATTGAATTTCAGAGTCCTTGATAACATATGGAAATCAAAATTACTAAGCACAAAAATAAAGCTCAGGATTTTCAAATCAAATGTATTATCCACCCTTATTCATGCAGGGCATAGAAAACAAGAAAAGAAATAGAAAATAAACTGGATGTATTTGAAAACAAATGCCTGAGGAAAATACTTTGTATACCATGGAATGAGTTCAAGACTAGTATAGAAATAAGAAATAAGATAAAGCATCCAACAATATCAGAAGATGGTCATATGTTGGCCAAAACTGATGAGAAAAAAAGACAACAAAAGAATCTTAAAACAGGTCCTCAAATAGGAACCAGATGGTAGAAGAAAAAGAGGCAGAAGTAGAGAAACACTAAAAATAACATTAAAACAAGAGGCAACAACAGCAGGAATCAGCTCCCTTGCTGAGATTAACAACTCGACATAATGCAGGTCCTGTGCAAAGTTTGACAGTTGAAATATCAGACACAAGTCTAGAATTTCTGCCCTATGTGCTGTCTTTGGCTGAAAAGGACATAGACAGAATATGTTCTTGTATCACCAATATAAATGTAGTTCAGGGTCAGCATTCTGAAGAATCCTACCACTCACTCACTGACTGTCATCTTCCGTCTGTTGGACCGGCCTGTGCTAATCCACATTACAGCCAACAAGTTGAATGGGCAGCATTGAGGTTGTGCTCAGAGAAGCAAACAGTGAGCTTAATTAAAAACATTGGAAAATAACATTCATTGTTTTGTAAACTTTTATGATGATAAGATTAGGGCTAGAATGTACGGGCAAAATGTTGAAAAAATGAAGCTTGGAACAACAAAAGCAGGAAGTCAGTGGGGCTGTTTGTCATCTGACTGGCAAAGCTAAACAATAAAACTGATAAACAAACCAGCCGCAGTTAACTGTGGAAATCAATGGTTGTCTACTCCTGTCAATATCACAATTAATGTGTTTAGAAAATATTTGTCAAGGAACCTTAAAAGAATTGTGTTAGTTCCGTGACTAAGTTCATCAGATTTAAGTAGTTCTCGCTGACTTTCGTCACCTCCCTACTCTGTTAGAGGTGGGTTGATTTAGTTTGTAGGTATTCAATATAATTAAATATATTTCCTCCTTTATCAGAATTATCCACTTACCTTTGGACAATTACTTTTTTTCTCTTCTATTATATTATCTCTACTTTCTACTACATAACTACGAGGTTTTGATTACTTCAAACTGTGTTTCCTGTTTAATTTTAATAGGGTTAGCGATTGGTTTGTTATAAAAGTCATATATTATGTGTTTAATTCCTGCAGTTAGTGTCCAGATAATGCTGAACTGCTATCGTTATGGTTCTTTCCAAATTTCTGGAATATGCCATATGGTGGAGAATAAAGGCCACATGCTCAGTGCAGGTATCATGAGGCTTTTAGGCCAGGACTCTCCCAGATTGCAAATTTTCTAGAATGTTCCCCAAACAGGATATTGATGATTTTTGTAGAAGAATTTGACTATCCTGACAGGAGAAGGTATCTAGATCCATGTTTGTGAACCACTCCTAATATTGTGCCACTGGTTGAAGACAAAAGCCAAGAGATACTGAGCACTAATGTACCATACATATGCAATGTTTTGGATATGGCTTCGTACACTGTAAAATGCTAAGTTATATCACATTTTTCATCCATTATTAGAATATTAGATATTATTAAACAAGTGTCGTTTCATGACAGTTCAGACCTTTTTGTTATGTTTTTACAACCTTTTGATACAATGCAAACCAAGACGTTTGACTAATTTTCTGTCTGATTATTTATTAAATATTTATTAGATGCTATCTCAATGTTAAAAGTTGACTTTACTTAATAACCAACACCATCTACCTTTTACTTTTTTGGTGCATTCTGGCAAGCTATTTGTATTTAAATCTCAATATATATATATATATATATATATATCTTTCTCTCGTTTGATACCCTTTCAGAAGTCAAGGGGAGATTATAAGTTTTAGTTCTAGCCACTCAGCCATGTTATTGTCAGTCCATAGTCCGTATTACTCTGGACCTGCCATTGACTATTATTCCATCTCCTTTATGTTTGGTACAGTATACAATCTTTGCATTCTTTCCAGACGAGCAAACCATTTTATTTGTTGTTTAGAATCGGTTCATGCCCAATCTCTCTTTTATGACATTTCTAATTCTGTCTCTTCACGTCACTTCAAGCTCTTTTCTCAAATATCTCATCCCTATGGTGGCTAGTTTCCCTTTATGTTTATTTGTGAGCGACAATGTTAGGCACTGATAGCACAAGGTGGGAATGAATATAAAAAGTAAAAGTAAAGTACCCCCGTCACGCCAAGTGGCGTATAGGGAAATATGGTGTTAGTGACCCTATATTTTACAGACCTTCAGCACATGATCTTTGGGGTAATGTGGTCAGTATTACGCCCGTGCTGCTTTACTTTCCCAGAAAAAAATCCGGTACCCATTTAAGGCTGGGTGAACCCGGAAGCTGTCGGTTGGGATCGAACCCTACCCCTTGTCCGTGGTAGTCCAGTTCACTATCCACTGAGCTATCGTGGCTACTCTGTATAAAATGTTTCTTTGTGATGATGGGTACTGTCTTTTATGAAGTATACTCTTGATGCTACTCTCCATTTGTAGTCTTGTTTTCCCCTGGTAATTTTTCCATAAGTATTACCTTCAGCCAACACAATGTGATGTCTCATTAAATGCCTTAAATGTTCCATTTATCTGTTATTGTTGTGTTGTCCTCACTGAAAGATCCCTTCCCTTTTTCGTTAGCTCCGACATCTCTGTCAGTTGCATTGTGCCATATTTTACAATAAATGATGATATCTGCACCTTTCAGCTGAACACTTTCAACTTTAGCAAATTATTTTGTTAGGTACCAGTAGTGCTTTCCATTTTTGATCTCTGCTGCCTTTGGTCAGATTAGTTCATCAGTTTCAAGCACCACTTGTTTGGTCTAGTTTTGATTGGCATCATTGCAGTCGGGCCATTCCCATATCCATTCTGCCATCTGTTTCAGCAAGCATCAAAGTATTTATCTATTGATTGTTCCTATCTACATTGATTGGACATGTTGTCTTCTTTACTACTGAGGATCCTTTTCCTACTTTCATCCCTCATAGCGCCATGTTCCACCATTCTTTTGACGTGTTGATTATCCTTAACTTCCTTGTCGCCATCCTGTTAGAGGTGTTCTATTAAAGTCCTCACAATATCATGCCTGTCCAATTTTAAGGTTTACTTTGTAATGGCAGACCTCTCCAACCTGCCAGCCATCTCATTGCCACGACCTCCCACATGTCAAGAGCAATATATCCAAGGTAGGCTGTTGATAAGAAACATGTCAAGTTTGTCAATCCAGCGAGGCACTCTTACTGAGTTAGTCAATATGTGTTGGTCAGCTAACCAGCCAGTGGCAGCTTTGTCTCAGCCTCAATCTTTATGCTTGTGCTGGAGGTATTAGTCTTGTGGGACCATTTTGGAGATGTGAAATAGGGTATTGATCAGGTTCATTAATCCAGGTGCCAGTACTCAGCTGTTTGTCACAGACCACTTGCAGATTACCATATTCATACAACTTTCTCCCTTCTATCTCTCCACACTATCTTTATCACTTATCTAATCTTAGATTAATATTTATTTCATTTCATTTTCTTGAATCTACAATTGGACCTATTTTGTTTCCATTTTGAGAAAGGAAATATTTTGAGTTGTTTGTTTTGCTCAATAATTACACAAATACAAAATTTTGACCTTTGCTCCACTGTGTTGACCACTTTCTGCAGTCCCTTGATTGGTCTTTTATGGACTTCAGGTCAGGTTGATTTCCCTGACCAACAATCACTTCTAGATTCACCCACTTTTCTCATAAAGAATAACAGCCTGGTGTAATGCTGTCCACATTACCCAAAAAAGACACATATGGTAAAAAAAATATATATAGGGAAATAATACCATATTCCCCGTATGATTTCACAAAGTGACTGCACTAGAGAGAACTTGCAAATGAGGCTGCCTCAGATTATGAGCAGGCAACAACACTAATTTGAATACTTTAAATTAAAACTCATTCTGTTCATATTTAAATTATCTACTTTATTTTCTCTTAAAACAATAACTAGACCCATCTACTAGAAGGCTGTACCATTTGGCCACACACGTCATGCACTTAGTCTGTTTAACATACAGATGATGTCACTTCGAACATTATCCTTTTTGGTCAACTTTGATAATTAAATGAACTAATTCATTTATGAAACCATCATGAAAACAGTGTAGAGTTAAGAAAAATTATATAGATTTTCAGAATAATAATACAGATTTTTAAGAAAAGTTATTTATTAGTCTCTATGATTAGTGACCTCACTTCCTGATTACAAGGGTCTGGGTTCAATCCCCAGAAGTGGCAGATTTTTTTTTCAGACAACAAAGCTCTGGGGTTCACCAAGCCTTTAAATATTGGTACCAGAGATATTTTTGGGAAGTAAAGGCAGCCTGGCATCATACTGACCACACCACCCAAAATATGTCATAGTCGTGGAAAAAATCTGGTCACTAACACCATATTCCTCATACACCTACGAAGCCGTGCAGGCAAACCTTTACTTTTAAATTGGTCTATTGCCATATAAAGCTCTTAGTTTTTATGGTTTGTTAGGTTCTGATGAAAACGTTGTGTCTTGTCTGTCCTAGAGGTACTACATTATTAGCTGCTCTCTTACAATAGATCCCACAATTGTTTCACCTCGTTAACCACTCTATGTTGATGTAGATCACTACCTGGGATATCAACTGTGAGGTGAAGTTCAATTTTAATCAGTTGTGGGCCGCTGTCCCTGCTCGGACAACCAAAAGTTGCCTAGTTGGTGCTTCCTAGAATAATTATATAGATCATGACAGTAATTATATAGATCATGACAGTAATTATATATATTAATATTGCAACATTTGTAGGTTTTATATATATTTAAACATTACAAATTATTATGTTGATTAAAAATATTAAATATAAGACCAATGAGTTATAGACTATAGAATTACTTATATAGTCTCACCCAATGACTACACCTCATTATCATCTACCTTTAAAAAAATGTTAAGTGGGCACAGATGTGTTTTCTGGTTTGCAGGAAATATGTGATAACTGCACCTTTCAGTTCAACACATCTGACTTCAGCATGGCAGTTTTGAACGCCAGGTTGCCTTCCCTATTCAATTGTTACTCTCCTGGTCAGACTGATTGGTCAGTTTCTATGACCTCCACTGGGTGGTGGAGTAGAGTCTTGCTCAGCTCTGAAGCTTGCTGATCCTGACACACAAAAGTAAGCTGTGTGAATCACTGGTTGAGCATCTTAGCCACACAATGTTCATGAACAGTAGCTATAATTTTAAAGAATCTTATCTATCTATCTATTGACCTATCGTGCCATGGCCTGCTATTAGGGCATAGACCCAGATACTCTTTCTCTAAATTTTCTTTCAAGCAGTCTCAGTCCTTGCACAAATCTTTTATCAAATCTTGCCATTTGTCTCTGTAATGTGCAAACATCTCAATCTCATTGAAGGAGCCGAAATTGAATTGAAATTTTCAAGATTGAAAAAAGTTTATGATAATTTTTGTTAATGTACACTGGGCAGGACAACAAGTTCCTTTCATTGTCTTGTTCTGACTCACATGTATACAAAACAGTCAGTAGTTATTTTTTTTAAGAGCATCAACAAAATCCTTTCAGTTTACTTGTACCTTCACTATCTTTCACAGTATACTTTAAGTCTGGTTCACACTGTAGGTCTCCTCCTTTCTCTGCTAACTTGCCTGTGGCCTGTCTCTCTCAGATATATTCAGCGAAATCTATAGTTTAGCAGTTCCTGCTATTATTGGATTTATTTGACTTAAATAAATGACAGACTAAATATTTGTTGCAATGAATGTTAGCCCCTTGACGCTGAAAGGCAAATGAGGAAGGAAAGAAGAAGAAGAATGAGTGTTATAATTTCAAAGCAGTCTAGTGATTTAAATTTGTAATCTGATCCCCCCTGCCTGACCTTTGAACATTTAAATTGTTTATATCACCTTTGTTTTTACTCTTTTTGTCTCTTAACTACTTCTTGTGTCAAAAGTCTTTATTGTCCAGATTTGCCTACATACAAATGCCCAATAAATTTAGCTCTTTTTCTTTTCTTTTGCTTCTTATTTTTTCTAACTTTTTATTCTTAATCATACACCTGTTAAGTGAGCTTGGATGTTTTGTGTTGCTAGTTTATGGCAAGCTGTGATCTTTTCACCTTTTGGCCACACACATCATTCTTGAGTATGATTTTCTCTATATTATGTTTTCTTGAAATATTTCTTTTTTATTTCTTAGTTTTGTTTTGTTTAGATCATTGGTGCAAAATCTCGAGCCAGAGATCACGAAAATAAATTACATCTGTGAGAAGAGTAAAAGAGAAAGTAAATGTTAAGAGAACAATTGTTGTTAGGATCATCATTACCGCACACCGAATGAATCCATAGGTGCTCCATTATCCTCCCTTGAGAATATCTTAGGAGAATACTGGCCATTGTGCACGAACTCCATAGCACAGTTTGTTTAAAACACTTGTTGATGACCAATGTCCCGATGAGGGTGAAAATGAAAAATAAAATAGTGACTTTTGGCCTTTGTATGGTCATTGAAATGGTATTTACTTGAGTAGTTTCCACATGCCTTCTGACAGTCTTCTGTGTTGGTTTAATTTTGACAATCCAGTACAGTAACACATTACAAATTATACAGTAAAGTAAAGTGCTCTGTCACACCAAATGGCGTATAGGGAATATAATGTTAGTGACCATAATTTTTACAGACCTTCAGCACATGATTTTTGGGGTAATGTAGTCAGTATTACATCCGTGCTGCTTTACTTTTCCAGAAAAAATCTGGTACCCATTTAAGGCTGGGTGAACCTGGAAGCCATCAATCAAGATCGAACCCAACCTCATGTCCTTAGTAGTCCAGTTCACTAACCAGTGAGCTATCACGACTCCCTGTTACAAATTATGCACAATTATTTGCAAGTGCACCTTGTTTATTTGGTATCTTTCTAATAGGGAGAATGTCTCAAATGTATAGTTCATTTAGAATGAGTCATATTGTACTTCTACTACAGTGTTCACCCGTTAAATGAGTGTGGATGTGTTGTGTCACCAGCTTACAGCAACCTGTGATATCTGCACCTTTCAGCCCAACACATTCATCCTCAGCACAAGTAGATTTTTAATTGTGCCTAGTCTGGCCTACTCTTTGACTATTATCTGCCAAGGATGTGCACGGCCAGTTTTTTTGCAGTTATCCCAGAGGACTAGACATCAGACTCACTACCCAGAAATTCGGCAAGGGTAAGGTCGCAAAGAAACCATGGATTTGAATAGAAAAACTCTACTACTGCTTGTGTCAAAATATGAACCTAAGTTTTCTTGTCAAGAGATAGTCATCCTAACTCCAAATCACCTAGCCCCTATTATGTTGTTAATTCATCACTTCAACTTTCTGATTTTTAAATCTCTTTGAAAGGGCATCTGTGTTTTGGTCATTATTTTCCGTTAGTATGAAAGCTGTAAAGATAATTTTTTGAAACTCTATGAAAATTCTATTTCTTTTACTAAATATGTTGTATGAACATTATATTTCATTTGCTAAATATGTTTCATTCTTACAACCATACATCTCTGCCAACATTGCTATACTATTATGGTAGCCTCTGTTATATATATATATAAATATTAGAATAACTCATCAGCTAATTATTACATTAGCAAAGAGAGCTGCAACCATAAATTCTATATTTCATTCATGTTGTAATATTGCATTTACTGGTATTTACCTTCCAAATGAAGTTTCATTTGTTAAAATGAAATGAAATGATGTCACATTACATGCCATGCTCTAGCTATTGTCAATGATAATGGATCTTTACAGCACCTTGTTCATCAATTTTGTTTTTCAAACCTCTTTTATGTCATAATATCAGACTGATTAGGATTGTCTCTTTTTATCATCCTTTGTATCTGTTTTTTTTAACCAAACAATTGTGGTAAAAGATATGGGGATAAAATTTAATTTGCCGATACCTGCTTTTCGATCTAGTGTTGAAGTAGTTAAAGGAATATTACTTGTGTCAAAATATGTAATGCTGTAAGTATTTCACCCACTGTTTTGTTTATTAACCATAATTTTTATCTTTCCATTTTATTTCTATTGGTTTGGTTTGGTATTTTTATGTTACCTTTTGATGCAAATGTTCCTGCTGTCTCCTGTATGGATGATTATGGTTTCACTGTATTTTATATTAATTGTTTTGTGGTCTTTAAAAATTATTTGAACATGTTTGTCATTGTCACATCTCTCTTTCTCTCTCTCTCTCTCTCTCTCTCTTAAGTGTACATACACAATAAAAATAGTAAGAGAGGAGAAGAGAGAGAGGAAAAGATGGATCATTGACATGGTGTTTAGCTTGTTTCATCTTGTGTGTGGTTATCTCCAATTTATAATCAAATCCTATATAATGTACATAACTGAGTTCTATGTTCTTTTCTTTTTATTTTCCTTTTATTTTTCTCGTACAGGGTTTTTATTTCACAATTTTGTTCATACAGGGAAACCAGTTTTACTGAAAGATTTCCTGAACCATTTTAACTCTGTCTCCAAAGTTTCAAATGTCGTTACGTGATATGATGCAAAGTCTGTCGATTTTAAAATGAGAAATAATTAATGTTAATTTGTTACAAATTAAAACTAAGTGAAAAATAACAAATTTTCTATATTCGACAATCATAGCATCAGTAGAGGCATTGTCTTTAAAAAAATATAAAAATTAACTACACTTTTAAGGTGGAGCTCCATTTAGTTTCTGTTGTTTCTTTTGTGAAAATATTAATCTATAAATATGTGACTGTTTCTATCAGAACAGGTCCTAATATGAAATATTTGATGAGATTAGCAAATGATATTCAGAACAATTATATTGTGTTGCATGGACGGAGAATACAGTAATATAATCAAGGCTTTTGGTGTTTGTAGACAAGAAACTGAAGGATGTTCATGGATACATGTTTTAGTGTTGACAGAATGGAAATGGGAAGAATTAAAATTGACAAGAATCTGTGGGCAAGAGTTGTCTTGCTTGGCAGTGGAAAATTGAGAACATTTGACGGGGGAGAGAAATTGAGGTTCCTAGGATGTTCGACAGGTAAAAATGTTGGTGGTGATGTTGGGATGTTTGACAGGTAAAAATGTTGGTGGTGATGTTGGGATGTTTGATAGGTAAAAATGTTGGTGGTGATGTTGGGATGTTTGACAGGTAAAAATGTTGGTGGGGATGTTTGACAGGTAACATTAAGGGGGGCAGATGTTTGACAGAAAAATGTTATGGGGGGAAGGGGAGGATTTTTTTTAGACAAGAGTTTTTGAAAAAAAAAGAAAGAAACATTTGAGATAGAAAAATGTGTAGGAAATGTTTGATAGGATAATGAAAGAAACATTTGAGATAGAAAAATGTGTAGGAAATGTTTGATAGGATAATGAAAGAAACATTTGAGATAGAAAAATGTGTAGGAAATGTTTGATAGGATAATGAAAGAAACAATTGAGATAGAAAAATGTGTAGGAAATGTTTGATAGGATAATGAAAGAAACATTTGAGATAGAAAAATGTCTAGGAAATGTTTGATAGGATAATGAAAGAAACATTCAGCAAGATATTGAGGAAAAATGTTTGGCACTGTATGCTGCAGACAATATTGTTTAACTGAGGGAAATAATGAGTATTTGAGTTTGAAGGCCATATATATTTATGCCGTTGGCACATTGCGGTTGTGTTGTCAGTTTGACCTTCAATAGAAGCAAGTGCTGCTCTTGTCTGGACTTGAAACCAAGACCTCATACATTTTAGGTCTGTTTCCTTCTAGAAAATGCAACCTGCTCCAGGAAATAATGATTTCTCTGTTATGTGTAACTAATTAACTGTGTATTTGGATTTACAATCATATCAGAATGAATGAGTATACAAAGTATATTTAGTTGAGTCCAAAGGGCTTATTCCTGGAATGACTCCAGTCAATCTAACTGTAAAATTTGATACTTGTCTCACAATGTCAAACCACTGAAATTTCAAGATAAATTAATTGTAACTTGTCATGTTTTCAGGAAACTTGCATTCAGACTGGAATCCCTCAAATTGTTTATAAGTTAAAATGGAGAAAATGCATTTGTCTTATTTCACAAAGTGATAATAAAACAACTGTTTCAAAATATCATTGTGTTTGCTGGATACTCTTTATTAAAAATGATATGTGTGCGGATAAGTTCAGTGTATATCTATAGCAATATTTTGATACATTTTATATCTTGCTTCAATTTTGTATAGCCATAAAAGTGAGTAAGTTAGTCATAATGTTGTGATAACATTACAGTTTGCTTTCAGTTATTGTGATGTAAAAAAAAAAAAATGTAAAGGTCTTGTTAGGCGTATGGGGAATAAGGTGTTAGTGACCATATTTTTATATGACCACGGCCTATTGTTGGGTTATTTGGTTGATATCACACCAGGCCACCCTCACTTCCCAGAAAAATCTCTGGTACCCATTTTTAGACATTGGATGAAACTTGCAGCCTTGTTAGTCTGGGAAAAAACCCAGACCCCACTGATCAGAAAGTGAGCACACTAACCACTCAGCCATTGAGACTCCCATAGTGAGTAATAAGTGAACATTTATGTCATAATATTGTGACAGTATTATCTTATAGTGAGTAATAAGTGAACATATATGATGGTTACACATATGCAGTTCGAACAGAGGAAGGACTGAGCGAATGTTTCCCAATAGAAACTGGGGTTAAACAAAGATGTATTTTATCACCCTTGTTATTTGGAATTGTTATGGACTTCATAATGAAGAAATGCTGCACTGGTAATAAAGGCATCGAATGGATACAAGGAGACCATTTGGAGGACTTCGACTTTGCTGACGACATAGTTCTCATCAGCAGTCAAAAATGATGCAGGAAAACACAAATGAACTATCATCAATAGCCAGCAAAATTGGGCTTGAAATCAATCATGAAAAGACTAAAGTTATCTCACTCTCACATGAAGACAGCTGTCTGTTTAAGTGAATTGATCGACCCCACAGACAAAACATCATTATTAGAGTCTGTTAGATCCACTCTGATTGCATACCTGTTAAAACGTTGAACTGTGTTCTGCGCCAGTGGCCCAGTGCATACGATTTCAACCAGCATTTTATTCAGGTTTACTTTCCTTAAACTAAAGTCACGAAAAGCTTAATTCCAACAGACGACAAAATATACATGGGAAACAAACCAGTGGAAGAGATCGATCACTTTATCTATCTTGGAAGTCACATTGATCGAGAAGGGGATACAAGCAAAGAAATTAGAATCAGAATAGCTAAAGCAGCAATGTCTTTCAGAGTCCTTGAAAAGTTGTGGAAATCAAAACTCATTAGCAAAAACACAAAACTTAGACTATTCGAATCAAATGTACTATCAACCCTGACGTATGCGTGTGAAAGCTGGAAAACAACAAGAGATATAGAAACAAAGTTGAACGCATTCGAAAATAAATGTTTAAGGAAAATACTTGGTATAGCATGAAACGAATTCAAAACAAACGAGGAAATTAGAGAAATCGCCATCAACCACTAATATCTTCAGTAATAAAGAAAAGACGATGGTCATATGTTGGACATGTGATGAGAAGAGATAATAACCAAATAGCAAAGCAAGCCCTCATGTGGGAAACAACAGGTAAGAGGAAAAGAGGAAGACCCAGAGAGACACTGAGAAGAACATTGATGAGAGAGGCAAGAGCAGCAGGAATCGGCTCCCTCAATGAGATAGCGCTGCTTGCACAGAACAGAGGCAAACGGCGAGATTTGATAAATCATCTTTAAAAGAATTGAAAACTGCTAGAACAAAAATTCAGATAAGAGAGGGAGTATCTTGGTCTACGCCCTATGGGCCGGCTACGGCTCGAAAGGTCAATAGATAGATAGATAGAATAACTGAAGATTTATGTCACAATATTGTGACAGTATTATAATATAGTGAGTAATAAGTGAAGATTTATGTCACAATATTGTGACAGTATTATATTTTACTTTTAGTTATGACAATGAAATGGTTGGCAGGGTCTGCCATTAGGCAGGAAACTTTACAATTTGACACGTGACATTGTGAGGGTTTTAAAAGAACACCTCTCACAGGATGATGACAAGGAAGCCGAGGATAACCCACACGTCAAAAGAATGGTGGAACATGACACCATGTGGGACGAAGGCAGGAAAAGTATCCTCAGTGGCAAAGAACACAACACGTCCAATCAATGCAAGACAGGAACAATCAGTAGACAAAGACTTCAATAGTTGCTGGAATGGGCGGCAGAGCAGATTTGGGAGTGCCCCGACTGCTGTGGCATCAATCTGAACAAAAGACTAAAAAAGATGTAATAATTGAATTATTCTTACACAGTGTATTACATTTTTTTTTCAGTTTTTGTTGAGAAACAAGTAGTCACACCCATTACTGATTTATAGAATATGTTTTACTACATTCAAGGCAGACCCATAAGAAGCTGTCAGTACATGATACAAAGTACCTACTTTATCTATCTAATGTCCGTTTGAGTCAAAAACGGTACATAGGACACGAATTATAGACTTTGTGTTCGATGATCTTATTTATAAAGTGTCAGACCTTCCACAGGACCCACATTGCATCTCGTCACACGACCCTATTCCGGGTGTGCCTTTTAAACTCAGCATGGAAGCTGTTGCCTGCTGTTGTTGCCTCTCAAGCCACAGTGTTCTTTTTTAGTGTTTCACTAGGTCAGCCTCTATTTCTTTTACTGAGTCCCATTTGAGTGCTGGCTTTGAGATTCTCTTGGCTCTTCTCATCGTATGGCCAATATATGACCACCTTTTTCTCTTGATTACAGTTGATAGTTTTGAATGCTTTGTCATTTTTCTTATTTCTGCACTATTCTTGAATTCATGGTATGCAAAGTATTTTCTTAAGGCATTTGTTTTCAACGCATCTAATTTATTATCTATTCTGCAGTTGTTTTACAGCTCTCACATGCATAAGTAAAGGTGGATAATACGTTTGATTTGAAAATCCTGAACTTTATTTTGTGCTTGGTAATTTACACAAAAGAATATGACTTGAAATAAACAGGGATAAAATAAAATAATGAAAAATAAAAATACCCCAAAGGGCTATATGTATCTAAATTTTCAAACATTGGGATAAATAGGCCACTATATATATATATATATATATATATATATATATATATATATATATATATATATATATATATATATATATAATCTTTATATCTTGGTAGTAATATTGATCGAGAAGGTGAAACACAGAAAGAGATCAGAAGCAGGATAGCAAAAGCAGCAACACATTTTTTAAACCTGGACAAAAAATGGAAATGAAATATACTAAGCAAGAAAATCAAACTTAGAATATTCAGCTCAAACGTATTACCAACTCTTACTTATGTATGTGAAAGCTGGAAAACAACAAAAGAGATTGAGAGAAAACTAAATGCTCTTGAAGACAAATGCCTAAGAAGAATACTCTGTGTACAATGAAATGATTTCAAGACTAATATAGAGATAAGGGAAATGACCATGCAACCAACGATCTCATATGGACATATGTTGAACATGTGTTGTGAAGAGACAACAAAAGAATTCTGAAACAGGCTTTTCTATAGGAAACATTAGAATACAGAAAAAAGAGGAAGACCTAGAGATACACTAAAAAGAACACTTATAAGAGAAGCAAAGTTGGCATGCATATAGACTCATTAGATAAGATCAAACATCGTGCCAAGAATAGAAATGGATGGCAAAAATCACTGCGAGCCCATGCGATATCCCGCTGAGCTGGAAGTATCAAGATCAAGAGGATCAATTCACACAACATATGGAGGATAATTCCTGTAACTCACTGGATATATGCAATCCTGACTCATATTCTTAGTCTGACCCAGTGAGTTGTATGAAGACAAATCAGGTCCCCAAAAAATTATATGAAGTTAACAACTTGTTGAACTAGAGGACATAAACACTGAAATTTAATGTAAATTACATCCAGCCTGCCATAGACAACTATGTCAGCCATGGCACAGGTTTATGAGAAAAATCAGGACACGCATATACGAGTACTGATAATGTGACTAGCTCATTGTGTGTCATGATGTTGTCATTACCTCATCATCATGAAACAGGACATAGAGTCAAGTTCACAAGATTATAAGACTTGAATGAAGAAGCAGAAGAATCTAAATTACAAAATAGTAAATGTACTTATCAAGAACAACAAATAAAAGAAACCATCTCTTAATCTATCCATGGAATGAATTCAAGGCTAGTGAGAAATAAGAGAAATGACAAAGCATCCAAAAATATCAACTATGGAAGAAGGTGGTCATATGTTGACCATGTGATGAGAAGAGACAACAAAATAATCTCAAAGCAGGCCCTCAAATGGGAACCAGAATGAAAGAGGCCGACCTAGAGAAACACTAAAACAGAACACTGAGGAGAGAGGCAAAAACAGCAGACATCAGCTGTCTAGTTGATATCAAGCAACTCTCCCAGAACAGAACCGAGTGACAAGACACAATGCAGGCCCAGTGCAAGGTCTGACACTTGAAAGATTGTTGGACACAAAGAGCCTAGAATATCTGCCCTATCTGCTGTCTTCGGCTCGAGATTGTTGGAGACAAAGAGTCTAGAATATCTGCCCTATCTGCTGTCTTCAGCTCGAGATTGTTGGAGACAAAGAGTCTAGAATATCTGCCCTATCTGCTGTCTTCGGCTCGAGATTGTTGGACACAAAGAGCCTAGAATATCTGCATTTTCTAGAATTTTTTTTCTGTGCTTCTTACCCCTCATTTATTTTTACTGTACCCCACTCTCAGACATCTCACTCTTAGCGTCTTTTTACACCTGTCAGACTACTATTCGATTCTTTCTCCTTTGTGTTTGCACACTGACCCTTGTGTTTACTCCTCTGGTTCTGTTTACATTTACGCACTTTTTCGCACGATTTTCGACGTTCACGACAGCCGCACTTGGTTACGATTTTATTTTGGATTTGACAGGATAGTTTTACTTTTTGTTGTTGTTTTCTTTAACACATTTCGATTGTTTTTGTTTTGGTTGTTTCGTTATTAATTTGTGTGTGTGTGTTTTTATTGTTTGTTCCTGATGAAGGCCTATTGAGCCGAAACGTTGTTTAGTCTGTGTCGTCCACTTGTCACGTAAAGCTTCTTACATACCTTTTTTTATTTTTTAATTTTTCTTCCTAGAATAACTGCCCTATCTGCTGTCTTCAGCTCGAGATTGTTGGACACAAAGAGCCTAGAATATCTGCCCTATCTGCTGTCTTCAGCTCGAGATTGTTGGAGACAAAGAGTCTAGAATATCTGCTGTCTTCGGCTCGAGATTGTTGGACACAAAGAGCCTAGAATATCTGCCCTATCTGCTGTCTTCGGCTCGAGATTGTTGGAGACAAAGAGTCTAGAATATCTGCCCTATCTGCTGTCGTCGGCTCGAGATTGTTGGACACAAAGAGTCTAGAATATCTGCCCTATCTGCTGTCTTCGGCTCGAGATTGTTGGACACAAAGAGTCTAGAATATCTGCCCTATCTGCTGTCTTCGGCTCGAGATTGTTGGACACAAAGAGTCTAGAATATCTGCCCTATCTGCTGTCTTCAGCTCGAGATTGTTGGACTCAAAGAGTCTAGAATATCTGCCCTATCTGCTGTCTTCAGTTCGAGATTGTTGGACACAAAGAGTCTAGAATATCTGTCCTATCTGCTGTCTTCAGTTCGAGATTGTTGGACACAAAGAGTCTAGAATATCTGCCCTATCTGCTGTCTTCAGCTCGAGATTGTTGGACTCAAAGAGTCTAGAATATCTGCCCTATCTGCTGTCTTCAGCTCGAGATTGTTGGACTCAAAGAGTCTAGAATATCTGCCCTATCTGCTGTCTTCAGTTCGAGATTGTTGGACACAAAGAGTCTAGAATATCTATCCTATCTGCTGTCTTCAGTTCGAGATTGTTGGACACAAAGAGTCTAGAATATCTGCCCTATCTGCTGTCTTCGGCTCGAAATTGTTGGACACAAAGAGTCTAGAATATCTGCCCTATCTGCTGTCTTCGGCTCGAGATTGTTGGACTGAAAGAGTCTAGAATATCTGCCCTATCTGCTGTCTTCGGCTCGAGATTGTTGGACTCAAAGAGTCTAGAATATCTGCCCTATCTGCTGTCTTCAGCTCGAGATTGTTGGACACAAAGAGTCTAGAATATCTGTCCTATCTGCTGTCTCCAGCTCGAGATTGTTGGACATCATCTCCCTGCTTGTTGGTTATGACGTTACCCCACTGGTTTCCTCTAGCATTAAAAAGTCTCCGCAGAAAATTACATTCTCTTCATCGAACTCGATGAGATTCTGCCATTGTTGTGTGTTCACCTTCCCATTACAGGCATACACATTTACAATTACGAAATGAACTGGGGTCTGCACCCTAACCGCATGTGCCTGCAATTCTGCATTGTCCAACGCAGACATATCAACCTCAGCTGCCACCATATCGTTACGCACAAGGATGACCTGCCCAAGGTGTCGTCTATTGTAGAAACAATGAAAACCAGGAGTACTTACTGTCCTGTCACCAAGTAGAGTTTCTTGCAAAATCATTATATCGGCGCCGCACAGTAGCCTATCAAGAATTGGCCGTCGTTGATTAATGATTTATGGACCCACAATTCCAATATGTAACGCGCACATACTTTAGGCCTAGCTTCTCACACATCGACAGTTTAATGCCACCACGCTTACCTTGTATTTTCCTTCTTCTTTTCCTTCTTTGGGCTGCATCTGAATACTTACCGTCGTCATAGTATCATAGATGATTTTGTCGCTGAACGTCGATGCTGTGGCTAGACTAGACTCACAACGCGTCAAAAAATGATGGTTTGTTTTCGCCGGTCTCGGTCTGTCGTCAAGGACGCTTAATTCATTTAATTTGTTAACCCTCTATTGCATGAATTATTTTAAATTTGCCCCCCAAATTTTTTTTCTAATTCTCTTACATTAAAATACATACAGTATACTAAATATGTGTTTATTTTAAAAATATTTTATTTTGTAATACATTTGCAGCTTTGTGCCAAATATGGCACATTGCCGCTTGCGCACACAATGAACAATTTACACAAAAAAAGGATTTTTTACATAACATGAAATTCAACAAAGCAGCTGTTATTTTTGTTCAAGCACAAATGCACTGCACATTTGATGCACTGGATAAAGGATTTGCTTGTACAATTGGGTCTTTTGCACCTTTGTCGTGTATCAGATACAACAGGAAAATGACCTATTTCGTCCTTTCTGACTGCCTGAAGGGGAACTGCGGCTGTTGGACCTTTAGTTCTCTTCAGCTGAAGTTGGTATTCCACTTCACTACTTGGGCGGCCTCGCTTTTTTACAGTAGGAGGTATTGAAGATTTGCCACACTTGCACAAACATTCAGCAACTTGCTGCTTGAAGTAGTTGAGGCTGATGACATCTTTTGGACGACTACGAAGCTGCAGTTGCGCGCGCCTATATAGCAGCCATGCTGATATGATTGACACATCCAGTAAATGTGTAAACAAACGAAAATACCATTTCTTGGACCGTAGCTGTATTCTATAAAGTCCCAAAAGGGAATTTAATAAATCAACACCTCCCATGTGTTTATTGTAAACAGCAACAACACTGGGACAGTCAATTTCTAGAAACTGCTTCTGTGCTTTTGACCACCTCCTTGCTTTGCCGACTGGTTGGCTGCCCACAAATGTTGACAGAAAATTGACAGGTTGGTTAACAAACCACCTAACACAAGAAATTCTAACTGAGTCGTGTACTGCTCTTCTTCAAATCACCATCTGATATTATGTTACACTTAGGTACTCTATTCATTCTAACAGTTCCAAGTGAAAGAATACCTTTTTTTGCAAGGCAAAGCTGAAGCTCTGGGCTGTTGAAAAAGTTATCAAAATAAACTTTGTGGTTCTTTTTTTCTGGCACAACATCACATAACCGCAAAACCACATTTCCGCTTGCACCACAGTTCATGTTTTGGTCAGGGCATCCTTTCTCCTCACCGGTGTAAACTTCTATGTTGTAAGGAAAGCCAGATACTCCTGATAAACAAATAGTTTATAACCCCATCTGTGAGGTTTCTTTGGAATGTACTGTTTCAGACTGTGTTGACCTTTGAAAGCACACATTTGCTCATCTACAGAGAGACTTTCTTCAACAGGTTCAATATGTCCTCAGACAGCAGACTATCTCCCAAAAACATGCCCTCATCAGGCACAAAGCTCTGAGGTTCATGTCTCCAGCTGATGTCAATCTTTTTTTTTGTAGCAGTTGTTTGACCAACATTCTTTTTTTTATTCTGGCTGCTTGGGCCAGGCTGAACAGAGATGATGTCAGTTAGCTGATCAACATCATTTTGATCAGTGTCATCTGAATCTGTATCAGACCCCTCAAGTTGAGAAGCGTTAGAAATATGTGTACCTACTTTCTGTAGTAGGTCTAATTCATCACAATCAGAATCAGCAGATAAATTGCTATCTTCACTACTGGACGGCAAAAATCTTGATCTCTTTGGTGCAGAGCTGCCATAAAATGTAGCTGTATTCATTATAGATGATTATAATCACACTCGTTCAGAAAGCACTTGAAAATGAAAACGATAGACTGACACTTTTGTTGTGTCACTGAGCCGGCCTGACGAAGGGGAATCCCCGGAAGCGTATGTAGTTTTACTGCACAATGTTCCACATCTGGCACAAAGCTAGAAACGCGAATTAATCAATACTAGTTAATTGTTTTGCTCTAATGAAGTGTTAATTTTGATAAATAATGTGATAGTTCTATTAAATAATTTTTATAAAACTCTAGCACTGAGAATAAGAATAGAAACAGTTCAACACATTGACCAAGCCACAGACGAAGCGTGTGTTCAGATGAGTCACCAATAACGAACTCTAACTTCTTCACTGAAGATTTCTAGAAAGGGAGAACACTCAAATCATTTAGCTATATATCCTAGCTACCTCTTCTGTGTTTGTAGTACATTTTTGCATTCATTATTATTTAAATGTGTAACGTTATTCGGTATGTGCCATATCTGGCACACTATGCAGTAGAGGGTTAAGACTCACAGTGTACGTTCAGTAGCGCAATCAACAACAAAGATGAGTATATGTGATTAAATAAGGAAATTGTAATAAAATGCAATGAATCAAAAGAAGCAAAGTGATTTACATTAAATAGAAAGTGCGTACAATCACATGATCCCTTCAAATATCAATAAAAACAAACAAATAAACAGAAAAGTTCACTGGAAATCAGCACTTATGTGTGAGTCCTCTGAAGAAACCAGCGAACAGGGCGCCATATTCCTCGAAGGTCCGGTTATTGTTATGGTTATAAAAGGCCCCGATATCATTGTAAATGAATTAAAATCCGTAATTGCTCAAATAGCCCGTGTCAGTGGAATCATCCGAATTAATGTCTCATCTCCCAAAGGTAGCTGCAGTCCCCATCATAGCAGTCTAAGCACACACCAACAGATATAAGGCGAAACCGCACAGAAAATAAATTGAACAACAGTTCCCCGTCATACGAAATCATCCTTCATCATAAGCAATCGAAATATAAAAACACGATCAAAATGAATGAAACGCATGGATCACTGTGTGCACAGAGCACTTAACTCAGTAGCGTTGGCAGCAAACCAGACTTGGAATATGAGGAAACTGCAACATGAAACACTTTTCAGACACAGCCTTTAACGGTTTCTGCCATACTGACCGGAAGTTCATAATACAGAGTGAAGTGATAGAGTCAATTCAACACATGAAAAGAGGCAAAACTCTAGGTCTGGAGAAAATGTAACAATTGAAGAGATAAATGCACTAGTAGAGCTAGGAGTACAAGTCGATACAAACCTACATAATGACATATATAACACTGGACTCATACCCGAAGATCTACTAAAATCTATCTTTGTAGACATATCGAAGAAGTCAGGCGCCACTGATTTATGAAGACCACCGTACTATTAGTTTCATGAGCCATTTGACGAAAATGTTATAAAGAATCATCATGAGACGTGTAAGGAGCAAAATAAAACCAGAAATAAGCGAGGAACAATATGGACTTGTGGAAGGAAAGGCACCAATAATGCAATATACATCCTGAGAACATGATAGAAAGAGCTGTAGAGAGGTAAAGAAAGATCTATATATGTGCTTTATAGACTACACAAGAGCATTCGACAAAGTTAAGCTAGTGGAAATAATAAAAATGCTTGAGGGATTAGACATTGATGCTAAGGATCCGCGAATCATGAAAAAAACATGTACTGGTAACAAACAACAGCCATAAGAATTAGTAACCAAACAGGACAATTCCAATATATAAAACATGTAGTCAGACAAGGCTGTGTTCTGTCCCCAGATTTGTTTTCATATTACAGTGAACATATTATCAAATCAATAGAAGATATAAAGGAGTTAGTGTCAACGGTCACAGCATAAACAATTTACGATATGCGGATGACACAGCCTAATAGAAGAGAAGGAGAATGTACTACAAAAATATGATAAACATAATAGTAAAAGAAAGCAACAAGAAAGGCCTTAATCTGAATAATAAGAATACAGAATTAATGGTCATTTCGAAGAAACAAACATCATCATCATGCAACATAAAAATAAACAGGACAAATCTGAAACAAGTGCAAGGCGTCCAATACTTAGGCACAATAATAACATCAGATGGAAGATGCACCACAGAAATAAAAAGCAGAATAGCTCAGGCTAAAATAGCATATCAGAAAATGAAAAAAAAACATCTTATGCAAGACAAATATGTCAACAGAAGTGAGAAAGAGAGTTCATATGTGTTATATGAAACCAATTATGACTTATGGAAGCGAATCATGGACAGTAAACGAAGAAATGAAAAGACGATTAGATGGCACAAAGATCGGATTTCACAGAAAAATGTTGAAAGTTTCCAGGACAGCTGAAAGGCCAAAGATGAAATTCTTAAAAAGGCAACAAAATAAAATATAAAAAAGGTGGGGGGGGGGGGAGGAATCTACGTAGAAACATCAGAAAGAGACAAGCAACATTTTTCGGGCATATCATGTGAAGAGGAAAGTTGGAATACTTGGCTACAACTGCCAAAATACAGGGAAAGAGAGTTCGCGGACGACAAAGAGAGAAAATACTAGATAGCTTGGTTTCATGGCATGGAAAACAATCAAAAACAGAACTAATACAATGTACAGTAGATAGAAGATTTTGGAAGGACATGATCGCCTACGCCAACCGGTATGGCACATGATAATGATGACCAGTAAAATACCAGTGGACAAAGAGATACAGCGAAGTCGATGGCGCTCGAGGGGACACACACTTTGGAAGCCAACTGAGAGTATTACACAACAGGCTCTTTTTTTTTTATCCCCAAGGAATAAAAGACACAGAGGAAGATCAAAATATTCTTGGAGAAGACAGATGGAAGCAAAGATGAAGTTGATTGGAAAGGCATGGAATGATCTTAAAAGAATGGTAAGAAACAGAAGGGCTTGGAACGTTTTTGTTGAAGACCTATGCTCCACAGGGAGCTGAGAGAAAAAAGAACCCTAAACAATGTAAGTAAAGTAAAGTACCCCCCGTCACGCCAATTGGCGTATAGGGAAATATGGTGTTCTATCTATCTATTGACCTTTCGAGCCGTAACCGGCCCATAGGGCGTAGACCAAGATACACCTTCTCCTATATGAATTTTTGTTCTAGCAGTTTTCTTTTAAAGATATTTTATTAAATCTCGCCATCTGTCTCTGTTCTGTGCAAGCAGTTCTATCTCATATCAGGTCTACGTTTCATTAACAACATCGTTTTTACGATAGCGGCTTGTTAAACCTCTGATCAACGGTTCAATACCAAGCCGGAGAAAAATAATTCCTCCATTTGGTGTTAGTGACCCTATATTTTACAGACCTTCAGCACATGATTTTTGGGGTAATGTGGTCGGTATTACGCCCGTGCTGCTTTACTTTCCCAGAAAAAATCCGGTACCCATTTAAGGCTGGGTGAACCCGGAGCCGTCGGTTGGGATCGAACCCTACCCCTTGTCCGTAGTAGTCCAGTTCACTAACCACTGAGCTATCGCGACTCCCACTAATTTTTAGGGAATTAGTAAAACCCAGGTGTCCTCGCCAGGGTACGAACCCCGGCTGTTGCCGTGGTAAGCCAACCGCCTATCGATTGCGCTAACCGACACCCCCTAAACAATGTGGGGGGGGGGGGGAAATAATTTAATGCACAAAAACTAGAAACATTCGATCTATCTATCTATCTTTCGTTCGCTCGAAGTATTGTCTATATCTGCAATGTCATTTCCTGTATAAATTTTAGTCTTTTGTAATTCTTGCAGTGGCCCATATAGTTTTGTCTGTAGTGTTGTATCTATGGGCCAATGGATTTTCCTCAGTCTACTATATTCAGTGCTGTTTTGAAGTATGTGTTCTGCAGTCTGGGGTGCCTGTCCACATGTACAAGTAGTTGATGTGCCGATCTTGAATTTTGTATACATGTGACTATAGAGTCGATTGTGTCCTGTTCTGATGCGTATAATGATAACTTGTTCATATCTATTCATATTATGAAAGGCATCCTGATTTGGGGCTTGTGGTCCTCTGATTGATTTGATTATCTGTTTCTTATGATGGTATGTAACCGGTGTATCTAGTTGTGTGCCTGTTGAACCTTCCTTTGCCAACTGATCTGCTTTCTCATTTCCTGGTATTCCACAGTGAGACGGGATCCACTGCAGGGCAACCCTGTGGTGCTTGCAGAGTTCAGTCAATAAGGTCTGCAGATGTGGTAATTTTCTGGATTGTAGTGCCTGGAGTACTGATCTTGCATCTGTCAAAAACACTACAGGTTGTGGGCTAAGATTACTGTTCAGCAGTTTTTCTATTGCCAACTTTATTGCTTGTATTTCTGCATCATAATTGTGACAATATTTCCCTGTTGCTATTTTATTCATATCCCTAGTGTTATTTGGGTACTCTATATATGCACCTGCTCCCCCATTCTTTACTGCATTCTGTGCTGATCCATCTGTGTACACACGGATCCATAGGTCTTGTGGGTATTCTTCATCCAGGAAACTGAGAGTTATTGTTTTTCGTTGTAGACTATTCTGTTCCTCTTTGTCAACTATTCCTTTCACTTTTGTCCGTATTTGAACTGATAATCCTGATTCATCTGTCCAGGGAGTCTGTTCTGGTATGGGCAGTAGGGGGTTAACCACTCCTGGCATGTCTGGTGTTTGTCTACTAATACGCTTGGCTTGGTGGATAAAACTGCTTATCTTAAGTCGTCCCAATGCAAGATTTTGGAATCGGCCCTTCATTGGATGTCTCGGCATGCATACAAATTTTTCTGCCTGTATCAGCACCTTTGTGTTCCTCTGTTCTCTCAGTGCTGGTATCCTCCACAATTTCTCCATCTCCAATATTGGTGTTGATTTCATTGCTCCTGTGATGACCCTAAGTGCCTGGTTTTGTACTTTATCCAGTTCTTGCAATGTGGTGTTTGATGCTGAGCACCATGCGGATGATCCATATTCTAAATGTGGGCGTATACTCTGTTGGTAAACCTTACTGAGTATTTTCCCACTCGCACCCCATGTGGTTCCACACAACTTTCTTAGAATAGCCAATTTCCTCCTTGCTTTTTGGGTTGCCTTATTTATCTGCTGTTTCCAAGATAGTTTGTTATCAAATGTAACTCCGAGATATGTAGCTTGTATGTCTTCTTTCACAGGCTCATTGTTTATGTAGATGGCTCCTGCTTTTTGTTTTGGGAGAGTGTGAAAAGTGTAGTACTGCATTTGTCTGTATTGATGCTGATACACCATCTATTTGTCCATGAATTCAGTGCATTCATAGCTCTTTGTAGCAATTTGGAGGCCACTGTTGCATACTCCTCTGTGCACCACATTACCAAGTCATCTGCATACATTGCCACTTTGATGCCATGTGGTAGTTCAGTAACTAGGTCATTGATGTAGATCAGAAAAAGTGTTGGAGATAGTACCTCTCCCTGTGGAACGCCCTGGCGCAATAAGACCTTTTTACTCTTAAGACCATCCAGTTGCACTCTGGCTCTCCTGTTATGCAGGTATGCTTTGACCCATTTGTACATCCTGCCATTTACTCCATAATTTATCAGTTTCTTCAAAAGCCCTTCCTTCCATACCTTATCAAATGCTTTCTTTAGGTCTATCCATGCTGCTAGTACCAGTTTCTTTTCTTGAAACGCATCTTGAATTTCCTGGGAAAGGTAGGTTGCCTGATCTTCGGTAGAGTAACACTGTCTAAAGCCTGCTTGTTGTGGGACAAGGAGATTTTCACTTTCCAGGTACCACTGCAGTCTGAGATTGATTATACGTTCCATTGCTTTACACAAACAGCTTGTAAGGCTGATTGGTCTATAG
Organism: Megaustenia siamemsis; assembly: GCA_032433765.1. Lineage (NCBI taxonomy): Eukaryota > Metazoa > Mollusca > Gastropoda > Stylommatophora > Ariophantidae > Megaustenia > Megaustenia siamemsis. The sequence continues at coordinate 61,004,244 of JAVIAB010000008.1, forward strand.
CTGTAAGGTGACCATATTTTGAAATCCCATTCCGAGACGGAATAATTTTACTTCAATTTTCCACCAATAAAATTACATTTCTTCTTGCTGTCATTTTCAAGTGAATAATACATACATTTTAAAACATCTAATAATATAGACTTACAATACGCTATCAGGATAATCAGGAGATAAAAAAACAGTGATACTCACTTAAATTGAAGGTGAAACAGAGATGCTGTACTTTTCAGATGAGTGAATTTTCTGTAAAATGTCCTTCTTTGTATGCAGCATCTTATAAAATTCGACACATGTTCCCTCATAGTTCACTTTGGTGATCAACATGGCTTTTAACGTTTCAACACTTAGTTGTGTTTTATCATTTGTCCACAAACTGTTCATCAGAGAAAACACTCGTTCTGTTGCAGCATTTGTTCCAGGTAGACACAAAAAGAACTCTGCCAACTTCAGAATATGTGAAACGGGCACATGATTGTTTCTGAAGTGGGAAGCTAGTTCAACCCAACGCTGCCCTGGTAATGTTTTATTAAGACTCCACTCACTAATTTTTTGTGAAGTAACGAACTGTTTCATGTAGACATATTCGTCATACATTTCATTTTCTGGAAAGTCGACTGAAGGCACTGTTTGACTCACTAATGATGAAGACTTCTCAATATCTTCCCAATTTGGTGTTCTGTTCAGCATTACCCAGCTGTAAGACTCTAGGTTTTGAAAATTATTTGCAGCCCATTTCTTCAAATAACTTAAAGCTGTTTCATAAAATGAAGAAACACTGGCGTTAAACTTTTTCACATCATCACGTGGAAATCCTTCCATTTCCAGCTTTTTAAGGATTATCTGAACTCTTGATGGCAAGAAGCCGTCTTCCAGCTTAGACTCCAAGATAGCTTTCAACCTATTGATGTTGTCAATGACTTCAAATACAGTGACCATCTGTCCCTCTACTTTCTGCACTGCTTCGTGGAAAGAGGATGCCTGACTGTGAACCAAAATAAGCCATGCCTCAGACAGTGGGTTTTCAAAGAATTCCTGTATAAAAACTGGGCATCTGTCTTGAGATTGAAAATATGATTTTAGAGGCAGGAACATGTAAAGAACCCTTTCAACAGTAGGCAAGAGCGCAAGCCACCTAGTTTGTGCATAACCTAAAATCATCTGGAAGTCTGTGTCGACAAACTGACAAAACTCCTTGAGACTTTCAACTCTAACTGTGTTTTAACATCAACAGGCAATACGTCTGCAGCTGCTCGAACAGTGTTGTGGAAAATATGGCAAGCACACCCAACACCTATCAAACTATGTCCAAGGTTTTCTTTCAGTTTTGTGAAAACATTGTTCTGTCCTTTTCTTTCAGCGCCCCCAAAATTAGAACTTGTGTTGTCTGCACATAATCCAACTACTTTCAGTTCTAAACCATTTTCAGTTAGACAGTCAATAAGAAAACTACTTACTATATCAGATGTTTCACCCGGCAATGACTTCAACTCTAATATTTTAACTTTCAGTCCCTTATTGCGATCAAAGTATCTGACAAGCAAAGGAAAAATCTTGATTTCTTTGTGGTTGGAGGCATCTGTCAGTATGGAGATAAATGTTACGTTTTCTAGGTCACATCTCAACTCGTTTAGAGCATGGGGTGTGAACACATTCCGAATAATAGCTTCTGTTTTCGTACGTGCACAAGCAAATGTTGGTTCTAAAGTTACCTGAAGCAATTTTGATGTGCAGTCCATAGATCTAAACGTGTGATTGTGCATCACTGTATGATATGCAAAGGCACCGTCTGTAGCAGCTAACTGTTCTTCTTTGTCACCAACCTGTTCAGCTCGAAAAAAATTTGTCAACGACGAGCTTGATGCAGCAGTAGCGACGGCTCTCTTATGTTTATCACTATTTATGTAGCTCTTAATATCACCACGTCCACTATGGTTAATAGTAAACCCGGATGAACATATATTACATCTTACAGTGAAGTCTGATGACGATGTAGACTTTTTTTTATAAAAGGGTATTCCTTTTGTAAATCTTGATTAAAACTACAATTACGCTTCGGTGCCATTTTTTTCGAAAGTGAAAGTGAAAGTTAGTAACACAACGAATATATACGAGATTTAAAACTAGGAGCGCATTCTACTGTTTTGATATTAAACAAAATTGTCTACACAGCAACGGAATAATATTTTTTTTAATTGAAGAAATGTACGCCGTATACCAAAATGGCAAAATTGGTAAACGTTTGTGTCCCAAATTATTTTTTCTCAAATCCGGGACAAAAGCTAAAAAATATGCCAAAATCGGGACAAAACCGGCAACTAATCCGGGACAAAGGTTCAAAAAATGTCAAATTCCGGGACTGTCCCGGACAATCCGGGACGAATGGTCACCTTAATAGCTGGATGTCGTTGAACTATCTTTTCCTGGCTTTAGTAATGGTATCATAATTGCTTCTCTCCATGCCTGTGGCACTCTACATGTGATAGGCAAATGTTGTAGATATGCAGTAGTTTTGCTTTAGCTGAAGTTCCCAAGTTCTTAATAATTTCATTGGACACTCCATCACTGCCTGGTGACTTTTTCATTTTTAATTTGGATATTGCCAGCTCTAGCTCTCTTTGTGTAATGGGTATTTCCATGACTTCATGTGTGGTCTCTTCTTGTCTTGCATTTTGCATCTACGCAAATGGAAACATTCGATAATTCAAGTATGTCCGGCCAGTGAGGGGAAATCACTCGTTTAGCAGAAATATTTTTGGACACCTAGACTGAACATTTATCAATAGGCCTATATGTTATATTTGATAACGACGCATATCTCCTTAGCGACCAGATCGTTATAAAAGTAAACGGTTGCTCCATTGGAGGTCCGCTTTACGATAACTTTTCAGTTTGCTTCTCTCCAACTGTTTGTGTTTGCTAAGTTGCAGCTGAACGTAGGATGTTGGCTAAAGCCCGACTAACCGCGTAATAGTGAGGCGGGACCCTTAATTGACGCGGATGGAATTCGCCTCAGCTGCCCGTCTAATTTCCGGGGATCCCTCTGCAGCCGCCGTTGGGATACTTTCCAGCCTCGCTGGTTTAACGATAGCGTAAGACGTCCTGTAGACTGGCTAAGCGGGAATCGTCAACTTAACTCTCGCCCTGATGTCGGTATCAGCCATTCTAATCGCTTCACTACTTGTGACAAGAACACAAGAGAGGAAGTCAGTTAGTAGAAAGCTCATATGCGATATCTTTTTTAATTTGCAACTTTTTCAAAAAGTTTTTGTTTTTAACTTTTAAAAATAGATTTAATTTTTAAATAGATTTAACAAATCCGACTCTTCCCCAGCACATGCATTGATAATCTTAGCTGAATCCTGTCTTGTGGTCACTCTTCTGAATTTCCACCAAAAGATAATAGCTTCAACACTGATGCATGTGTTTTTCTAACAAATTCTCCCCCCCCCCCCTTATTATTTTTTTTTTTTTATTTTTTTTTTTTGCTTTTAAAAAAAATCCGCTGTTGAGCTTTGGGCAGAAATAAATAAAAGCAAGACGAGAAGTACTAAAGCCAAGACACAGGTAACTTACACTGTGGTGATCAAAGAAGTGAGAAGATGCATTAAAAAATACAAGTATCTCACGGATTTTGTATGAATACTGGTGTTGCAGACAAAAAGTCATAGGATAAAACACAACGAATAGTAATTTTCAGTGATTTAGACTGACGAAAAATAATAATAAATGAATATAATTATAGAGGGAAACTTCAGAGGTAATTAAAAGGAGAATCATTTCAGAGGAGGAGGTATGTTTACAGCATAGGAAAAAAATAACAAATAATCTTCTTCTTCTTCTCCTTTTCCCTTTTCAGTGATACCTAAAAGGTGTCGTGGTTATATCATTTGTCGTTCTTGAGCTGCTCGAACTGTCTGGATTAGTGACTTTCCTTTGTTATAGAGAGATGTTTGGATGTCTTAGCAATGATGAGAGCTGGTATGTGACAGCATTTGCTTTTTGTATTCACATGTCAATTTATCTGTCTAGTTTTACATCTTCTGTGAACATTGTGCCCAAATACTTGAATTCTTCTACTTGTACAAATAATCAATAACTGGAAATAAACAAAAAACAATTTATGGTCCGAAGCAGGATTGAACCATATTTGGTGGCACAGCGCCGTGCCACGAGAAACAAAACTCTATAGAGCACACGGTCAATTGAGCTACCTGAATAGAATAACTATCGTTGACGATGTCTTTCACACAGGTGTACGCATGAATATAGGATATGGTTACGATCACAACTCGGGAGTTAATTGTGTCTGTATTCACCTATTAAGATATGTATATCCCGGACAGGGTTGGGCTGAATACTTGCGTTGCAGACAAAAAGTCAAAGGACGAAACAGCAAGAATTGTAATTTTCAATGGTTGGACTGGAGTCAAATAATGGTACGTGATTACTATTAGGGAAAGTTCCGATAGATCATTTCTAAGCAGGAAGTATGTTTACTGCACTCGGGAAAAAAACACAAATAATCAATAACTGGAAATAAAAACCGCACTCCTTGGTACAGTCCCTTGCCACGAGAAACTATACAATAGAGCATGCGGCCAATTAAGCTATGTAGAAAAGAAAATAGCTATCGTTGATGAAGTCTTTCACGCATGTGTACTGATAACTATAGCAAGAGGTTACGATCACAACACGGAAATAAATTGTTTACCTGTATTTTTCTTGTATCTCTCTCTCTCTCTCTCTCTCTCTCTCTCTCTCTCTCTCTCTCTCTGCGATCAGGACTCAGTCAGAATAGGATTCCAGACTCCCACATGAAGTCAGCTGTCAGTTTAAGTGTGTTGATCGCTCCCACAGACAAAACGTCACATTTAGAGTCCACCAGAACCACTCTGACTGAACTCCCGTTAATACGTTGCACTGTGTTCTGCGCCAGTGGCCCAGTGCATCCGATTTTAGCCAGCATTTTTTCAGGTTTGCTTTCCTTAGCCTTTGATTGTCCCAAATCTTCCTGCAAGGCAGCAGATTGTCTTTTCTGTAGAGGGATTCTGCCCTTAGATGGTCTGCCCTCCCAGGTTTACGAGCACCATCTGCCCGAGTCACTAGAGGTGACTAACACAGACATGCACACACAACGATATGAGATGTGAATAACACAGACATGTACACAGCGATACGAGACATGACTAACACCGACACACATCAAGATATATGACACATGACTATCATAGACATGCACATAAATATATGAGATATGACTGACTTAGACACGCACACACAAAGATATGACACATACCTAACATAGACATACACACAAAGATATAAGATATGACTAACATAAGCATGCACACACAAAGATATGAGATGTGACTTACATAGCCATGCACACACAAGAATATGAGATGTGAGAAACACAGACATGCACGCACAAAGATATGATATATGACTAACATAAACATGTACACAAAGATATGAGATATCCCTAACCCAGACATGCACACACAAAGATATGACACATGACTAACACAGATACACACTAAGTTATGAGATATTACTAAACTCAGACGCACATAAAGAGACATGATTAACACGGACACACCATGATATGAGATATGATTAACATGACACACATCTAGATATGAGCCATGGCTAGCACACACACACAAGCTAAGATTTGAGCCATGGCTAGCACAGAAACACACCAAGATATGAGCCATGACTTCTTCTTCTTCTTTCCTTCCTCATCTGCCTTTCAGCGTCGAGGGGAGATATAATTTGCGGTCTTTTGCTCTTCTGTTCGCCTCTGCTGCTGTTATGTTTCCTAGTGCTTCTAATATTCCATCGACCCATCCTTTTCGTGGTCGACCCTTGGGTCTGGTGTTCTCACAACGTTTGTTGAAGACTCGTTGTGTTGTGTTTTGTTCTTTCTGCCTTGTCACGTGGCCAAACCATTTTATCTTAGCCTGAGATGTTGAGTTTGTTTAAGTGTTCTTGTAGGTCTTCTATTGTTTCATGTATTAGTGCCTGATCGTCTGCAAATAGAAGCTCGTTGATCTCCTCTGTCTCTGGTGGGTTGGCTAGCTTGCATATATGGTCCATGTATGTAATAAACAGTAGGGGGGATAGTACGCACCCCATCTTACACCTGATCTAACTTCGAAATGGTCTGTGTAGCCTGCTGCTGTTCTGACCCGGCAGCTGCTGTTGACGTAGAGACTTTTGATAAGGTTGATTAGATGTTGGCTTACTCCGTATGTTGTTAGTATCTCTCACAGTTGTTCTCTGTTTACTCTGTCGAATGCTTTTTCCTGGTCAATGAAGGCTATGTATAAGTTTTGATTGTGTTCTGTCGTTTTTTCTGCAAGCTGTTTTAGTGTGAATAGTGCGTCGGTACATCCTCTGTTTTTTTCGGAACCCCATTTGAGAATCGCTTAACTGTAGTTCAATTATTGGTCTCAGCCTTTTTTCCAAGATTTTGGCGTATAGCTTTCCTACATGGCTGTACCTCTATATTGACTGCAGTCTCTTTTGCTACCTTTCTTTTTCCATATTGGTATGATGATGACATTAAGATATGAGTCATGTTTTCACGGAAAAACACCAAGAAATGAGCCAAGTCTAGCACATAAACACATTGAGGTATCCATATGCTTGAGTTAGTCTGCAGACTCTTCTTAACGTGTGAATTATCGAAATACGAGACGCAGGCTTCGATTAACTGTCCACTGGTTTCGTTCAAACAGTTGTCCGGAGATTTGAGAATACAGTCTGACACGTAGAACTTTCCCTTGCATGCACAGTTCCCGGTTGACTGTTCACAGGTGTCGTTGAAACAGATGTCTGGACATTTGAGAGTGCAGTGTGACCCGTAGTACGTTTCCTTGTACGTACAGTCTGCACTTTCCGGGTCACATATGATGTCACAGCCATCAGAACACGTCTGTTTGCACTGTAGCCCAAAATTACCATCGGGACAAGTGTCATTACAGGTATAGCCAGGATGTTTACATTGTATTGCAAGAATACCCGTCCAGAAAATAGGTGTCTGTAAATGTTTGCGCCTCACACACCGTCAGTTCACTGCCGGCCTGCGAAATGGTCGGTGAGAACTCAGTCTTAATGTGTGCCATTGGCGTTTGTGTGGTGACTACAATAGTGTTCATAGAAACATTAGGGCATGATATATCATTATACTGGAACTCTACGCCGCCACTGTCAGAGAAAGCCTTTAGAGTGGCATTCTTTACCCGAATCATAGTGCTAGTTCGATGATAGATTCGAATGGTGTGAATCTTCTGGGGCTTGGCATAGTTCAGATACCAGGAAACAGGACTGTTTCCACTTCTCAGTTCTGTGTGTGTGCTGTCATTGTCATAGAGATTGGTCCTTGTTTTGCCATTTACTGCGGCCTCTGGTCTACATCCGTCTCCTGTATAACAAGAATTAAAAGTGTCGGCCTGGGTTGTGTTCTGTTTGAGAGCCACATTTCGACCCCCGCCTATGTGGATGGAGCAGATATTTGCAACTATCGCCCCTGCAATCCACAACTTGTTGATCAGACCAGCCCCAGAGCAAAAGACATCAATCTCGTGCTGACTAACTACAAACCTTGAATCATTGCTACACGAGGCAGAACAATTTAGTGTTTCTGTGAAGCTGTCCGGAACTGTTAAGTCATTTTCATAAATCCTAAACCAGGAGAACAGCAAAAATTGGTTGAGAGTTGCCTCAACTGATGTAGAATTTGTGTCCGAATTACATGTGGTGTCGTTGTAATCAAACAGGAAAGTAGGTTCAGAATTTTTGGCGTATTTGTACACGAGAACCAAGTACTGGCACTGGGATCCAAAATATTCGTGCTGATAACTGTCATTGTTTGGGCATATCCCTGTAGTTTTGTCATAAACTCTCTCTCTCTCTCTCTCTCTCTCTCTCTCTCTTTCTCTCTCTGCCATCAAGACTCGATGAGAGTAGGATTCCAGTCTCTCTCATGAAGTCAGCTGTCTGTTTGAGCGAAATCGATCGCCCCATATAATTTCTCCTCCAGGGAGGTGGGCGTGGACCACATTGCTCTTCTCAGGTCCGTGTACGGGGGGGGGGGGGGCAATCCTGTAGAACATGATTTGTAGTCATATTGTCCAGTGTACAGTGGCATAGGCTGGTAGTTCCTATTTTGAATTTGGTGAACATGTGATTTATCATTCTATTGTGGCCTGTGCGTAGGCGAAGTATAATGACTTGATCCCTCCTTGATAGTTGGTGGTATCCGTCACTCTCGTTATGCTTTTGGTGTTCACGTTTCCATTTTTCATGGAACTGACCCTTGAGGATGGATTTGACTTCATCATAACTGAGCGGATTGTTCTCTTGTGGTAATCTCTCTCCCTCTTTAGCTAATTTGCCTGCGTGTTCGTTCCCGTGTATATTACAGTGTGATGGTATCCACTGAATGACCACTCTCTGGAAGTTATTGCATAGTTGGTCCAGGGTAGTTCTCAAGTCATCTAGTTCATTGTTCTTGGAGTTTATTAGAGCTGATTGTAGTGACAGTGCATCAGTCAGAATCACCAATTTATTGTGCATGTTATTTTTGTGTTGATAGCCAGTGTTGCAGCATCTCTGATGACCTCAGCCTCTGCTTTAAAGTTGTTTGAGAATTTTCCAGTAGCTATTGACTTGGTGATCTCGTCCTGTATGGTCAGCGTCAAGAACACACCTCCCCCTCCATTTCTGGTGGCATTTGTAGCAGAGCCGTCTGTATATATGTGGGACCAAGAGTCCTGTGTGTAAGTATCGTGTATATGTTTTTCTGCTACGTTTTTTTCTTTCTGTGTCTGATTGGGTGCCTTTTTTCATGATTCCTGTTATGTTTTCCTGAAGTTCTGGTATTTTATGTTTTCCGTGAGGAGACATATCAGATGGGCCCAAGGGTTTCGATATTGTTTGGGAAAGAACTGGGTCTCCAGTAGTTAGTTCATTGGCAATTGTAGCGAAGTTGCTCCTCTTTAGTCGTACAATTCCGGAACCAGATATTCTTTGGTGCATGGGGTGGCTAAGGAGCCCTATATTTCTCCGCTTGTTGCAATACTTTAGTGACCCGTCTGTCATCTAAGGGTTGTATGCCTGTTACTGTTTCTAGAGTCTTGATAGGTGTAGATTTCATAGCACCAGTGATGATACGGGCAGCTTGGTTCTGTATTCTGTTAATTTTGCAAAGGTGTGATTTGGAAGCCATAGCCCAGCCTGTGACTCCATATTCTAGAACTGGTCTGACTCTTCCTACATATAGTCTTTTCAAAATATTGCTGTCTGCCCCCCAGTCCGTTCTTGCCAATTTCTTCATAATATTTGTTCGTTTTCTGGCTTTCATCCTTGCTCTGTCTATCTGAGTTTTCCAAGTCATTCTGCGATTCATAGTGACACCAAGATATGTTGGGTTGTGATCAATAGGGAGTGTATGATCCTTTAACTTCAAATTTGCAGAGAGTGTTTACCTTGATAGGCTGAAAATTGTGTATGAAGTTTTCCTTTCGTTGATTGGTAAGAACCAGGTGTTCGTCCACTTTTCAAGTCCACCTAGGGCATCTTGCATCCTGGGTCCAGCCACCGACATACTTTCTTCGCGAGCCCATAACGCCAGATCATCTGCGTATATTGCTGAGTGTATTCTGGATGGAATGTCCATTACGATGTCATTTATGAAAATTAAAAAGAGTGTTGGGGACAAGACTCCGCCTTGTGGGACACCTTGCTCGATAGAGACCTTCTTACTTAGTTGACCTTGAACTTGTACTCTGGCCGTTCTATCCTGAAGGTATTGAGAGACCCAATTGAATAAACGACCCTGGATGCCAAGTCTAAAAAGCTTGTTCTTTAAACCCTCACGCCAAACCCTATCAAAAGCCTTCTCCATGTCGACCCACACTGCCAGCGTGTGTTTCTTTTCTTGTAGGGCATCCTCTATTTCCTGTGCAATGCAGGTGACCAGGTCTTCAGTTGATCGGTGCTTACGGAAGCCATTTTGTTGTGGTACGATTTGTTGTTTTGTCTCCAAATGCCACATAAGTCTTCTGTTAACCAGCCTTTCCATGAGTTTACTCAGGCAGCTCAGTAGGCTAATTGGTCTATAGCTACTTGGGTCTAGTGGATCTTTTCCACACTTGAGAATGGGCACCATAATAGCTTATTTCCAGATTGCCGGCACATGACCTCTCTTCCAGCTAGCATTTATTATCCTTAGAAGCTGGCTCTTGGCTTTCTGCCCCAGATTTAGGAGCATTTCGTTGGAGATTCCATCTTTACCAGGTGAACTTTTGAGCTTCAATCCTTTGAGGGCAACATCTAATTCAGTTGGGGTAAAGATGGTCGTCTGATGCTCTTCTGGTGCAAAAGGCATGTGTTTTGCATCTTGGTTTTCCCGCCTTGCAGCTTTCTGTTTGTCTAAAGAGTTTTTCCCCAAAAAAATTATATGAAGTCAACAACTTGTTGAACTAGAGGACATAAACACTGAAATTTAATGGAAATTACATCCAGCCTGCCAAAGACAACTATGTCAGCCATGGCACAGGTTTATGAGAAAAATCAGGACACGCATATACGAGTACTGATAATGTGACCAGCTCATTGTGTGTCATGATGTTGTCATTACCTCATCATCATGAAACAGGACAAAGAGTCAAGTTCACAAGATTATAAGACTTGAATGAAGAAGCAGAAGAATCTAAATTACAAAATAGTAAATGTACTTATCAAGAACAACAAATAAAAGAAACCATCTCTTAATCTATCCATGGAATGAATTCAAGGCTAGTGAGAAATAAGAGAAATGACAAAGCATCCAAAAATATCAACTATGGAAGAAGGTGGTCATATGTTGACCATGTGATGAGAAGAGACAACAAAAGAATCTCAAAGCAGGCCCTCAAATGGGAACCAGAATGAAAGAGGCCGACCTAGAGAAACACTAAAACAGAACACTGAGGAGAGAGGCAAAAACAGCAGACATCAGCTGTCTAGTTGATATCAAGCAACTCTCCCAGAACAGAACCGAGTGACAAGACACAATGCAGGTCCTGTGCAAGGTCTGACACTTGAAAGATTGTTGGAGACAAAGAGCCTAGAATATCTGCCCTATCTGCTGTCTTCAGCTCGAGATTGTTGGACACAAAGAGTCTAGAATATCTGCCCTATCTGCTGTCTTCAGCTCGAGATTGTTGGAGGCAAAGAGTCTAGAATATCTGCCCTATCTGCTGTCTTCGGCTCGAAATTGTTGGACACAAAGAGCCTAGAACATCTGCCCTATCTGCTGTCTTCAGCTCGAGATTGTTGGAGACAAAGAGTCTAGAACATCTGCCCTATCTGCTGTCTTCAGCAGGTCTTCTGTTGTCTGGTACATATTGGAATTGTGGGTCCATTAATCATTAATCAACGACGGCCAATTCTTGATAAGCTACTGTGCGGCGCCGATAAAATGATTTTGCAAGAAACTCTACTTGGTGACAGGACAGTAAGTACTCCTGGTTTTCATTGTTTCTACAATAGGTGACACCTTGGGCAGGCCATTCTTGTGCGCAACAATATGGTGGCAGCTGAGGTTGATATGTCCGCGTGAGACAATGCAGAATTGCAGGCACATGCGGTTAGGGTGCAGACCCCAGTTCATTTCGTAATTGTAAATATGTATGCCTGTAATGGGAAGGTGAACACACAACAATGGCAGAATCTCATCGAGTTCGATGAAGAGAATGTAATTTTCTGCGGAGACTTTTTAATGCTAGAGGAAACCAGTGGGGTAACGTCATAACCAACAAGCAGGGAGATGACGTCCAACAATCTCGAGCTGGAGACATTAGATAGGGCAGATATTCTAGACTCTTTGTGTCCAACAATCACGAGCTGAAGACAGCAGATAGGACAGATATTCTAGACTCTTTGTGTCCAACAATCTCGAGCTGAAGACAGCAGATAGGGCAGATATTCTAGACTCTTTGTGTCCAACAATCTCGAGCTGAAGACAGCAGATAGGGCAGATATTCTAGACTCTTTGTGTCCAACAATCTCGAGATGGAGACAGCAGATAGGGCAGATATTCTAGACTCTTTGTGTCCAACAATCTCGAGCTGGAGACAGCAGATAGGACAGATATTCTAGACTCTTTGTGTCCAACAATCTCGAGCTGAAGACAGCAGATAGGACAGATATTCTAGACTCTTTGTGTCCAACAATCTCGAGCTGGAGACAGCAGATAGGACAGATATTCTAGACTCTTTGTGTCCAACAATCTCGAGCTGAAGACAGCAGATAGGGCAGATATTCTAGACTCTTTGTGTCCAACAATCTCGAGCTGAAGACAGCAGATAGGGCAGATATTCTAGACTATCTGAGTCCAACAATCTCGAGCCAAAGACAGCAGATAGGGCAGATATTCTAGACTTTTTGAGTCCAACAATCTCGAGCTGGAGACAGCAGATAGGGCGGATATTCTAGACTCTTTGTGTCCAACAATCTCGAGCTGAAGACAGCAGATAGGACAGATATTCTAGACTCTTTGTGTCCAACAATCTCGAGCTGAAGACAGCAGATAGGGCAGATATTCTAGACTCTTTGTGTCCAACAATCTCGAGCTGAAGACAGCAGATAAGGCAGATATTCTAGACTCTTTGTGTCCAACAATCTCGAGATGGAGACAGCAGATAGGGCAGATATTCTAGACTCTTTGTTTCCAACAATCTCGAGCTGGAGACAGCAGATAGGACAGATATTCTAGACTCTTTGTGTCCAACAATCTCGAGCTGAAGACAGCAGATAGGACAGATATTCTAGACTCTTTGTGTCCAACAATCTCGAGCTGGAGACAGCAGATTGGACAGATATTCTAGACTCTTTGTGTCCAACAATCTCGAGCCGAAGACAGCAGATAGGGTAGATATTCTAGGCTCTTTGTGTCCAACAATCTCGAGCTGAAGACAGCAGATAGGGCAGCTATTCTAGGCCCTTTGTGTCCAACAATCTCGAGCTGAAGACAGCAGATAGGGCAGATGTTCTAGACTCTTTGTCTCCAACAATCTCGAGCTGAAGACAGCAGATAGGGCAGATATTCTAGACTCTTTGTGTCCAACAATCTCGAGCTGAAGACAGCAGATAGGGCAGATGTTCTAGACTCTTTGTCTCCAACAATCTCGAGCTGAAGACAGCTGATAGGACAGATATTCTAGACTCTTTGTGTCCAACAATCTCGAGCCAAAGACAGCAGATAGGGCAGATATTATAGACTCTTTGTGTCCAACAATCTCGAGCCAATGACAGCAGATAGGGCAGATATTCTAGACTCTTTGTGTCCAACAATCTCGAGCCGAAGACAGAAGATAGGGCAGATATTCTAGGCTCTTTGTGTCCAACAATCTCGAGCCAAAAACAGCAGATAGGACAGATATTCTAGACTCTTTGTCTCCAACAATCTCGAGCCGAAGACAGCAGATAGGGCAGATATTCTAGGCTCTTTGTGTCCAACAATCTCGAGCCAAAGACAGCAGATATGGCAGATATTCTAGGCTCTTTGTGTCCAACAATCTCGAGCCAAAGACAGCAGATATGGCAGATATTCTAGACTCTTTGTGTCCAACAATATTGAGCCAAAGACAGCAGATAGGGCAGATATTCTAGACTCTTTGTGTCCAACAATCTCGAGCCAAAGACAGCAGATAGGGCAGATATTCTAGGCTCTTTGTGTCCAACAATCTCGAGCCAAAGACAGCAGATAGGGCAGATATTCTAGACTCTTTGTCTCCAACAATCTCGAGCCGAAGACAGCAGATAAGGCAGATATTCTAGGCTCTTTGTGTCCAACAAAATCGAGACAAAGACAGCAGATATGGCAGATATTCTAGACTCTTTGTGTCCAACAATCTCGAGCCAAAGACAGCAGATATGGCAGATATTCTAGGCTCTTTGTGTCCAACAATCTCGAGCCAAAGACAGCAGATAGGGCAGATATTCTAGACTCTTTGTGTCCAACAATCTCGAGCTGAAGACAGCAGATAGGGCAGATATTCTAGGCTCTTTGTGTCCAACAATCTCGAGCTGAAGACAGCAGATAGGGCAGATATTCTAGGCTCTTTGTGTCCAACAATCTCGAGCTGAAGACAGCAGATAGGGCAGATATTCTAGGCTCTTTGTGTCCAACAATCTCGAGCTGAAGACAGCAGATAGGGCAGATATTCTAGGCTCTTTGTGTCCAACAATCTCGAGCTGAAGACAGCAGATAGGGCAGATATTCTAGGCTCTTTGTGTCCAACAATCTCGAGCCAAAGACAGCAGATAGGGCAGATATTCTAGACTCTTTGTGTCCAACAATCTCGAGCCAAAGACAGCAGATATGGCAGATATTCTAGGCTCTTTGTGTCCAACAATCTCGAGCTGAAGACAGCAGATAGGGCAGATATTCTAGGCTCTTTGTCTCCAACAATCTCGAGCTGAAGACAGCAGATAGGGCAGATATTCTAGGCTCTTAGTGTCCAACAATCTCGAGCTGAAGACAGCAGATAGGGCAGATATTCTAGACTCTTTGTCTCCAACAATCTCGAGCTGAAGACAGCAGATAGGGCAGATATTCTAGACTCTTTGTGTCCAACAATCTCGAGCTGAAGACAGCAGATAGGGCAGATATTCTAGGCTCTTTGTCTCCAACAATCTTTCAAGTGTCAGACCTTGCACAGGACCTGCATTGTGTCTTGTCACTCGGTTCTGTTCTGGGAGAGTTGCTTGATATCAACTAGACAGCTGATGTCTGCTGTTTTTGCCTCTCTCCTCAGTGTTCTATTTTAGTGTTTCTCTAGGTCGGCCTCTTTCATTCTGGTTCCCATTTGAGGGCCTGCTTTGAGATTCTTTTGTTGTCTCTTCTCATCACATGGTCAACATATGACCACCTTCTTCCATAGTTGATATTTTTGGATGCTTTGTCATTTCTCTTATTTCTCACTAGCCTTGAATTCATTCCATGGATAGATTAAGAGATGGTTTCTTTTATTTGTTGTTCTTGATAAGTACATTTACTATTTTGTAATTTAGATTCTTCTGCTTCTTCATTCAAGTCTTGTAATCTTGTGAACTTGACTCTTTGTCCTGTTTCATGATGATGAGGTAATGACAACATCATGACACACAATGAGCTGGTCACATTATCAGTACTCGTATATGCGTGTCCTGATTTTTCTCATAAACCTGTGCCATGGCTGACATAGTTGTCTTTGGCAGGCTGGATGTAATTTACATTAAATTTCAGTGTTTATGTCCTCTAGTTCAACAAGTTGTTGACTTCATATAATTTTTTGGGGAAAAACTCTTTAGACAAACAGAAAGCTGCAAGGCGGGAAAACCAAGATGCAAAACACATGCCTTTTGCACCAGAAGAGCATCAGACGACCATCTTTACCCCAACTGAATTAGATGTTGCCCTCAAAGGATTGAAGCTCAAAAGTTCACCTGGTAAAGATGGAATCTCCAACGAAATGCTCCTAAATCTGGGGCAGAAAGCCAAGAGCCAGCTTCTAAGGATAATAAATGCTAGCTGGAAGAGAGGTCATGTGCCGGCAATCTGGAAATAAGCTATTATGGTGCCCATTCTCAAGTGTGGAAAAGATCCACTAGACCCAAGTAGCTATAGACCAATTAGCCTACTGAGCTGCCTGAGTAAACTCATGGAAAGGCTGGTTAACAGAAGACTTATGTGGCATTTGGAGACAAAACAACAAATCGTACCACAACAAAATGGCTTCCGTAAGCACCGATCAACTGAAGACCTGGTCACCTGCATTGCACAGGAAATAGAGGATCCCTACAAGAAAAGAAACACACGCTGGCAGTGTGGGTCGACATGGAGAAGGTTTTTGATAGGGTTTGGCGTGAGGGTTTAAAGAACAAGCTTTTTAGACTTGGCATCCAGGGTCGTTTATTCAATTGGGTCTCTCAATACCTTCAGGATAGAACGGCCAGAGTACAAGTTCAAGGTTAACTAAGTAAGAAGGTCTCTATCGAGCAAGGTGTCCCACAAGGCGGAGTCTTGTCCCCAACACTCTTTTTAATTTTCATAAATGACACCGTAATGGACATTCCACCCAGAATACACTCAGCAATATACGCAGATGACCTGGCGTTATGGGCTCGCGAGGAAAGTATGTCGGTGGATGGACCCAGGATGCAAGATGCCCTAGGTGGACTTGAAAAGTGGACGAACACCTGGTTCTTACCAATCAACGAAAGGAAAACTTCATACACAATTTTCAGCCTATCAAGGTAAACACTCTCTGCAAATTTGAAGTTAAAGGATCATACACTCCCTATTGATCACAACCCAACATATCTTGGTGTCACCATGAATCGCAGAATGACTTGGAAAACTCAGATAGACAGAGCAAGGATGAAAGCCAGAAAACGAACAAATATTATGAAGAAATTGGCAAGAACGGACTGGGGGGCAGACAGCAATATTTTGAAAAGACTATATGTAGGAAGAGTCAGACCAGTCCTAGAGTATGGAGTCACAGCCTGGGCTATGGCTTCCAAATCACACCTTTGCAAAATTAACAGAATACAGAACCAAGCTGCCCGTATCATTACTGGTGCTATGAAATCTACACCTATCAAGACTCTAGAAACAGTAACAGGCATACAACCCTTAGATGACAGACGGGTCACTAAAGTATTGCAACAAGCGGAGAAATATAGGGCTCCTTAGCCACCCCATGCACCAAAGAATATCTGGTTCCGGAATTGTACGACTAAAAAGGAGCAACTTCGCTACAATTGCCAATGAACTAACTACTGGAGACCCAGTTCTTTCCCAAACAATATCGAAACCCTTGGGCCCATCTGATATGTCTCCTCACGGAAAACATAAAATACCAGAACTTCAGGAAAACATAACAGGAATCATGAAAAAAGGCACCCAATCAGACACAGAAAGAAAAAAACGTAGCAGAAAAACATATACACGATACTTACACACAGGACTCTTGGTCCCACATATATACAGACGGCTCTGCTACAAAGCTGTCGAATTGGTAAGGCAGTTACGACCTTCGGCAAACTCACAAAAAGGGCATGGAACAACACGAAACTAACTCAAAAGACTAAACTCTTAATATATCAAACATGTGTGCTTAGCACACTACTATATGGATCCGAAACCTGGACAACATACTCAAACCAGGAAAAAAGACTAAATGTCTTCCACATGCGATGTCTCCGCAAAATAATGCACATCAAATGGCAGGACAAAATAACCAACTTAACTGTCCTGCAACGTGCTAAGACCCTAACAATCATGTCGATGCTCAGAAGTCGAAGGCTAAGATGGCTGGGGCATGTCCAACGGATGGAAGAAAAACGCATTCCTAGGCAAATACTATATGGCGAGCTAAAACACGGAAAACGACAAATCGGCAGACCTAAACTACGATATAGAGATATCTGCAAATCATCTCTGAAAGACTTCGCCATCTGTGAAAACGACTGGCAACATCTGGCAAGTGATCGCACATCATGGAGAGCACGTATAAGGAACGGTATAACAACATTTGAGACTGTTCTAAGACAGGACTTAGAAGAGAAGAGACTCATGAAAAAGGATGGTAAACCCTGTGGACCAGCGAGCCTGACCTGTTCATTATGTGACCGCGTGTGTTTGTCAAACATTGGTAGAATTAGCCACGAGAGAAGCTGTTCGGCAAAAACAATACCTGAAAAAAATACGCAATAGCCTCCACTAGACCGTCTGACAAGACGAAAAGGGCCATATATATCTGCTACAAATGCCACCAGAAATGGAGGGGGAGGTGTGTTCTTGACGCTGACCATACAGGACGAGATCACCAAGTCAATAGCTACTGGAAAATTCTCAAACAACTTTAAAGCAGAGGCTGAGGTCATCAGAGATGCTGCAACACTGGCTATCAACACAAAAATAACATGCACAATAAATTGGTGATTCTGACTGATGCACTGTCACTACAATCAGCTCTAATAAACTCCAAGAACAATGAACTAGATGACTTGAGAACTACCCTGGACCAACTATGCAATAACTTCCAGAGAGTGGTCATTCAGTGGATACCATCACACTGTAATATACACGGGAACGAACACGCAGGCAAATTAGCTAAAGAGGGAGAGAGATTACCACAAGAGAACAATCCGCTCAGTTATGATGAAGTCAAATCCATCCTCAAGGGTCAGTTCCATGAAAAATGGAAACGTGAACACCAAAAGCATAACGAGAGTGACGGATACCACCAACTATCAAGGAGGGATCAAGTCATTATACTTCGCCTACGCACAGGCCACAATAGAATGATAAATCACATGTTCACCAAATTCAAAATAGGAACTACCAGCCTATGCCACTGTACACTGGACAATATGACTACAAATCATGTTCTACAGGATTGCCCCCCCCCCCCATCCCGTACACGGACCTGAGAAGAGCAATGTGGTCCACGCCCACCTCCCTGGAGGAGAAATTATATGGGGCGATTGATTTCGCTTAAACAGACAGCTGACTTCATGAGAGAGACTGGAATCCTACTCTCATCGAGTCTTGATGGCAGAGAGAGAAAGAGAGAGAGAGAGAGTTTATGACAAAACTACAGGGATATGCCCAAACAATGACAGTTATCAGCACGAATATTTTGGATCCCAGTGCCAGTACTTGGTTCTCGTGTACAAATACGCCAAAAATTCTGAACCTACTTTCCTGTTTGATTACAACGACACCACATGTAATTCGGACACAAATTCTACATCAGTTGAGGCAACTCTCAACCAATTTTTGCTGTTCTCCTGGTTTAGGATTTATGAAAATGACTTAACAGTTCCGGACAGCTTCACAGAAACACTAAATTGTTCTGCCTCGTGTAGCAATGATTCAAGGTTTGTAGTTAGTCAGCACGAGATTGATGTCTTTTGCTCTGGGGCTGGTCTGATCAACAAGTTATGGATTGCAGGGGCGATAGTTGCAAATATCTGCTCCATCCACATAGGCGGGGGTCGGAATGTGGCTCTCAAACAGAACACAACCCAGGCCGACACTTTTAATTCTTGTTATACAGGAGACGGATGTAGACCAGAGGCCGCAGTAAATGGCAAAACAAGGACCAATCTCTATGACAATGACAGCACACACACAGAACTGAGAAGTGGAAACAGTCCTGTTTCCTGGTATCTGAACTATGCCAAGCCCCAGAAGATTCACACCATTCGAATCTATCATCGAACTAGCACTATGATTCGGGTAAAGAATGCCACTCTAAAGGCTTTCTCTGACAGTGGCGGCGTAGAGTTCCAGTATAATGATATATCATGCCCTAATGTTTCTATGAACACTATTGTAGTCACCACACAAACGCCAATGGCACACATTAAGACTGAGTTCTCACCGACCATTTCGCAGGCCGGCAGTGAACTGACGGTGTGTGAGGCGCAAACATTTACAGACACCTATTTTCTGGACGGGTATTCTTGGTCGTTTTGTGCAGTTTGTAGTGGGTGTAACAAAAGCTGCGACTTCATCATCGGTACGTGTCACGGCAAATGCTCACATGGGATCTATGGATACGATTGCTCCAGGTCTTGTCTCAGTGTCTGTCCTTTATGTGGGAAAAATCCGGAAAATGCCTACAATGTAAACATCCTGGCTATACCTGTAATGACACTTGTCCCGATGGTAATTTTGGGCTACAGTGCAAACAGACGTGTTCTGATGGCTGTGACATCATATGTGACCCGGAAAGTGCAGACTGTACGTACAAGGAAACGTACTACGGGTCACACTGCACTCTCAAATGTCCAGACATCTGTTTCAACGACACCTGTGAACAGTCAACCGGGAACTGTGCATGCAAGGGAAAGTTCTACGTGTCAGACTGTATTCTCAAATCTCCTGACAACTGTTTGAACGAAACCAGTGGACAGTTAATCGAAGCCTGCGTCTCGTATTTCGATAATTCACACGTTAAGAAGAGTCTGCAGACTAACTCAAGCATATGGATACCTCAATGTGTTTATGTGCTAGACTTGGCTCATTTCTTGGTGTTTTTCCGTGAAAACATGACTCATATCTTAATGTCATCATCATACCAATATGGAAAAAGAAAGGTAGCAAAAGAGACTGCAGTCAATATAGAGGTACAGCCATGTAGGAAAGCTATACGCCAAAATCTTGGAAAAAAGGCTGAGACCAATAATTGAACTACAGTTAAGCGATTCTCAAATGGGGTTCCGAAAAAAACAGAGGATGTACCGACGCACTATTCACACTAAAACAGCTTGCAGAAAAAACGACAGAACACAATCAAAACTTATACATAGCCTTCATTGACCAGGAAAAAGCATTCGACAGAGTAAACAGAGAACAACTGTGAGAGATACTAACAACATACGGAGTAAGCCAACATCTAATCAACCTTATCAAAAGTCTCTACGTCAACAGCAGCTGCCGGGTCAGAACAGCAGCAGGCTACACAGACCATTTCGAAGTTAGATCAGGTGTAAGATGGGGTGCGTACTATCCCCCCTACTGTTTATTACATACATGGACCATATATGCAAGCTAGCCAACCCACCAGAGACAGAGGAGATCAACGAGCTTCTATTTGCAGACGATCAGGCACTAATACATGAAACAATAGAAGACCTACAAGAACACTTAAACAAACTCAACATCTCAGGCTAAGATAAAATGGTTTGGCCACGTGACAAGGCAGAAAGAACAAAACACAACACAACGAGTCTTCAACAAACGTTGTGAGAACACCAGACCCAAGGGTCGACCACGAAAAGGATGGGTCGATGGAATATTAGAAGCACTAGGAAACATAACAGCAGCAGAGGCGAACAGAAGAGCAAAAGACCGCAAATTATATCTCCCCTCGACGCTGAAAGGCAGATGAGGAAGGAAAGAGGAAGAAGAAGTCATGGCTCATATCTTGGTGTGTTTCTGTGCTAGCCATGGCTCAAATCTTAGCTTGTGTGTGTGTGCTAGCCATGGCTCATATCTAGATGTGTGTTATGTTAATCATATCTCATATCATGGTGTGTCCGTGTTAATCATGTCTCTTTATGTGCGTCTGAGTTTAGTAATATCTCATAACTTAGTGTGTATCTGTGTTAGTCATGTGTCATATCTTTGTGTGTGCATGTCTGGGTTAGGGATATCTCATATCTTTGTGTACATGTTTATGTTAGTCATATATCATATCTTTGTGCGTGCATGTCTGTGTTTCTCACATCTCATATTCTTGTGTGTGCATGGCTATGTAAGTCACATCTCATATCTTTGTGTGTGCATGCTTATGTTAGTCATATCTTATATCTTTGTGTGTATGTCTATGTTAGGTATGTGTCATATCTTTGTGTGTGCGTGTCTAAGTCAGTCATATCTCATATATTTATGTGCATGTCTATGATAGTCATGTGTCATATATCTTGATGTGTGTCGGTGTTAGTCATGTCTCGTATCGCTGTGTACATGTCTGTGTTATTCACATCTCATATCGTTGTGTGTGCATGTCTGTGTTAGTCACATCTCATATCTTTGTGTGTGCATGTCTGTGTTAGTCACCTCTAGTGACTCGGGCAGATGGTGCTCGTAAACCTGGGAGGGCAGACCATCTAAGGGCAGAATCCCTCTACAGAAAAGACAATCTGCTGCCTTGCAGGAAGATTTGGGACAATCAAAGGCTAAGGAAAGCAAACCTGAAAAAATGCTGGCTAAAATCGGATGCACTGGGCCACTGGCGCAGAACACAGTGCAACGTATTAACGGGAGTTCAGTCAGAGTGGTTCTGGTGGACTCTAAATGTGACGTTTTGTCTGTGGGAGCGATCAACACACTTAAACTGACAGCTGACTTCATGTGGGAGTCTGGAATCCTATTCTGACTGAGTCCTGATCGCAGAGAGAGAGAGAGAGAGAGAGAGAGAGAGAGAGAGAGAGAGAGAGAGAGAGAGAGAGAGAGAGAGAGAGATACAAGAAAAATACAGGTAAACAATTTATTTCCGTGTTGTGATCGTAACCTCTTGCTATAGTTATCAGTACACATGCGTGAAAGACTTCATCAACGATAGCTATTTTCTTTTCTACATAGCTTAATTGGCCGCATGCTCTATTGTATAGTTTCTCGTGGCAAGGGACTGTACCAAGGAGTGCGGTTTTTATTTCCAGTTATTGATTATTTGTGTTTTTTTCCCGAGTGCAGTAAACATACTTCCTGCTTAGAAATGATCTATCGGAACTTTCCCTAATAGTAATCACGTACCATTATTTGACTCCAGTCCAACCATTGAAAATTACAATTCTTGCTGTTTCGTCCTTTGACTTTTTGTCTGCAACGCAAGTATTCAGCCCAACCCTGTCCGGGATATACATATCTTAATAGGTGAATACAGACACAATTAACTCCCGAGTTGTGATCGTAACCATATCCTATATTCATGCGTACACCTGTGTGAAAGACATCGTCAACGATAGTTATTCTATTCAGGTAGCTCAATTGACCGTGTGCTCTATAGAGTTTTGTTTCTCGTGGCACGGCGCTGTGCCACCAAATATGGTTCAATCCTGCTTCGGACCATAAATTGTTTTTTGTTTATTTCCAGTTATTGATTATTTGTACAAGTAGAAGAATTCAAGTATTTGGGCACAATGTTCACAGAAGATGTAAAACTAGACAGATAAATTGACATGTGAATACAAAAAGCAAATGCTGTCACATACCAGCTCTCATCATTGCTAAGACATCCAAACATCTCTCTATAACAAAGGAAAGTCACTAATCCAGACAGTTCGAGCAGCTCAAGAACGACAAATGATATAACCACGACACCTTTTAGGTATCACTGAAAAGGGAAAAGGAGAAGAAGAAGAAGATTATTTGTTATTTTTTTCCTATGCTGTAAACATACCTCCTCCTCTGAAATGATTCTCTTTTTAATTACCTCTGAAGTTTCCCTCTATAATTATATTCATTTATTATTATTTTACGTCAGTCTAAATCACTGAAAATTACTATTCGTTGTGTTTTATCCTATGACTATTTGTCTGCAACACCAGTATTCATACAAAATCCGTGAGATACTTGTATTTTTTAATGCATCTTCTCACTTCTTTGATCACCACAGTGTAAGTTACCTGTGTCTTGGCTTTAGTACTTCTCGTCTTGCTTTTATTTATTTCTGCCCAAAGCTCAACAGCGGATTTTTTTTAAAAGCAAAAAAAAAAAATAAATAGGGGGGGGGAGAATTTGTTAGAAAAACACATGCGTCAGTGTTGAAGCTATTATCTTTTGGTGGAAATTCAGAAGAGTGACCACAAGACAGGATTCAGCTAAGATTATCAATGCATGTGCTGGGGAAGAGTCGGATTTGTTAAATCTATTTAAAAATTAAATCTATTTTTAAAAGTTAAAACCAAAAACTTTTTGAAAATGTTGCAAATTAAAAAAGATATCGCATATGAGCTTTCTACTAACTGACTTCCTCTCTTGTGTTCTTGTCACAAGTAGTGAAGCGATTAGAATGGCTGATACCGACATCAGGGCGAGAGTTAAGTTGACGATTCCCGCTTAGCCAGTCTACAGGACGTCTTACGCTATCGTTAAACCAGCGAGGCTGGAAAGTATCCCCAACGGCGGCTGTAGAGGGATCCCTGGAAATTAGACGGGCAGCTGAGGCGAATTCCATCCGCGTCAATTAAGGGTCCCGCCTCACTATTACGCGGTTAGTCGGGCTTTAGCCAACATCCTACGTTCAGCTGCAACTTAGCAAACACAAACAGTTGGAGAGAAGCAAACTGAAAAGTTATCGTAAAGCGGACCTCCAATGGAGCAACCGTTTACTTTTACAACGATCTGGTCGCTAAGGAGATATGCGTCGTTATCAAATATAACATATATTGTTAACACATCATGATATGAGATATGACTAACATGACACACATCTAGATATGAGCCATGGCTAGCACACTCACACAAGTTAAGATTTGAGCCATGGCTAGCACAGAAACAGACCAAGATATGAGCCATGACTTCTTCTTCCTCTTTCCTTCCTCATCTGCCTTTCAGCATCGAGCGGAGATATAATTTGCGGTCTTGTGCTCTTCTGCTCGCCTCTGCTGCTGTTGTTTCCTAGTGCTTCTAATAATTCCATCGACCCATCCTTTTCGTGGTCGACCCTTGGGTCTGGTGTTCTCACAACGTTTGTTGAAGGCTCGTTGTGTAGTGTTTTGTTCTTTCTGTCTTGTCACGTGGCCAAACCATTTTGTCTGTTGTTTCTTTATATATTCTATTGCGGGGGCTATTCCTAGCTTTTTTCTCAGTTCTTCATTTCTGATCTTATCTCTCAGACTGTTTTCTGTCATTCGTCTAACACATTTCATCTCTGTTGAGGTTATTTTCTTATTGTTCTTGCATCTAGGGTCCAGGTCTGGCATTGGTAACACAACGTTGGGGTGAATATTATATTGTATAGTGCTCGTTTTGCCACCAGAGTTATTTCCTTGTTAGACAATAGTGGTGATAACTGTCCGATGATTTGACAAGCTTTGTTGCATCTTGATTCTATCTCTGCTGTTTGGGAATTATCGTTTGTCATTTATCGTAGCACGCACAAAATGGCTGCGTCCATGGATTCATGATTACTCTAGTGAATGCAGTCTACAAAGAGCGAAACATGGTGCAAATTTCCCAAAGAGATAAAACTTCGGCTGACTTGACGGAGCCCACCACATTAATACGTTGGAAATTGTAAATAACCTGCGGCAAACATCTCCATCAACGGTCAGCACTCAGTGTGACATAAAACGCAGATCAACATTAGACGGTGGAAGGCGCATTCACAACACTTGATTTGTCAAAACGGAGTATTGCCGTGTGTGCATCGCCAATTCATTGGTGAAAGATATGATAAGTAGAACATCATTTCGACTGGAATGCAGAAAATTGTAACGGAAAGCCGAAATTTATCAGATTCCAAAGCAATTTCTGCAGCGACCGAGAGAACGTTACTTAGTTCCGCCATCTTGGAAACGGAAGCAATTTGACTTCGGGTAGTAAAGAGGTTGAAATGACGGGTCGTTGCAATCTGATGTATTTGTGCAGGATCGATGCATGTTAAATAGAGTCGACGTAAAGATTAAACTCACGCCCTCAAAGGACGTATTCAACATCATGGCTCCTGAAAGGTTTGTGAGTTATTAGAGTTATCACTTACGCCGCGTTCTTGGTCAGGAAATCTAAGCTAAACCCGGCGATTTCTCTGGCCCACGAAAAGGCTTTTTTTAAACGGGAATACTCGGTACCCGATCAAGAGGGTTACCATCAAAACATTTTCGATCGCTAGCGGGATGTTCTCCCATGGTCAAGACAATTTATTTGTGTCTCAAACACCAACCCGTATAGTGTTAGGTCTGATTACCGCCAGTGCCTTTAATGGTGTTATACCGCTAACTCGTTCAATTGTCAACACTTTAGTTTGACTTATATGAACCTGACGGTCGACGGGAGATGTATTTCAGGAAAGCCTCTAACAATGGACTTTGAAATAAATCAATACGCGATAGCTTTTTTTGGTACAAATATGAGCTGTTCGCGTTCGTGCCATTGTGTAAACAATGTATTCTTTGAACATCACGCTATCTGTTATCACAGCGAGTTGGCGTATTTTTATAAATTTGACCACTGGTTTGATAATAAATGTTTGTACATAGTTCGTTAACCACCGCTGTAGATCATGCCTTTATTCTGCTGGCTTCGTACGCGACCTTGGAAGCTAATGACCTAACTTGTGCAGACGGTTGGTTTGGGGCAAATTGTACGTTACAATGTCACTGCTATAATGACGCAGTTTGTGACAAAACTACAGGGACATGCCCAAACAATGACAGTTGTCAGCAGGAATATTTCGGACCCCAGTGTCAGTACTTGGATCTCGTTTACAAATACGCCCAAAAATCGGAACCTACTTTCCTGTTTGATAACAACTACACCACATGTAATCCGGACACAGATTCTAATTCAGTTGAGGCAATTCTCAATCAATCTTTGCTGTTCTCCTGGTTTAGGATTTATGTGAATGACTTAACACATCCGTACAGATTCACGGTAAAACTAAATGGTTCTGCCGCATGTAACATTGAATCAAGGTTTGTAGTTAGTTCGCACGAGATTGATGTCTTTTGCTCTGGGGATGGGCTGATCAACAAGTTACGGATTGAAGGGGCGACAGTTGCAAATATCTGCTCCATCTACATTGGCGGGGGTCGGAATGTGGCTCTCAAACAGAACACGAACCATTCCGACACATTTAATGCTTGTTATACAGGAGACGGATGTGGACCAGCCGCAGTTAATGGCAAAACAAAGACCAATCTCTATGACAATGACTGCACACACACACAATTGAGAAGTGGAACCAATTCTGTTTACTGGCATCTGAACTTTGCCACGCACCAGAAGACTCACACCATTCGAATCTATCATCGAGCTAGCACTATGATTCTGGTAAAGAATACCACTCTAAAGGCTTTCTCTGACAGTGGCGGCGTAGTCTTCTTTCTTTTCCTACCTTTTTAGCTCCCAGTGGAGCATAGGTCTTCAACAAACACTTTTCAAGTCGTTCTGTTTTTTGCCATTCATTGGATCATTCCATGTCTTCCCCATCATCTTCATCTCTGCTTTTGTCTGTCTTCTCCAAGAATTCCTTGGTCTTCCTCTTTGTCTTTTCCCCTGGGGATTTCAAGAAAGGGCCTATCGTGTAATACTCTCAGTTGGCTTCCGCAGTTTGTGTCCTATCCAGCGCCATCGTCTTCACTGTATCTCTTTATCCACTGATATTTGACTTGTACATTTCCATAATTCTATGTTAGTGATTTTGTCCTGCCATTTCCATCCTTTTATTCTGCGAAAGCATCCATTAATGAAAGTCTGTATCTTCATGATTGTCAATTTTCTTGTTCTCCATATTTCACAGCCATATAATAGCACCGACTTAACATTTGAGTTGAAAATTTTTATTTTTGTATTTAACCTAATTTCTTTGGATTTCCATATGTTTCCCAGTGCAATGAAAGCTCCTCTTGCTTTTGATATCCTTATTTTGGTATCATTTTCTGTTCCTCCCTCTTTATCTATATTACTGCACAGATATATGTAAGATTGTACGTCTAGTAGAGGTATTTCTCCTAGTTTTATTTGGTTATTGCCAACTGCATTAATTCTCATAATGTTGGTCTTATCTCTATTAATCTTTAGTCCTAGCTGTTGTGATCTCTCATTTAATATACTCATTTTATCCTGCATCTGTTGATGGCTGTGTGATAGGAGAGCTATGTCATCAGCAAAGTCTCAATCATCAAGTTGTTTGGTCAGTGACCACTGTATCCCATTTTTGTTGTTTTGAGTTATTTTCATAATCCAATCTATGGCCAGTAGAAAGAGAAATGGAAACAGAAGGCATCCTTGCCTTACTCCTGTTCTTATTTCAAATGCTTCTGTAAGCTGTCCTTCATGCACCACACTACATTTTGTTCCTTCATACATTGTTTTTATCAGGTTAATAAACTTTATGGGGATTCCGTAATGACTCAGCAACTTCCAAAGCATTCTTCTGTCTAAACTATCAAATGTCTTTTCGTAATCTATGAATCCAATATAAAGTGGGGATTTTAGTTCTAAACTTTGTTCAACTATTATACGTAGAGTAGTTATTTGATCAGCACATGATCTGTTCTTCCTAAAACCTGCTTGTTCATCTCTCAAGTGTTTCTCTATAGCCTCTTTTAGTCTCTCCAGAATGATTCTGCTTTTTCCTGGCACTGATAGTAGCTTAATTCCCCTATAATTTGTGCACTCCTGTAAACTTCCTTTCTTTGGTAGTTTGATCATATAACCTATGTTTCATAGATTATACTAAAGCATTTGACAAAGTAAAGCACCAAGAAATAATCAAAATTTCAGAAAGCATAAACGTAGACAGCAAAGATCTAAGAATAATAAAGAAAATGTACTGGCTACAAACAGCGGCCATTAGAACTGGAAACCAATTGGGAATGTTTCAACAAATAAAACAGGGTGTTAGGCAAGGTTGTGTGAGTAGTATAGCAGGGTCCATATAAATCGTATTTGGCCCGTAAATTAACAAAGATATATAGTAGTATTTGCGCAGCGCACCTAATGTACTCTAGGTGCAGGGGGAGTTAACCGTGACATTTCGTGTCGGGATGTTGACCGCTAGTCCCGGTGACCCCGGAAGTGTCCTGTTTATGTCTGGTGTGTCCTGACTTTGGAGCTCTTGGTGTACTTGAGCGATAGTGATAGGTTAGTAGATTATACAAGATCAATGCTGATAAGGCGGCCAGGTGACCTTGTTATCTCGGTGACCGTAAGGTGTGACCGTATTTTAGCTTCCTTCATAGACTTCCCTCCATTGTAACACTTACTCATTCTCCCCATGTAAGCCCATTATCTCTCCTGCCCTTCACTAGACTTCTCACTCCTAGACGTCTCTCCTACCATGCCAGCTTCCCTCCTCTCTCTCCTAACATTCCGCCCTCCATCGTATATTTAGCTTCCGTCATAGACTTCCCTCCATTGTAACACTTACTCATTCTCCCCATGTAAGCCCATTATCTCTCCTGCCCTTCACTAGACTTCTCACTCCTAGACGTCTCTCCTACCATGCCAGCTTCCCTCCTCTCTCTCCTAACATTCCGCCCTCCATCGTATATTTAGCTTCCGTCATAGACTTCCCTCCATTGTAACACTTACTCATTCTCTCCATTTAAACCAATTAGCTCTCCCTAGCTCCCCTAGATTTCTCTCTATCTCTCTCTCTTCTCTCTCTCTCTCTCTCGTATTCCCGCCTAGATTTCCCTCCATTGAAACACTTACTCATTCTCTCCATTTATGCCTATCATCTCGCCTTCCTTCTCTCTCTCTCTCTCTCTCTCTCTCTCTCTCTTTCTCCCCTATCCTCTCTTAGACTTCTAACCTATCAGTCCACCCTCCGTCCTCTCCCTTTATCTCTCCCACTTCGTTCCGCCCTCCCTCATATTTTTAGCGTCCCTCCTATTGTAACACTTGATTATTCTCGCCATTTATACCTAACATCTCGCCTTCTTTCTCCTAGACTTCTCTCTATCTCTCTAAAAAAAGTTGGACGAAACTATTCCACCCTCCACTAACATCTAGGTTAACCAATCAGAGAAGAGGATTTCTATCGGATACCCACCAACGAAATGACTGGCCTCTGGATTAACTAATCAGAGAAGAGGATTACTGTTATCGTGATAACTGACCTCATTTTCCACTTGAAGTGCTGTCGAGTCTGACGCATGGGTTACTTTAAATCGATTCAGTCCCTGATACAATCCACCTGTCGGATCAATGGTGGGGGAAATAATACATGTGGCGGGTTACTTGAACACGCTTTGACCCCTGATGCAACAGCAGAGGAGTTCCATGACAGTCATAATAGTTAGACACAACGAGCAGAAAGTTATATTCAAGGTCCAAAAAGTTAGGCCAAAGCGCAAACATTTTACCCCCAGAACACAAAAAATTTAAGCTCATAAGCGAAAAAGTCGACCTCAGAACTCTAAAAATCTACTCACATAGTCATAATAGTTAGACACATCGAACAGATAGTTATATTCAAGGTCCAAAAAGTTAAACCAAATACCAACATTTTAGCACCAAAACACACAAATTTAGGCTCATAAGCAAAAAGTCGACCTAAAAACCATACAAATCTACTCCCATACTCATACAAGTTAGACACATCGAACAGATAGTTATTTCTAAAGTCCAAAAAGTTAGGCCAAATGGCAAATATTTTACCCCCAGAACACATAAATGTAGGCTCATATTAAAAAAGTCGACCTAAAAATCCAAAAAAAAAAAATTACTCACTTAGTCATAATAGTTAAACACAACGAGCAGGAAGTTATATTCAAGGTCCAAAAAGTTAGACCAAATCACTAAGATTTTAGCACCAGAACACAAAAATGTAGGCTCACATTCAAAAAGTCGACCTAAAAATTTCAAAAAGCTACTCACATAGTCATAATAGTTAGACACATCGAACCGATCGTTATTTCTAAAGTCCAAAAAGTTTAGCCAAATCACAAAAATTTTACCCACAGAACACAAAAACATAGACTCATTAAAAAAGTGGACCTCAAAACCCTTAAAATCTACTCACATAGTCATACTAGTTAGACACAACGAGCAGGAAGTTATATTCAAGGTCCAAAAAGTTAGGCCAAATCACTAAAATTTTACCCGCAGATCACAAAAAAATTTAGGCTCATATTAAAAAAGTCGACCTCAAAACCCTAAAAATCTACTCACACAGTCATACTAGTTAGACACAACGAGCAGGAAGTTATATTCAAAAGCCAAAAAAAAAAAAAAAAAAAAATTTATTTTAGACATCCCCATACCAACAATTTTCTTAAAAATCAATTTTATGATAATTACCCCCCCCCCCTTACCATTTTTAAGGGATACACCCATAAAATCGGTAAAAATAGTAAATTGACACTCTTGGCTTACCCCAAACTTTATTTTAGACATCCCCATAGCAAAGATTTACTGATAAATCACTTTTATGATTGTTACCCCCATGGCCATTTTTGAGGGATACGCCCATAAAATCGGTAAAAATCGTAAATTTAGCACGCATGCTTACCTAAAACTTTATTTTAGACATCCCGTTACCAAAAATTTACTTAAAAATCACTTTTGAAATTGTTACCCCCGTTACGATTTTTGAGGAACACGCCCCTAAATTCGACAAAAATCTTAAATTTAGCACGTAGTCGTACCTAAAACTATATTTTAGATATCCCCATACCAAAAATTTACTTAAAAAACACTTTTGAAATTGTTACCCCCTTACCATTTTTGTGGGATACGCCCCTGAAATTGATAAAAAAAATTAAATTTAACCTCAAGGCATACCTCAAACATAATATTTGACACCACTACATATCAAATTCCAACAAAAAAACAACAACAAAAAGCTAGTAGTGTTGGTGGCTGTTGTTGGCTACCCACCAAATGTAATTTTTTTTTGCACCATTGCAGTGCGGTTTCGGTGCATGTGCGTGCACTTTCGGTATGGTATGCAGCCACCAACACTACTAGCCTTTTTTTTTTTTTTTTTGCTGGAATTTGATATGTAGGGGTGTCAAATATTATGTTTGAGGTATGCCTTGAGGTTAAATTTCATTTTTTAAAATCGATTTCAGGGGTGTATCCCACAAAATTGGTAAGGGGTAAGAATTTCAAAAGTGTTTTTTAAGTAAATTTTTGGTAACGGCCTGTCTAAAATAAAGTTTTAGGTAAGCCTGCTTGCTAAATTTACGATTTTTACCGATTTTATGGGCTTATCCCTCAAAAATGGCCAAGGAGGTAACAATTATAAAAGTGATTTATCAGTAAATCTTTGCTATGGGGATGTCTAAAATAAAGTTTGGGGTAAGCCAAGAGTGTAAATTTACTATTTTTACCGATTTTATGGGTGTATCCCTTAAAAATGGTAAGGGGGGGGGGGTAATTATCATAAAAGTGATTTTTAAGAAAATTGTTGGTATGGGGATGTCTAAAATAAAGTTGGTTTTTTTTTGGCTTTTGAATATAACTCGTTGTGTCTAACTAGTATGACTGTGTGAGTAGATTTTTAGGGTTTTGAAGTCGACTTTTTTAATATGAGCCTATATTTTTTTGTGTTCTATGGGTAAAATTTTAGTGATTTGGCCTAACGTTTTGGACCTTGAATATAACTTCCTGCTCGTTGTGTCTAACTAGTATGACTATGTGAGTAGATTTTAAGGGTTTTGAGGTCGACTTTTTTAATGAGTCTATGTTTTTGTGTTCTGTGGGTAAAATTGTAGTGATTTGGCAAAACTTTTTGGACTTTAGAAATAACGATCGGTTCGATGTGTCTAACTATTATGACTATGTGAGTAGCTTTTTGAAATTTTAAGGTCGACATTTTGAATGTGAGCCTACATTTTTGTGTTCTGGGAGTAAAATGTTTGCGATTTCGTCTAACTTTTTTGGAGCTTGAATAAAACTTCCTGGTCGTTGTGTCTAACTAGTATGAGTGTGGGAGTAGATTCTTAGGTTGACTTTTTGACTATGTGCCTATATTTTTGTGGTCTGGGGGTAAAATTCTTCGCTTTGACGTAATTTTTGGGACTTTGGATGCAACTATCTGTTCGATGTTTCTAACTAGTATGAGTAGATTTTTTTAGGGTTTTGAGGTCGACTTTTTGGATATTGCCTATATTTTTGTGGTTTGAGGGTAAACATTTTGCGCTTTGACGTAATTTTTTGGGACTTTGGATGTAACTATCTGTTCGGTGATTCTAACTAGTATGGGTATAGGAGTAGATTTTAGGATTTTTAGGTCGACTTTTTTAAATATGAGCCTAAATTTGTGTGTTCTGGTGGTAAAATCTTAGTGATTTGGTCTAACTTTTTGGACCTTGAATATAACTGCCTGCTCGTTGTGTTTAACTATTACGACTATGTGAGTAATTTTTTTTTATTTTTATTTTTAGGTCGACTTTTTTAATATGAGCCTACATTTATGTGTTCTGTGGGTAAAATGTTTGCGATTTGGCCTAACTTTTTGGACTTTAGAAATAACGATCGGTTCGATGTGTCTAATTATTATGACTATGTGAGTAGCTTTTTCAAATTTTTAGGTCGACTTTTTGAATGTGACCCTACATTTTTGTGTTCTGGGAGTAAAATGTTTGCGATTTGGCCAAACTTTTTTGGACCTTGACTATAACTTCCTGGTCGTTGTGTCTAACTAGTATGAGAGTGGGAGTAGATTTTCAGGTTGACTTTTTGACTATGTGCCTATATTTTTGTGGTCTGGGGGTAAAAATTCTTCGCTTTGACGTAATTTTTGCGACTTTGGATGTAACGATCTGTTCGATGTTTCTAAGTAGTATGGGTATGGGAGTAGATTTTAGAATTTTTAGGTCGACTTTTTTAAATATGAGCCTAAATTTGTGTGTTCTGGTGGTAAAATCTTAGTGATTTGGTCTAACTTTTTGGGCCTTGAATATAACTTCCTGCTCGTCGTGTTTAACTATTATGACTAAGTGAGTAATTTTTTTTTTTTTTTGGGATTTTTATGTCGACTTTTTAAATATGAGCCTACATTTATGTGTTCTGGGGGTAAAATTTTTGCGATTTGGCCTAACTTTTTGGACTTTAGAAATAACTATCTGTTCGATGTGTCTAACTTGTATGAGTATGGGAGTAGATTTGTATGGTTTTTAGGTCGACTTTTTGCTTATGAGCCTAAATTTGTGTGTTTTGGTGCTAAAATGTTGGAATTTGGTTTAACTTTTTGAACCTTGAATATAACTATCTGTTCGATGTGTCTAACTATTATGACTATGTGAGTAGATTTTTAGAGTTTTGAGGTCGACTTTTTCGCTTATGAGCTTAATTTTTTTGTGTTCTGGGGGTAAAATGTTTGCGCTTTGGCCTAACTTTTTGGACCTTGAATATAACTTTCTGCTCGTTGTGTCTAACTATTATGACTGTCATGGAACTCCTCTGGTATTGCATCAGGGGTCAAAGCGTGTTCAAGTAACCCGCCACATGTATTATTTCCCCCACCATTGACCCGACAGGTGGATTGTATCAGGGACCGAATCGATTTAAAGTAGCCCATGCGTCAGACTCGACAGCACTTCAAGTGGAAAATGAGGTCAGTTATCACGATAACAGCAATCCTCTTCTCTGATTAGTTAATCCAGAGGCCAGTCATTTCGTTGGTGGGTGTCCGATAGAAATCCTCTTCTCTGATTGGTTAACCTAGATGTTAGTGGAGGGTGGAATAGTTTCGTCCAACTTTTTTAGAGAGCGAGAGAGAGATAGAGAGAAGTCTAGGAGAAAGAAGGCGAGATGTTAGGTATAAATGGCGAGAATAATCAAGTGTTACAATAGGAGGGACGCTAAAAATATGAGGGATGGCGGAACGAAGTGGGAGAGATAATGGGAGAGGACGGAGGGTGGACTGATAGGTTAGAAGTCTAAGAGAGGATAGGGGAGAAAGAGAGAGAGAGAGAAGGCGAGATGATAGGCATAAATGGAGAGAATGAGTAAGTGTTTCAATGGAGGGAAATCTAGGCGGGAATACGAGAGAGAGAGAGAGAAGAGAGAGAGATAGAGAGAAATCTAGGGGAGCTAATTGGTTTAAATGGAGAGAATGAGTAAGTGTTACAATGGAGGGAAGTCTATGACGGAAGCTAAATATACGATGGAGGGCGGAATGTTAGGAGAGAGAGGAGGGAAGCTGGCATGGTAGGAGAGACGTCTAGGAGTGAGAAGTCTA
This sequence comes from Megaustenia siamemsis, assembly GCA_032433765.1. Lineage (NCBI taxonomy): Eukaryota > Metazoa > Mollusca > Gastropoda > Stylommatophora > Ariophantidae > Megaustenia > Megaustenia siamemsis. The sequence continues at coordinate 61,038,659 of JAVIAB010000008.1, forward strand.
GTGAAGGGCAGGAGAGATAATGGGCTTACATGGGGAGAATGAGTAAGTGTTACAATGGAGGGAAGTCTATGAAGGAAGCTAAAATACGGTCACACCTTACGGTCACCGAGATAACAAGGTCACCTGGCCGCCTTATCAGCATTGATCTTGTATAATCTACTAACCTATCACTATCGCTCAAGTACACCAAGAGCTCCAAAGTCAGGACACACCAGACATAAACAGGGCACTTCCGGGGTCACCGGGACTAGCGGTCAACATCCCGACACGAAATGTCACGGTTAACTCCCCCTGCACCTAGAGTACATTAGGTGCGCTGCGCAAATACTACTATATATCTTTGTTAATTTACGGGCCAAATACGATTTATATGGACCCTGCTATACTACTTGTGTGTTGTCACCAGATTTGTTTAATATGTATAGTGATATTATTTTAAGATCCATCATAAGGGGCATGCCTGGAATAACAATTGGTGGTCATAATGTAAATAATCTAAGGTACGCTGCTGATACAGTCTTAATCGCTAAGAGTGAAAATGAGCTACAAGAAATGTTAGACATTATAGTGAAAGAAAGCAAAATTAAAGGACTCAGCCTTAATAGCAATATGACAGTAGTAATGGTAACAACAAAGAAAAAGACATCACTTCAGTGCAAAATAAAGACAAGTGAAACAATATTAAAACAGGTAAATGAATTTTAATATTTGGGAACTTTGTTAACCTCAGACGGAAGATGTACAACAGAGGTGAGATGCAGAATGGCTCATGCAAGAGCAGCTTTTCAAAAAATGAGGAAGATACTATGCAATCCATTTTTGACAATAGAAATAAGAAAAAGAGTTCTTAAATGTTATGTAGAACCAGTTTAAACATGTGGATGTGAATCATGGACAACAGGAAAACAGACAAGAAAATCACTGAAGGCTATATAATGTGGTTTTATAGAAGAATGTTGAGAATACCATGGACAGCTAAGAAGAGTAATTAAAACGTTCTGAAAGAAGCCAAAGCAAAAAGAGAGATAAATTCCAATATTAGGAAGAAACAATCATCATTTTTCTTGCCATGTAATGAGAAGAGAACAACTGGAATATATTGTAACAACTGGGGAAATTGAGGGACGAAGAGATAAAGGGAAGCAAAGAGAAAATATACTAGACAGCTTAAGAAAATGGCTTGGCAGAAGGTAAACAACAGAAATGATAAATAACTGTCGAGATCGAAAGTTGTAGAGAGACATGATCACCTAAGCCAGCAGGCCCGGCACTTGATGATGATGTATATTATTCTGTTCCTGTTTGTCAAGTATTCCTTTCACTTCTGTCCGTATTTGTATTGATAATCATGATTCTTCTGTCGAGGAAGTCTGTTCTGATATGGACAGTAGGGGGTTAACAATTCAAGGTATGTCTGATGTTTGTCTACAAATTCGCTTGGCTTGGTGGATAAAACTGCTTCTCTTAAGCCGTCGCAATGTAAGATTTTGGAATCGGTCCTGGTTAAGTCAGTGATGTTTTCTATCAATGGCACTTTCTGCGGCTTGGTACATTGTGATATTGTATTGTTTTATGTCGCTAATTCTCTTAATCTATATTCTTCTTGTGGTCTACCTCTATATCTTGGCTGTTCCATTTTGTTGTTATAAGGTTCCTGGCACTTATGCTGAAGGGTTCATGCGCGTTAAATCTTCAAACCAATTTAATCTTTGTCTCTCTATGTTTTCAATTTCTGGTACAATCCAAATGATGTTTCTGATTTCATCATTCTTTACATGATCTCTTCATGTTTTGCTCACAGCTTTTCTGAGGCATCTCATCTCACTTGTTGTCAGTTTTCTTTCTTGATCTTTCGTCAGAGTCCATGTTTGATATTGATAGCAAAGAATTGGAATAAAGATAGAGTTTATCAAGTTCTTCTTTTTTTCCATTGAGATATCAGGATGCTTTAAAATTGGGGAAATTTGGTCTGTAACTTTGTTAGCACTTTGAATTTTTGCTTCAATCTCTCTGTTACGCCTTCCATCCTCTGTAAAAATGCTACCCAAATATTGGAATTCTTGTAATTACTTTAATTTGCAATTGTCTATTGAAATGTTCATGTTTCCTGGTGTTCTACTTATGTTCATGTTTCCTGGTGTTCTACTTATGTTCATGTTTCCTGGTGTTCTACATATGTTCATGTTTTCTGGTGTTCTACTTATGTTCATGTTTCCTGGTGTTCTACTTATGTTCATGTTTCCTGGTGTTCTACTTATGTTCATGTTTTCTGGTGTTCTACTTATGTTCATGTTTCCTGATGTTCTACTTATGTTTATGTTTCCTGATGTTCTACTTATGTTCATGTTTCCTGATGTTCTACTTATGTTCATGTTTCCTGGTGTTCTACTTATGTTCATATTTCCTGGTGTTCTACTTATGTTCATGTTTCCTGGTGTTCTACTTATGTTCATGTTTTCTGGTGTTCTACTTATGTTCATGTTTCCTGGTGTTCTACTTATGTTCATGTTTTCTGGTGTTCTACTTATGTTCATGTTTCATGATGTTCTACTTATGCTCATGTTTCCTGGTGTTCTACTTATGTTCATGTTTCCTGATGTTCTACTTATGTTCATGTTTCCTGATGTTCTACTTATGTTCATGTTTCCTGGTGTTCTACTTATGTTCATGTTTTCTGGTGTTCTACTTATGTTCATGATTTCTGGTGTTCTACTTATGTTCATGTTTCTTTGTGTTCTACTTATATTCATGTTTCCTGGTGTTCTACTTTCAGATCGCCTTACATTCTCTTGTTCAGCTGTATTGACATGAACACTTATTATTAACACACATGTGATCAATTTTAAATTTTTATAAAAATAATAATAATATTAAGTATTAATAATACAAAAAAAGACAATCTTAGAGATTGTAACAACTGGAGAGACGTGACACTTGTATCAGTTGCCTAAAAGTTATTCTGCAAAATCATCATAAATAGAATAAAGGATTCAATAGATACAGTAATGCGTGAAGAACAGGCTGGGTTTAGAAAAGGGAGAAGCTGTCTTGACCACATTTTCACTCTACGACTTATATTGGAGGAACACATTGAAAAGCAAAAACCTTTTGTACTTAACTTCATCGACTTCAAAAAAGCATTTGACAGTATTCATCGAGATTCTTTGTGGAAAATTCTGAAGCCATATGGCTTACCGTCAAAAATCATAAATATTATTAAAGACATGTATGATGGTTACACATGTGCAGTTCGAATAGTGGAAGGACTGAGCGAATGTTTCCCAATAGAAAGTGTGGTTAAACGAGGATGTATTTTATCGCCCTTGTTATTTGGAATTGTTATGGACTTCATAATGAAGAAATGCTGCACTGGTAATAAAGGCATCGAATGCAAATAGACCATTTGGAGGACATCGACTTTGCTGATGACATAGTTCTCATCAGCAGTCATAAAAACGATGCAGGAAAACACAAATGAACTATCATCAATAGCCAGCAAAATTGGGCTTGAGATCAATCATGAAAAGACTAAAGTCATGAAAAGCTTAATTCCAACAGACGACAAAATATACATGGAAAACAAACCAGTGGAACAGATCGATCACTTTATCTATCTTGGAAGTCACATTGATCGAGAAGGGAATACAAGTAAAGAAATTAGAATCAGAATAGCTAAAGCAGCAATGTCTTTCAGAGTCCTTGAAAAGTTGTGGAAATCAAAACTCATCAGCACAAACACAAAACTTAGGCTATTCAAATCAAATGTACTATCAACCCTTACGTATGCGTGTGAAAGCTGGAAAACAACAAGAGATATAGAAACACAGTTGAACGCATTCGAAAAGAAATGTCTAAGGAAAATACTTGGTATAGCGTGAAACGAATTCAAAACAAACGAGGAAATTAGAGAAATCGCCAATCAACCACTAATATCTTCAGTAATAAAGAAAAGACGATGGTCATATGTTGGACATGTGATGAGAAGAGATAATAACCGAATAGCAAAGCAAGCCATGATGTGGGAAACAACAGGTAAGAGAAAAAGAGGAAGACCCAGAGAGACACTGAGAAGAACATTGCTGAGAGAGGCAAAAGCAACAGGAATCGGCTCCCTCAATGAAATAGAGCTGCCTGCACAGAACAGAGACAAATGGCGAGATTTGATAAAATATCTTTAAAAGAATTGAAAACTGAAGAACAAAAATTCAGATAAGAGAAGGAATATCTTGGTCTACGCCCTATGGGCCGGCTACAGCTCGAAAGGTCAATAGACAGACAGACAGACGGACGGACGGACGGACAGACAGACAGATGGATCAATGGATGGATGGATCGATGGACGGACGGACGGACAGACAGACGGACGGACAGACAGACAGACAGACAGACAGACAGACAGACAGACAGACAGACAGACAGACAGACAGACAGACAGACAGGCAGGCAGGCAGACAGAAAGACAGACAGACAGACAGATAGACAAATAGACGGATGGATGGATGGATTGACAGACAGACAGACAGACAGACAGACAGGCGGGAAGGCAGGCAGGCAGACAGACAGACAGACAGATAGATAGATAGATAAATTAATAATAAGTTTAAGTCATCCCTACAGGATGTAAAAGTTTATAGAGGGGCAGATGTAGCTTCTGATCATCATCTTCTGTTAGCCAAACTTAAAATTAAACTAAAAAGGTATACTACAACGAATAAGGGTAGAAAGTATTTCAATTTAGGGTTTCTTAAAGAACAAGGAATTAAAGATAAAATCGCAGGCACAATATCAAACAAATACCAAGTCTTCCAATAACCAGAAAATACAATAAATATAGAAGATCATTGGAAACAGGTGAAAGATATATGGAAAGAGGCATGCGAAGAAACACTAGGGAAAAGAGAACGCCAGAATAAGGCATGGATGACAGCAGAGACCCTGGATAAAATTAAAGAAAGAAAGAACAAGAAAGCAGACATAAATAAAAGCAAGACGAGAAGTAATAAAGCCAAGACACAGGAAGCTTACACAGAGGTGAACAAAGAAGTGAGAAGATGCATTAAAAGGGATAAGAGGAAATATATAGATGAACTAGCTAAAGAGGCAGAAGAAGCAGCAAATAAAGGGAATATGAAAGAACAGCACAACAGCACAAAGAAATTAAGTGGAAAATACAAACAAATCAATGCCTTTATTAAAGATAAGAAAGGAAAGCTGCTTAGTAACATAAGGGAACAAATGGAGAGGTGGAAAGAGCACTTTGAAGAACTTTTGAACAGACCCGGCTCAAATAATCCTCCAGATATACTACCAGCAGAAGAAGAGTTACACGTTAACTGTGGAAAACCAAACAAAGAAGAAATAATGAAAGCCATCAAGCTATTAAAAAATTGTAAAGCCACAGGACCAGATGAAATTCCTTCGAGAAGCCATCAAAGCAGATATTAACACCTCTACCAAGATGCTACATAATCTATTAGAAAAAATTTTGGAGTGGGAAGAAATACCTAAAGACTGGAAAGAAGGTTATATGATCAAACTACCAAAGATAGGAAGTTTACAGCAGTGCACAAATTATAGGGGAATTATGCTACTACCAGTGCCAGGAAAAAGCAGAATCATTCTGGAGAGACTAAAAGAGGCAATAGAGAAACATTTGAGAGATGAACAAGCAGGTTTTAGGAAGAACAGATCATGTGCTGATCAAATAACTACTCTATGTATAATAGTTGAACAAAGTTTAGAACTAAAATCCCCACTTTATATTGGATTCATAGATTACGAAAAGGCATTTGATAGTTTAGACAGAAGAATGCTTTGGAAGTTGCTGAGTCATTACGGAATCCCCATAAAGTTTATTAACCTGATAAAAACAATGTATGAAGGAACGAAATGTAGTGTGGTGCATGAAGGACAGCTTACAGAAGCATTTGAAATAAAAACAGGAGTAAGGCAGGGATGCCTTCTGTCTCCATTTCTCTTTCTACTGGCCATTGATTGGATTATGAAAATAACTCAAAACAACAGAAATGGAATCCAGTGGTTACTGACCAAGCAACTTGATGATTTAGACTTTGCTGATGACATAACTCTCCTATCACACAGCCATCAACAGATGCAGGATAAAATGAGCTTACTTGATGAAAGATCACAACAGCTAGGACTGAAGATAAATAGAGATAAGACCAACATTATGAGAATTAATGCAGTTGGAATTAATGCAATAATAACCAAATAAAATTAGGAGAAATGCCTCTGCTAGACGTACAATCTTACATATATTTGGGCAGTAATATAGATAAAGAGGGAGGAACAGAAAATGATACCAAAATAAGGATATCAAAAGCAAGAGGAGCTTTCGTTGCACTGGGAAACATATGGAAATCCAAAGAAATTAGGTTAAATACAAAAATAAAAATTTTCAACTCAAATGTTAGTCGGTGCTATTATATGGCTGTGAAATATGGAGAACAAGAAAATTGACAATCATGAAGATACAGACTTTCATTAATGGATGCTTTCGCAGAATAAAAGGATGGAAATGGCAGGACAAAATCACTAACATAGAATTATGGAAATGTACAAGTCAAATACCAGTGGATAAAGAGATACAGTGAAGACGATGGCGCTGGATAGGACACAAACTGCGGAAGGCAACTGAGAGTATTACACGATAGGCCCTTTCTTGAAATCCCCAGGGGAAAAGATAAAGAGGAAGACCAAGGAATTCTTGGAGAAGACAGACAAAAGCAGAGATGAAGATGATGGGGAAGACATGGAATGATCTTAAAAGAATGGCAAAAAACAGAACGACTTGAAAAGTGTTTGTTGAAGACCTATGCTCCACTGGGAGCTAAAAAAAACGGCAGAAGAAGACAGGAAAATATGTTTTAAACTCCTGATGTTTCAAATAAAAAGTAAGCAACTTACAATTTCACTAACTTGTTCACAGAAATCAGTAAAACAAAATTAAAGAGTAAAAACTGATTTTATTAATCTGTGTCAAATTATAAAGTAGCAAACAGTTCTGATTCTTAATTAACAAAATATAATGTAAGCTACTAATGTTGATTTTATTATATTACAACAAAATATAATGTAAGTTATTAGTGTTAATACAGCAAAATAAAAATAAAGTAATCATATAGACCATATTAAAATAAAGTATTAAAGCAGCAAAGTTTTAGTAAACTACATCAGGTATGTAATTACTTAACTATTTAAATAACAAAACAAATAATTGGATTCATATAAACTACATATAGTGAGAACATATGACTGTACTTTCTTGATCATAACCTGTATATAATAGAACAAAGAATTGTTTTTAAATCACAAAGTACAAGTGAACAAACAATTCTTTATTCTAGATCACAAACTACTTACAGTGAGAATATAGAACTACTCTTTCTAGACCATAAACTACATACAGTTAGAACATATAACTACTCTTTCTAGATCACAAACTACATACAGTGAGAATATAGAACTACTCTTTCTAGACCATAAACTACATACAGTGAGAACATAGAACTACTCATTGTAGATCATAAACTACATACTTTGAGAATATTGAACTACTCTTTGTAGATCATAAACTACATACAGTGAGAACATAGAACTACTCTTTCTAGACCATAAACTACATACAGTGAGAATATAGAACTACTCATTGTAGATCATAAACTACATACAGTGAGAACATAGAACTACTCTTTGTAGATCATAAACTACATACAGTGAGAACATAGAACTACTCTTTGTAGATCATAAACTACATACAGTGAGAATATAGAACTACTCTTTGTAGATCATAAACTACATACAGTGAGAACATAGAACTACTCTTTGTAGATCATAAACTACAAACAGTGAGAATATAGAACTACTCTTTGTAGATCATAAACTACATACAGTGAGAACATAGAACTACTCTTTGTAGATCATAAACTACATACAGTGAGAACATAGAACTACTCTTTGTAGATCATAAACTACATACAGTGAGAATATAAAACTACTCTTTGTAGATTATAAACTACATACAGTGAGAACATAGAACTACTCTTTTTAGACCATAAACTACATACAGTGAGAACATAGAACTACTCTTTCTAGATCACAAACTACATTAAAAAAAAAAGTAAAGTACCCCCCGTCATGCCAAGTGGTGTATAGGGAATATGGTGTTAGTGACCATAAATTTTACAGACCTTCGGCACATGATTTTTGGGGTAATGTGGTTGGTATTATGACAGTGCCGCTTTACTTTCCCAGAAAAAAAGCATGTACCCATTAAAAGTTGGGTGAACTGGAAGCCGTTGGTTGGGATCGAACTCTACCTCTTGTCCTTTGTAGTCCAGTTCACTAACCACTGAGCTATCGTGGCTCCCAACAAACTACATACAGTGAGAATATAGAACTACTCTTTGTAGATCACAAACTACATACAGTGAGAACATAGAACTACTCTTTCTAGATCACAAACTACATACAGGGAGAACATAGAACTACTCTTTGTAGATCACCAACTACATTCAGGGAGAACATAGAACTACTCTTTGTAGATGACCAAGTACATTCAGGGAGAACATAGAACTAATCTTTCAGGTTCAAAAAATGTATACAGTGAGAACAAAGAATTGTTCTTTCTAGACTACAAGCTTCATAGAATAAAAACAAAAGTTCTTAATTTCATAATATAAAGCCAAATAATGAATATATTTGTTAAATTCATGAAATCTTTGCATTGTTAAAATTTTATTCTTTCCCACCAAATCATATTTCTGTTTTCAATTTTACAGAATTTTAACAAAAATTAATACATGTATCTATCACAGTTGTTTGCCAGTGGTACTTTAGTTGGTTTGAACATTTGTGTTTTTTCTATTTTTCATGTTGAGATCTGTGTTTAACTTGTGTGTTTATATTTGTCACTTCAGATAGTATCTTTAATTTGTTTATTTATATTTGTCACTTCAGATAGTATCTTTAACTTATGTGTATATATATTGTCACTTCAGATAGTATCTTTAACTTGTGTGTTTATATTTGTCACTTCAGTTAGTATCATGTTGTTTTCTACTAGATGAAGGCTTTTGCCGAAGTGTCATAGTTTGTCTTGTCTGTCGATTAGTTTAGCTGTCTTATACTGTTTTGTGTTTATTTTTATCTGTTTTTCCAGGAAGATACAATACACATTTCTTCTATTACACAAACAAAGTAATTAGAAAAAGCTGTATCTTAAAATTAAAAAACTTTTGTGGTTAAAAATTGAATATTTCACAAAACTCTCAAATTTGGCAATCTTTGATCTTTGTTACAAGCATTCTTCTTCTTCTTTCCTTCCTCATTTGCCTTTCACTGTGGAGGGGAGATATAATTTGTGACCTTTTGCTCCTCTGTTCGCTTCTGCTGCTTTTATGTTTCCTAGTGTTTCTAATATTCCATCCATCTATCTTTTTCATGGTCGACCATTGGGTCTGGTATTCTCACAATGTTTGCTGAAAGCTCGTTGTGTTGTGTTTTGATCTTTCTGCCTTGCCTGTGGCCAAACCATTTTATTTGTTGCTTCTTTATATATTCTCTGGTGGGGGCTATTCCTAGCTTTTTTCTCAGTTCATCATTTCTGATCTTATCTCTTAGACTGTTTCCTGTCATTCGTCTAATACATTTCATCTCAGTAGAGGTTATTTTTCTTGTTTTTCTTGCATCTAGGGTCCAGGTCTGGCATTGGTAGCACAACGTTTGGATGAAGATTGTATTGTATAGTGCTCGGTTTGCCTTTAGAGTTAAGTCCTTGTTGGACAATAGTGTTGATAACTGTCCAATGATTTGCCAAGCTTTGTTGCATCTTGATTCTATCTCTGCTGTTTGAGAATTATCGTTTGTCACTAAACTTCCTAGGTATTTTAGTTACAAGCATTGACTACTAAAATATCATTCATTCATAAATAGTTATTTTGGCTAAAATTGTCATGTGTTGTGTGTATTGTCACAAACTAAAACCACTTCTATAACATATCAATTTTAAGAATGAGGGGAAGGCACTAGGTCCAATACATTGTCATTCATAAATGCTGCAAAACATCCAAGATTAGAACTAACATGTCACTTTGAGATGGAAGCAAACAGATGTGCTGTTTGTATACCATAAACCCATAAGCTTATATTTACATGTTGCCGTTTTGTCTATCAAAGAAAGAAATTAGAATCAGTGTAGCAAAAGCAGCAGTGACTTTATGAAACCTTGATAAAATATGAAGATCAAAATTTCCAAGCACAAATAAACAAAGCTCAGATTTTTCAAATCAAATGTATTATTATCAACCCATATGAATGTGACAACTGAAAAACAACTAAAGAAATAGAAAATAAATTAGATGTCTGTGAAAACAAATAAAAAAGTAAAGTAAAGTACCCCCCGTCACGCCAAGTGGCGGCGTATAGGGAAATATGGTGTTAGTGACCCTATATTTTACAGACCTTCAGCACATGATTTTTGGGGTAATGTGGTCGGTATTACGCCCGTGCTGCTTTACTTTCCCAGAAAAAATCCGGTACCCATTTAAGGCTGGGTGAACCCGAAGCCATCGGTTGGGATCGAACCCTACCTCTTGTCCGTAGTAGTCCAGTTCACTAACCACTGAGCTATCGCGGCTCCCACTAATTTTTAGGGAATTAGTAAAACCCAGGTGTCCTCGCCAGGGTACGAACCCCGGCTGTTGCCGTGGTAAGCCAACCGCCTATCGATTGCGCTAACCGGACACCCGTGAAAACAAATGCCTCAGTAAAATACTTTGTATACCATGGGATGAATTCATGACTAGTGCAAAATAAGAGAAATGGTTATGCATCCAACAATACCACATATAATCAAGAGAAGAAGGTGGATATAATGTCAGCCATCTGATGAGAAGAGACAACAAGAGAATCGTTAAACAGGCCCTCAAATGGGAAACTGAAAGGCAGATGTAAAAGAAGTTGACCTAAAGAAATATGAACAACACTGAAGCATGAAGCAACAACATCAAGCACCAGCTTTCTTGTCAAGGTTGAGAGGTTTTCCAGAACAGGTATGCATGGCAGATACAATGAGGGTCCTGTGCAAGTCTAACATTTAATAGCAAAAATTTTCAGACCTAGAGAGTACACATCTTCTGCTCTATGAATGGCAAAATGAGCCAAAACATCTTTCAATTTGTGTTGTCTTTCACTTACATAAAACTCTAATCATACCTTTTATTCTTTTTTTTTCCTTTTTCACCTTTAATCATAAGCTTTACAGCAGCTTCACATTTTTATGTATCTACATGCATGTTTATGCCTTTACCCTCAAAAGAATTGTACACAGATTACAATAATGAAATATACAAGGTAACTAAGATATCATTGACACATTGTTGTGAATTACTAAACATACTCAAAATATGATTCAGGCCTCTTCCCTGTTGGTGAAGGCTTGGTTGGGACCTGGTGTTTGTGTTTGTTGATTGTTCCTTTCATGGTGCCCCATACTACCAGCATTATCATGCCCCAGTGATGATCCACTTTCATCTGCCTCGCCCATTCCCTTTTGAGGCTGACTTTTAAAACCATGACTCTTGCTAGCATGATCATGGTGATTGTCTTGGTGGCTATGATTATTGCTAGCATGACCATGGTGATTGTCTTGGTGGCTATGATTATTGCTAGCATGACCATGATGATTGTCTTGGTGGCTATCATTATTGCTAGCATGACCATGGTGATTGTCTTGGTGACTATCATTATTGCTAGCATGACCATGGTGATTGTCTTGATGGCTATCATTATTGCTAGCATGACCATGGTGATTGTCTTGGTGACTATCATTATTGCTAGCATGACCATGGTGATTGTCTTGGTGGCTATGATTATTGCTAGCATGACCATGGTGATTGTCTTGGTGGCTATGATTATTGCTAGCATTACCATGGTGATTGTCTTGGTGGCTATAATTATTGCTAGCATTACCATGGTGATTGTCTTGGTGGCTATGATTATTGCTAGCATGACCATGGTGATTGTCTTGGTGGCTATCATTATTGCTAGCATGACCATGGTGATTGTCTTGGTGGCTATGATTATTGCTAGCATGACCATGGTGATTGTCTTGGTGGCTATCATTATTGCTAGCATGACCACTGTGTTTGCCTACATGGATGTGATTATTGTTAGCATGACCATGGGGATTGTCTACATGGCTATCATTATTGCTAGCATTACCATGGTGATTGTCTTGGTGGCTATCATTATTGCTAGCATGACCATGGTGATTGTCTTGGTGGCTATCATTATTGGTAGCATGACCATGGTGATTGTCTTGGTGGCTATCATTATTGCTAGCATGACCATGGTGATTGTCTTGGTGGCTATCATTATTGGTAGCATGACCATGGTGATTGTCTTGGTGGCTATCATTATTGGTAGCATGACCATGGTGATTGTCTTGATGGCTATCATTATTGCTAGCATGACCACTGTGTTTGCCTACATGGATGTGATTATTGTTAGCATGACCATGGGGATTGTCTACATGGCTATCATTATTGCTAGCATTACCATGGTGATTGTCTTGGTGGCTATCATTATTGCTAGCATGACCATGGTGATTGTCTTGGTGGCTATCATTATTGGTAGCATGACCATGGTGATTGTCTTGGTGGCTATCATTATTGCTAGCATGACCATGGTGATTGTCTTGGTGGCTATCATTATTGGTAGCATGACCATGGTGATTGTCTTGGTGGCTATCATTATTGGTAGCATGACCATGGTGATTGTCTTGATGGCTATCATTATTGCTAGCATGACCACTGTGTTTGCCTACATGGCTATCATTATTGGTAGCATGACCATGGTGATTGTCTTGGTGGCTATCATTATTGCTAGCATTACCATGGTGATTGTCTTGGTGGCTATCATTATTGCTAGCATTACCATGGTGATTGTTTTGATGGCTATGATTATTGCTAGCATGACCACTGTTTTTTCCTACATAGCTATGATTATTGCTAATATGACTAGGATGATTGTTCATATGACCATGATTACCCATATGGCCATGATGATTTCTCATATGACCATGATGATTTCTCAAATTACCATTATGACTCTCCATACGGTCATGATGATTTCTCATATAACCATGATGATTTCTCATATAACCATGAAGACTGCTATTATAACCATGATGATTTCTCATATAACCATGATGATTTCTCATATAACCATGAAGACTGCTATTATAACCATAATGATTACTCATATGATCTTGACGACTATCCCTATTACCATGATGATTACTATTATGACCATGACTGCTAATATAAGCATTATGGTCAACTTTATGACCATGGTCACTTCCTACATGTCCCTGGATACTTCCCATATGTCGACTATGACCTACCCGTTGGCCTATATTAAGCCCATGGTCACCACTCTTATACCTATGATGTCCTCCTGTATAATTTTGGTGGCCTCCTACTTGCCCACGATAACCTCTCATATGTCCATGACCATTTCTCATATGCTTATGATGACCTCTCATATACCGATGATGACTACTTCTAGGTTCTTGATTACTTCTCATATGTCCGTGATCACCTTCCATGTGCCCGTAATTATCCCCCATATGTCTGTGATCTTGTCTCATATGTCCATGACCATCTCCTCTTTCCCCATGACCACTTCTCATATGACCATCTCCTCTTTCTCCATGACCACTTCTCATATGACCATCTCCTCTTTCCCCATGACCACTTCTCATATGACCATCTCCTCTTTCCCCATGACCACTTCTCATATGACCATCTCCCCTGTGCCCATGACCACTTCTCATATGACCATCTCCCCTGTGCCCATGACCACTTCTAATATGACCATCTCCTCTTTCTCCATGACCACTTTTCATATGACCATCTCCTCTTTCTCCATGACCACTTCTCATATGACCATCTCCTCTTTCTCCATGACCACTTCTCATATGACCATCTCCTCTTTCCCCATGACCACTTCTCATATGACCATCTCCTCTTTCCCCATGACCACTTCTCATATGACCATCTCCCCTGTGCCCATGACCACTTCTCATATGACCATCTCCCCTGTGCCCATGACCACTTCTAATATGACCATCTCCTCTTTCTCCATGACCACTTTTCATATGACCATCTCCTCTTTCTCCATGACCACTTCTCATATGACCATCTCCTCTTTCTCCATGACCACTTCTCATATGACCATCTCCTCTTTCCCCATGACCACTTCTCATATGACCATCTCCTCTTTCTCCATGACCACTTCTCATATGACCATCTCCCCTGTGCCCATGACTAATTCTCATATGACCATCTCCTCTTTCTCCATGACCACTTCTCATATGACCATCTCCTCTTTCTCCATGACCACTTCTCATATGACCATCTCCTCTTTCCCCATGACCACTTCTCATATGACCATCTCCTCTTTCTCCATGACCACTTCTCATATGACCATCTCCCCTGTGCCCATGACTAATTCTCATATGACCATCTCCTCTTTCTCCATGACCACTTCTCATATGACCATCTCCCCTGTGCCCATGACCACTTCTCATATGACCATCTCCCCTGTGCCCACGACCATCTTCCCTGTGCCCATGACCTCCTCCCCTGTATTCAAGACCACCTCTCATATGTCCATGACTATCTCCCCTATGCCCACTACCACCTCTCATATGCCCATGCGTGGGTTGATGGTAATATCCTCTGTTATTTCCATTCACGAGACCATGCGGACAGCATCCTTCACCACGGCGCTGATTTTGTGTAGAATTGCCTCCAATAGAAACACCATCTCCAGCTGTATCATCAGTAACCGCTGCTGTTCTGCTGTTGTCACCTGCTGCAGACCCATGACTGAGGTCAAGGCTAATCCGTTCAGCCTTGACATAACTCCTTACAGCATTGCCAGGTATCTGACCACTCAAAAGAACACCAAGCACCAACCAAACTGCAATCCAGTAAAAAATAACAAATTTAAAAGCCAAAGATATATTTTAAAAATAAAACAATAGCAAAAATAAATAAACTACATAAAGCAAATGAAAGTCCAAATTATAATTCTTCTACTTTGTTTTCTTCTTCTATTTCAACCAACTACTCTTCTTTATCCTCAACTCCTAAAAGAATACTAACTTGTCGTAGATATGTTATTTCCGTAGTTTGCAGCAAGCCATGACAGGCCCAACACATCCGTTTTTGGCATGAAATTTATTGATACAGGGTTGCCTTCCCTCTTCGATCTCTACTCACTATTTTTGGCCAGGCTGATTAGTCTGTTCCCAGGAGCACCACTGAAAGGTGGAGTAGTGTCTGGATCAGCTCTGTTATTAGCCAATCATGACGCATACAGTCAGCAGTCAGTTGTTGACCGCACTCACCCCAGTTGCTAAAACACATTTTTTTTCTTATCGATACAGCGTATTGTCACTAGAGGTAAGCATGCTAACGTAAACTGCCAACACTAGAGGTAAGCGTGCTAATGTAAACTACAAACACTAGAGGTAAGCATGCTAATGTAAACTACAAACAATAGAGGTAAGCATGCTAATGTAAACTACAAACACTAGAGGTAAGCATGCTAATGTAAACTACAAACAATAGAGGTAAGCATGCTAATGTAAACTACAAACAATAGAGGTAAGCATGCTAATGTAAACTACAAACAATAGAGGTAAGCATGCTAACGTAAACTGCCAACACTAGAGGTAAGCATGCTAACGTAAACAGCCAACACTCGAGGTAAGTATGCTAACGTAAACAGCCAACACTAGAGGTAAGCATGCTAACGTAAACAGCCAACAATAGAGGTAAGCATGCTAACGTAAACAGCCAACACTAGAGGTAAGCATGCTAACGTAAACTGCCAACACTAGAGGTAAGCATGCTAACGTAAACTGCCAACACTGGTGGTAAGCATGCTAACGTAAACTGCCAACTCTGGAGGTAAGCATGCTAACGTAAACAGCCAACACTCGAGGTAAGCATGCTAACGTAAACAGCCAACACTCGAGGTAAGCATGCTAACGTAAACAGCCAACACTCGAGGTAAGCATGCTAACGTAAACTGCCAACACTAGAGGTAAGCATGCTAACGTAAACAGCCAACACTCGAGGTAAGCATGCTAACGTAAACAGCCAACACTAGAGGTAAGCATGCTAACGTAAACAGCCAACACTAGAGGTAAGCATGCTAACGTAAACTGTCAACACTAGAGGTAAGCATGCTAACATAAACTGCCAACACTAGAGGTAAGCATGCTAACATAAACTGCCAACACTAGAGGTAAGCATGCTAACGTAAACTGCCAACACTCGAGGTAAGCATGCTAACGTAAACTGCCAACACTAGAGGTAAGCATGCTAACGTAAACTGCCAACACTAGAGGTAAGCATGCTAACGTAAGCTGCCAACACTAGAGGTAAGCATGCTAACGCAAACTGCCAACACTAGAGGTAAGCATGCTAATATAAACTGCCAACACTAGAGGTAAGCATGCTAACATAAACTGCCAACACTAGAGGTAAGCATGCTAACGTAAACTGCCAACACTAGAGGTAAGCATGCTAACGTAAACTGCCAACACTAGAGGTAAGCATGCTAACGTAAACTGCCAACACTAGAGGTAAGCATGCTAACGTAAACTGCCAACACTAGAGGTAAGCATGCTAACGTAAACTGCCAACACTAGAGGTAAGCATGCTAATATAAACTGTAAACTCGTCACCCCCCCACCCCCCCACCCAAAAAAAAGGAAAAAAAAAAGAATGTCGCTGGCAGGTTGCTCATATACTCTTGTTCTTCACATTTTCGCGTTAAGTGGTCGTGGTTGCGTTGTGCCGCTAGTTAATGGCAAGGCCACGATATCTGCAACTTTCGGCCCTACACATCCGTCTTCGGCATGGGTAGATTTTTGCTTAACATTTTCTGCCGGCCATTTTGGCCTATTCCTTTCGACTTTAAACTGCCTAGAGTTCTTAAACGTGCGTGAGTGAGCTGGGAACAGGCAAATAATTGCTGTGCTGCGGTAAAGCTGGTAGCAGGAGCAAGTAATAGGGGTGTAACGTTCAATCCTACAAGATATGGTAACAGCTTTACAAAAGAAAGGGACACAACAAAATCTTGACGTTCTGCCTAAATGCGGCTTTTCCAGTAAACGAGAACAGTACAAACAAGCAACGAAACAATGATATAAAAACTCTACTAGATCTAGGATCAACAGCCTACTAAAAGTAATCATGGAAAGGACAATACAAGGTGGCAGAAGCAGACCAAGACTAACGTGGACGAGTAACATCAAAAGATGGACAAATCAGTCTATACAACCTGCACCATCTAAACAAGAGACAGGGCAGAATGGCGCTCCATGGTAGCCAACCTTAGATGCGGAGATGACACCAGATGATGATGATGAGATCTAGTTTGTGCGGGACAGGTAAATCAAGGAGAAATGAACAGAAATAAGAGATGAAAGGATGAAAGGATGAAAGGAAAGAGAGATGTGCTACATATCGGAGGATAAAAATAGATATGTGAAAATGAGAAAACTAATATATATAAATATATAGTTCAACCGATACTGAAATGAGCACACTCCTGTTTGTTGCCGCTTTCCAAGAAGGAAAGATATTAAATCTCACTACCTGGAGACTAACGGAGGGAGAGACATGGAATCTCACTACCCGGAGACTAACGGAGGGAAATACATGGAATCTCACTACCCGGAGACTAACGGAGGGAAATACATGGAATCTCACTACCCGGAGACTAACGGAGGGAAATACATGGAATCTCACTATCCGGAGACTAACGGAGGGAGAGACATGGAATTGCACTATCCGGAGACTAACGGAGGGAAATACATGGAATCACACTATCCGGAGACTAACGGAGGGAAATACATGGAATCTCACTATCCGGAGACTAACGGAGGGAAATACATGGAATCGCACTATCCGGAGACTAACGGAGGGAAATACATGGAATCTCACTATCCGGAGACTAACGGAGGGAAATACATGGAATCTCACTATCCGGAGACTAACGGAGGGAAATACATGGAATCTCACTACCCGGAGACTAACGGAGGGAAATACATGGAATCTCACTATTCGGAGACTAACGGAGGGAAATACATGGAATCTCACTATCCGGAGACTAACGGAGGGAAATACATGGAATCGTACTATCCGGAGACTAACGGAGGGAAATACATGGAATCTCACTATCCGGAGACTAACGGGGGGAAATACATGGAATCTCACTATCCGGAGACTAACGGAGAGAAATACATGGAATCTCACTATCCGGAGACTAACGGAGAGAAATACATGGAATCTCACTATCCGGAGACTAACGGAGGGAAATACATGGAATCTCACTATCCGGAGACTAAC
Organism: Megaustenia siamemsis; assembly: GCA_032433765.1. Taxonomy (NCBI): domain Eukaryota; kingdom Metazoa; phylum Mollusca; class Gastropoda; order Stylommatophora; family Ariophantidae; genus Megaustenia; species Megaustenia siamemsis. The sequence continues at coordinate 61,057,114 of JAVIAB010000008.1, forward strand.
GGAGGGAAATACATGGAATCTCACTATTCGGAGACTAACGGAGGGAAATACATGGAATCTCACTATCCGGAGACTAACGGAGGGAAATACATGGAATCGTACTATCCGGAGACTAACGGAGGGAAATACATGGAATCTCACTATCCGGAGACTAACGGGGGAAATACATGGAATCTCACTATCCGGAGACTAACGGAGAGAAATACATGGAATCTCACTATCCGGAGACTAACGGAGAGAAATACATGGAATCTCACTATCCGGAGACTAACGGAGGGAAATACATGGAATCGCACTATCCGGAGACTAACGGAGGGAAATACATGGAATCTCACTATCCGGAGACTAACGGAGGGAAATACATGGAATCTCACTATCCGGAGACTAACGGGGGGAAATACATGGAATCTCACTATCCGGAGACTAACGGAGAGAAATACATGGAATCTCACTATCCGGAGACTAACGGAGAGAAATACATGGAATCTCACTATCCGGAGACTAACGGAGAGAAATACATGGAATCGCACTATCCGGAGACTAACGGAGGGAAATACATGGAATCTCACTATCCGGAGACTAACGGGGGAAAATACATGGAATCTCACTACCCGGAGACTAACGGGGGGAAATACATGGAATCTCACTATCCGGAGACTAACGGAGAGAAATACATGGAATCTCACTATCCGGAGACTAACGGAGAGAAATACATGGAATCTCACTATCCGGAGACTAACGGAGAGAAATACATGGAATCTCACTATCCGGAGACTAACGGAGGGTAGTCTCCGGGTAGAAGGTTTTGTTGGCCACAAAACGAAGAACCCGCGGATCGATTTTTGAACAAATTCCTACCACGTCTGGTGGCGATCGAACCCAGGACATGTCTATCCAGTGGTCTACGTTGTACCTTTAGACTACCCAGGCCCCCTGCTCATAAACGACACACACACACATTCCACAAGGTTATAGAATAGATCTACACTAGCAGATTAATTTATTTACCGACATAATCATTGCACTGAATCTCCTGCTGCATATGACCCTGCCAAACACATGCCAATGATTAGTTAGCTGAGTTGGTAGTGTTCCCAAGCGTTTAGCTTTTCGTGGCAAGGCGCTGTGCCACTGAGTACGGGTTCGATCCTGCTTCGGACCATGTATTGTATTTTGTCCTTTTCTTCTGTTGTTGATTATTTGTCATTTTTTCCCGAGTGCTGTAAACATACCTATTCCTCTGAAATGATTCGCTGATTTCCCTTTATAATAATATTCATTTATTATTATGTGGCTCCACATGCCAATGATACTGGACATAAAGCCTGAAATAACGACACGTTAATGATAAGCAATAAATGACACAGACAGGTAGGGTTCCAATCCTGTTTTGATTGCTTTTTCCTTTTTTAATTCCTGTTTTTCTATTTTCCCCATAAAACCCTTTCTCCCATATAATTTATGTTTGTTTATCCTCACGGTGTCCTATTTGGTGATCATTTTGTTGACGCTATAAATTTGTGTTGCGTGCGAAACGGTCAGAAACACGTTATATATGTACACTTGTAAATGAAACATAAGATGGTATGGTGGTTGGTTGCGTTCGCCCGATGACTAAAGTATTCTAGAGTATCGTGGTAGACTAGAATATTCCTTTTCATCATCCGCCCTTACAAGTACGTAGTGTACGTGTCAGTGTTGTCGTGTGGTTTGCAGTATAACTGTTATATTTGCGCCTTTCGGCCCAACACATCCGACTTCAGCACGACATTTTTGAGTACCGGGTTGTCTTCCCTTTCGATCCCTGCACGCTTGGCCAGACTAGACAGGTTAATATATTACTGGATGCACCACGGAGAGGTGGAGCAGGGTCTGGATGGTTTTGGTTCACCGATCCTGGCACAAGCCATCAGCTGTGGGTCGCTGACAACTTCCAGCTGTGGTGCTGGGCGGCGCGCCTTCGCCTCCAGATGTTTTAAAGCAGCTAAACTAATAGAAAGGCGAGACTGACAGACTACGACGTCTCGGCAAAAGTCTTAATGAGGTACACAACACAAACTCGATTCGTGTTTGGATTTCTGTGTTTATTTTAGAGTAGTTTGTGTACCTGTTGAAAGTTTTTGTCGAGACGTAGTAATTTGTTTCGTTTCTCTATTAGTTTAGTTACTTTATACCATTGTATATTTATTTTACATCGTTCTCTGCGGCGCTACTCTCGGCGTCGAATAGCATTTAATATTATATAACCGTGCTTATCTCCATGTAAAAGCGTAGGATTTCAATGATACCAAGGGAGACAAATGTGCTTGACAGCAGCAGAGCTGTAAGTTCTCAGTGACTCACAAATGGCTTGCGCCAGGATCTGTGAACCAGAACCATCCAGACCTTGCTCCGCCTCTCTGTGATGCTTCCAGAAACAGACTAACATGTATAGTCTGGCTAGGCGAGTAGGGATCGAAGAGGGAAGACAACCCGGTATTCAAAAATAGCAAGCTGAAGTCGGATGTGTTTGGCCGAAAGGCGCAAATATCACAGTTATCCTGCAAATCACAAAATAACGTATTTCTGTATTCAATGAATGGTTTTTTAGGAAAGGGATCCTGGAGAAAATTAAAGAAAAAAAAAGAATACGAAAGCAGACATAAATAAAAGCAAAACGAGAAGTAATAACACCAAGACACAGGCAACTTACACAGAGGTAAACAAAGAAGTTAGAAGATGGATTAAAAGGGATAAGAGGAAATATAAAGATGAACTAGCTGAAGCAAGTGGCAAATAAAAGAAACATGACAGAACTGTACAACAGCACAAAGAAATTAAGCGGGACATGCAAACAGTTCAATGCCTTTATTAAAGAAAAGAATTGAAATTTGCTTTAATATAATGGAAGAAATTAAGAGATGGAAGGAGCATTTTGAAGAACTCTTGAATAGACCCGACCAAGATAAAAAGTAAAATAAAGAGTCCCGTCACACCAAGTGGCGTATAGGGAATATGGTGTTATGGATCATAATTTTTTCAGACCTTCGGCACATGATTTTTGGGGTAATGTGGTCGGTATTACGCCCGTGCCGCTTTATATTCCCAGAAAAAATAATCCGGTACCCATTTAAGGCTTGACCCAAATAACCACCCAGATATACCACCAGGAGAAGAAGAGTTACACGTTAACTCTGGAAAGTCAAGCAATGAAGAAATAATAAAAGTCATCAGGCTATTAAAAAGTGATAAAGCCACGAACAAGACTATCTGGTTGGAGTGTATAGAGAATATTTATATTGTCTTTGGTACTTTGGTCTTTATACGTCATGCAGTTAGCATAACTTCAGATCGTATTCTTCTTCTTTTCTGTTATCTTATGTTTTTTTTAGTGTTTTGCCTGTAGGAGTCGCAGTCAATCTATTTATGTTTCGTTCGCCTGAAGTATTGTCTACATCTGCAATCTCATTTCCTGTATAGATTTTACTGTCTTTGTAATTCTTGCAGTGGCCCATATAGTTTTGTCTGTAGTGTTGTATCTATAGGCCAATGGATTTTCCTCAATCAATCAATCAAGTACCGGGCCTACTGACGTAAGGTGATCATGTCTCTCCACAACTTTCGATTTCGACAGTTATTTATCATTTCTGTTGTTGACCTTCTGCCACCCCATTCTTTTAAGCTATCTGGTATCTTTTCTCTTTGCTTCCCTCTATCTCTTCGTCCCTCAATTTTCCAAGTTGTTACAATATATTCCAGCTGTTCTCTTCTCATTACATGGCCAAAAAATGATTGTTTCTTCCTAATATTGGAAATTAGTTCTCTTTTTGATTTGACCTCTTTCAGAACGTTTTCATTACTCTTCTTAGCTATCCATGGTATTCTCAACATTCTTCTCTAAAACCACATTTCTACAGTCTCCAGTGATTTCCTTGTCTGTTGTCCTATTGTCCATGATTCACATCCATATGTTAAGACTGGCTCTACATAACATTTAAGAACTCTTTTTCTTGTTTCTATTGTCAAAATTTTATTGCATAGTATCTTCCTCATTTTTTTTTAAAGCTGCTTTTGCCTGGGCCATTCTGCGTCTTACCTCTGTTGTACATCTTCCGTCTGAGGTTAACAATCTATCTATCTTTACGACACACAGTACCATTGCTAGTGTATGTCGGGGGGGGGGGGGGCAACGATAGAACCAGAGGGATAAAGGCCGCTTGGTCAAAGCAGTCGCCACGACGTGTGCGACTCAGGATTTTTATTTCACCCCCGATAGAAAAAATCCTTTCTGTCTACCGTGGGCTTCGAACACCGAACGTCGGCTTTTCAGCCAGCGGAACAGTGGTTTTGGCCGCACGGCCACGCGCAACAAAGTTCCCAAATATTTAAATTAATTTACCTGTTTTAATATTGTTCCACTTGTCTTTATTTGCACGGAGGTGGTGTCTTTTTCTTTGTTGTTACTGTTACTTCTGTCTTTTTGCTATTAAGGCTGAGTCCTTTATTTTTACTTTCTTTCACTATAATGTCTAACATTTCTTGTAACTTATATTCACTCTTAGCTATTAAGACTGTATCATCAGCATACCTCAGATTATTTATATTATGACATCCGATTGTTATTCCAGGAATTCCCTCTTATGGATCTTAAAATAATCTCACTATAAATATTAAACAAATCTGATGTTTTGATATTAAACAAATCTGATGTTTTGATATTAAACAAATCAAGGATTTTCCTCAGTCTACTAAATTCAGTGCAGTCTTGAAGTACATGTTCAGCAGTCTGAGGCGCCTGACCACATGTACGTGTAGTTGAGGTGCCAATCTTGAATTTTGTATACATATGACTGAGAAGTCCATTGTGTCCTGTTCTGAGGCGTATAATGATAACTTGTTCACATCTATTCATATTATGGCATGCATCCTGATTTGGGGCTTGTGGTTCTCTGATTGATTTGATTATCTGCTTCTTATGATGGTATGTAACCGGTGTATCTGGTTGCGTGCCTGTTGAACCTTCCTTTGCCATCTGATCCGCTTTCTCATTTCCTGATATTCCACAGTGAGATGGGATCCACTGCAGGGCAACCCTGTGGTGTTTGCAGAGTTCAGTCAATAAGGTCTGTAGATGTGGCAATTTTCTGGATTGTAGTACCTGGAGTACTGATCTTGTATCTGTCAAAAACACTACAGGCTGTGGGCTAAGATTATTGTTCAGCAGTTTTTCTATTGCCAACTTTATTGCATGGATTTCTGCATCTTAATTGTGACAATATATCCCGGTTGCTATTTTATTCATATCCCTAGTGTTATTTTAGGTACTCTATGTATGCACCTGCTCCCCCATTCTTTACTGCATGCTGTGCGGCTGTGTACACACGAATCTATAGGTCTTGAGTATTCTACATCCAAGAAACTGGGAGTTTTTATTTTACGCTATATACTATTATGTTCCTCTTTGTTAAGTATTCCTTTCACTTCTGTCCGTATTTGTATTGACAATCCTGATTCCTCTGTCCAGGAAGTCTGTTCTGGTATGGGCAGTAGTAAAAAAAAAAGTAAAGTACCCCCGTCACGCCAAGTGGCGTATAGGGAAATATGGTGTTAGTGACCCTATATTTTACAGACCTTCAGCACGTGATTTTTGGGCTAATGTGGTCGGTATTACGCCCGTGCTGCTTTACTTTCCCAGAAAAAAAATCCGGTACCCATTTAAGGCTGGGTGAACCCGGAAGCCGTCGGTTGGGATCGACCCCTACCCCTTGTCCTTTGTAGTCCAGTTCACTAACCACTGAGCTATCGCGGCTCCCTTATGGGCAGTAGGAGATTAACAATTCAAGGTATGTCTGATGTTTGTCTACAAATTCGCTTGGCTTGGTGGATAAAACTGCTTCTCTTAAGCCGTCGCAATGTAAGATTTTGGAATCGGTCCTGGTTAAGTCAGTGATGTTTTCTATCAATGGCACTTTCTGCGGCTTGGTACATTGTGATATTGTATTGTTTTATGTCGCTAATTCTCTCAATCTATATTCTTCTTGTGGTCTACCTCTATATCTTGGCTGTTCCATTTTGTTGTTATAAGCTCTTTACGCTTGTGCTGAGGGGTTCATGCGCATTAAATGTTCAAACCACTTTAATCTTTGTCTCTTTGTGTATTCAATTACTGGTGGAATCCAAATGGTGTTTCTGATTTCATCATTCTTTACATGATCTCTTCCTGTTTTGTTCACAGATTTTCTGAGGCATCTCATCTCACAAGTTGGCAGTTTACTTTCTTGATCTTTAGTCTGAGTCCATGTTTGACATTGATAACAAAGATTTGGAATAAAGATAGAGTTGGCAGAGTTCTACTTATATTCATATTTCCTGGTGTTCTACTTATATTCATATTTCCTGGTGTTCTACTTATATTCATATTTCCTGGTGTTCTACTTATATTCTTATTCCTGGTGTTCTACTTATATTCATATTTCCTGGTGTTCTACTTATATTCATATTTCCTGGTGTTCTACTTATGTTCATATTTCCTGGTGTTCTACTTATATTCATGTTTCCTGGTGTTCTACTTTCAGATCGCCTTACATTCTCATAAAAAATCAAAGGAACCAATTTTCAGAAACTGGATGTACATGAAGCTGCGTTGTTTCGAGTCTACATAAATACCTGGGAGTGGAACTAGACATTCCTATCTAGGATTGTGTTTTCTTAATTTTTTCGAGTTGAGATCCTTATTATAACAACAAAATAACATGTGTCTTCATGTATATCATCCAAGTAGCCTTCAGCCCCTATTATAACAGCAAAATAACATGTATCCTCATATATAACAGCCAGAACTCTGCAGCCCTAATATAACAACAAAATAACACGTGTCCTCATTTATAACAACCAAGTAGCCTGCAGCCCCTATTATAACAGCAAAATAGCATGTATCCTCATATATAACGGACAGGTAGCCTGCAGCCCTTATTATAACAACAAAATAACATGTATCCTTATTTATTACATCCAGGTAGCCTGCAGCCCATACAAAGAGTATATTAAAAGAGAAGAATGGAGAAGAGCAAGAGGCAGACCTAGGGTAAGATGGGTCAGACACCATCAAAGAAATGTTACACTATCAATTGACAATGAGTGAAGCCGCCAAAAGGGTAAGAACCAAAACTTTGTATCTCCCTCGACACCCGAACAGGTACAAGAGGAAGTGAAGAAAGAAGAAAGAAATAAGTAGCCTGCAGCCACTATTATAGCAATCGAATTAACAACCGAATAATATGTAGGCTCATTTATAACAGCCTAGAAACCTGTGACACTACCTTATAACAAGCCAATGGAAATAATAATATTTTTTCCTAAGTGTTGAAAACTTTCATGGTGATATTTGCAGTAAAATTATAGTAGTTAAAAACAAAGATCACACACTGCGGAAGCCAGCTGAAAGTATTGCACAACGTGCCTTTTTTTGAATCCCCAATGAAAAAGGCAAAGAGGAGCACCAAAATATGATTGGAGAAGACAGATTAAAGCAGAGATAAAGATGATGGGGAAGACCACGATTGATCTTAAAAGAATGGCAAGAAAAAGAAAGGCTTGGAAAGTGTTTGCTGAAGACCTGTGCTTCACAGGGAGCTAAAAAGTAGGAGAAGAAGAAGAAAAAAAGGATCCCTCTTTATCTCCTTCCCCCTTTAAAAAAAAAAAGTGGTGGCGCTGAAGGGGTCGTTATTTACAAGTTGAGAACCATTCTTCTGCGTCATGTAAACTGTAGAGTTTTATGTCAGATAATAAAGATAATACACTTGAGTTTATTACTGGTTTGGATAATAAAAATACTAGGAATAAACATAACAGCAGGAGAGACCGACAGAATAGCTAACGACTGCAAACTGTATCTTCCCTCCAGTTAACTGTCAAAAGGGGAGACAAATAATAATACATGAATATTATTATAGAGGGAAACTTCCGAGGCGATAATCAGCGAATCAAGAGGAATTTAGAGGAAGAGGCATGTTTACAGCACTCTGAAAAAATGACAAATAATCAACAACAGAAAAAGAAAAACAAAGAACAATACATGGTCAGAAGCAGGTTCGAACCCGCACTATTTGGCACAGCACCTTGCCACGAAAAACCAAACGCTAGGGAACACTACCAACTAGGCTAACTAAAAAATTAGCCATCATTGGCGATGTCTTTCACGCAGGTGTTCTCATGACTATAGCATAAGGTTACGATCACAGCTCGGGAATAAATTGTGTATCTGTATTTTTCCTATTAAGACAAGTGATATGGTAGGGCTGAATACTTGCTTTGCAGACAACCATTTAGGACGAAACAGCACGAATAGTAGCTTCCAGTGGTTTAGACTGGAGAAAGTCTGGAGAAGAATGAGAACTATTGGGGAGATGCCTGTTTTAATAGGAATAATACAAATACACAATTTATTCCTGAGCTGTGATCGGAGCCCTATGCTATAGTCATGAGAGCACCTGCGTGAAAGGCATCGCCAATGATGGCTAATTTTTTAGTTAATCGAGTTGGCAGTGTTCCCTAAAAAATGAAAGTAAAGTGCCCCCGTCACACCAAGTGGCGGCGTATAGGGAATATGGTGTTAGTGATAATAAATTTTACAGACCTTCGGCACATGATTTTTGGGGTAATGTGGTCGGTATTACGCCCGTGCCGCTTTACTTTCCCAGAAAAAAAATCTGGTACCCTTTTAAGGCTGGGTGAACCCGGAAGCCGTCTGTTGGGATCGAACCCTACCCCTTGTCCTTTGTAGTCCAGTTCACTAACCACTGAGCTATCGCGGCTCCCCTAGTGTTCCCTAGCGTTTGGCTTTTCGTAGCAAGGAGCTGTGCCTAGGATTACGGGTTCGATCCTGCTTCGGACCATATATTGTTCTTTGTATTTTTTTTTTCTTTCTGTTGTTGATTATTTGTAATTTATTTTTTCAGAGTGCTATAAACATACCTCGTCCTCTGAATTGATTCGCTGAACTGGCAAACTAAGGAAGGGGGGGAAAAGAAAAGAAAGCAAAGAAGGATAATCCTCTTCTTCCTTCGCTGATTCATCTTGTTTGGGTACAAATAATAATACATAAATATTATTATATGGGAACTTCCGAGGCGATAATAGGGAATAATAGAACAAAGAAGTATGTGTTAGCACTCGGAAAAATTGACAGACAAACAACAATAGAAAAAAACGAAGAACAATATATGGTCCGAAGTGGGATCGAACCCGTACTCAGTGGCACCGCGCCTTGCCACGAGAAGCCGAACGCTTGGTACACTGCCACGCAGCCAACTAAAAAATTGGCTATTGCAGTAGTGTCTTCCACGAAAGGCGATCTCAATGACTATAGCATAGGGTAACGATCACAGACCGGAAATAAATTGTATATTAGTACTTTCCTATTAATGCAAGTATCTCCCAGTAGGGCTGAATACTTGTGTTGTAGACAAACATTTATTGGACGAAACAGCACGAATAGTAGTTCCCAGTTTATATACTGGGTACAAATAATAATACATAAATATTATTATATGGGGAACTTCCGAGGCGATAATAGGGAATAATAGAACAAAGAAGTATGTGTTAGCACTCGGAAAAATTGACAGACAAACAACAATAGAAAAAAACGAAGAACAATATATGGTCCGAAGTGGGATCGAACCCGTACTCAGTGGCACCGCGCCTTGCCACGAGAAGCCGAACGCTTGGTACACTGCCACGCAGCCAACTAAAAAATTGGCTATTGCAGTAGTGTCTTCCACGAAAGGCGATCTCAATGACTATAGCATAGGGTAACGATCACAGACCGGAAATAAATTGTATATTAGTACTTTCCTATTAATGCAAGTATCTCCCAGTAGGGCTGAATACTTGTGTTGTAGACAAACATTTATTGGACGAAACAGCACGAATAGTAGTTCCCAGTTTATATACTGGGTACAAATAATAATACATAAATATTATTATATGGGGAACTTCCGAGGCGATAATAGGGAATAATAGAACAAAGAAGTATGTGTTAGCACTCGGAAAAATTGACAGACAAACAACAATAGAAAAAAACGAAGAACAATATATGGTCCGAAGTGGGATCGAACCCGTACTCAGTGGCACCGCGCCTTGCCACGAGAAGCCGAACGCTTGGTACACTGCCACGCAGCCAACTAAAAAATTGGCTATTGCAGTAGTGTCTTCCACGAAAGGCGATCTCAATGACTATAGCATAGGGTAACGATCACAGACCGGAAATAAATTGTATATTAGTACTTTCCTATTAATGCAAGTATCTCCCAGTAGGGCTGAATACTAGTGTTGTAGACAAACATTTATTGGACGAAACAGCACGAATAGTAGTTCCCAGTTTATATACTGGGTACAAATAATAATACATAAATATTATTATATGGGGAACTTCCGAGGCGATAATAGGGAATAATAGAACAAAGAAGTATGTGTTAGCACTCGGAAAAATTGACAGACAAACAACAATAGAAAAAAACGAAGAACAATATATGGTCCGAAGTGGGATCGAACCCGTACTCAGTGGCACCGCGCCTTGCCACGAGAAGCCGAACGCTTGGTACACTGCCACGCAGCCAACTAAAAAATTGGCTATTGCAGTAGTGTCTTCCACGAAAGGCGATCTCAATGACTATAGCATAGGGTAACGATCACAGACCGGAAATAAATTGTATATTAGTACTTTCCTATTAATGCAAGTATCTCCCAGTAGGGCTGAATACTTGTGTTGTAGACAAACATTTATTGGACGAAACAGCACGAATAGTAGTTCCCAGTTTATATACTGGGTACAAATAATAATACATAAATATTATTATATGGGGAACTTCCGAGGCGATAATAGGGAATAATAGAACAAAGAAGTATGTGTTAGCACTCGGAAAAATTGACAGACAAACAACAATAGAAAAAAACGAAGAACAATATATGGTCCGAAGTGGGATCGAACCCGTACTCAGTGGCACCGCGCCTTGCCACGAGAAGCCGAACGCTTGGTACACTGCCACGCAGCCAACTAAAAAATTGGCTATTGCAGTAGTGTCTTCCACGAAAGGCGATCTCAATGACTATAGCATAGGGTAACGATCACAGACCGGAAATAAATTGTATATTAGTACTTTCCTATTAATGCAAGTATCTCCCAGTAGGGCTGAATACTTGTGTTGTAGACAAACATTTATTGGACGAAACAGCACGAATAGTAGTTCCCAGTTTATATACTGGGTACAAATAATAATACATAAATATTATTATATGGGGAACTTCCGAGGCGATAATAGGGAATAATAGAACAAAGAAGTATGTGTTAGCACTCGGAAAAATTGACAGACAAACAACAATAGAAAAAAACGAAGAACAATATATGGTCCGAAGTGGGATCGAACCCGTACTCAGTGGCACCGCGCCTTGCCACGAGAAGCCGAACGCTTGGTACACTGCCACGCAGCCAACTAAAAAATTGGCTATTGCAGTAGTGTCTTCCACGAAAGGCGATCTCAATGACTATAGCATAGGGTAACGATCACAGACCGGAAATAAATTGTATATTAGTACTTTCCTATTAATGCAAGTATCTCCCAGTAGGGCTGAATACTTGTGTTGTAGACAAACATTTATTGGACGAAACAGCACGAATAGTAGTTCCCAGTTTATATACTGGGTACAAATAATAATACATAAATATTATTATATGGGGAACTTCCGAGGCGATAATAGGGAATAATAGAACAAAGAAGTATGTGTTAGCACTCGGAAAAATTGACAGACAAACAACAATAGAAAAAAACGAAGAACAATATATGGTCCGAAGTGGGATCGAACCCGTACTCAGTGGCACCGCGCCTTGCCACGAGAAGCCGAACGCTTGGTACACTGCCACGCAGCCAACTAAAAATTGGCTATTGCAGTAGTGTCTTCCACGAAAGGCGATCTCAATGACTATAGCATAGGGTAACGATCACAGACCGGAAATAAATTGTATATTAGTACTTTCCTATTAATGCAAGTATCTCCCAGTAGGGCTGAATACTTGTGTTGTAGACAAACATTTATTGGACGAAACAGCACGAATAGTAGTTCCCAGTTTATATACTGGGTACAAATAATAATACATAAATATTATTATATGGGGAACTTCCGAGGCGATAATAGGGAATAATAGAACAAAGAAGTATGTGTTAGCACTCGGAAAAATTGACAGACAAACAACAATAGAAAAAAACGAAGAACAATATATGGTCCGAAGTGGGATCGAACCCGTACTCAGTGGCACCGCGCCTTGCCACGAGAAGCCGAACGCTTGGTACACTGCCACGCAGCCAACTAAAAAATTGGCTATTGCAGTAGTGTCTTCCACGAAAGGCGATCTCAATGACTATAGCATAGGGTAACGATCACAGACCGGAAATAAATTGTATATTAGTACTTTCCTATTAATGCAAGTATCTCCCAGTAGGGCTGAATACTTGTGTTGTAGACAAACATTTATTGGACGAAACAGCACGAATAGTAGTTCCCAGTTTATATACTGGGTACAAATAATAATACATAAATATTATTATATGGGGAACTTCCGAGGCGATAATAGGGAATAATAGAACAAAGAAGTATGTGTTAGCACTCGGAAAAATTGACAGACAAACAACAATAGAAAAAAACGAAGAACAATATATGGTCCGAAGTGGGATCGAACCCGTACTCAGTGGCACCGCGCCTTGCCACGAGAAGCCGAACGCTTGGTACACTGCCACGCAGCCAACTAAAAAATTGGCTATTGCAGTAGTGTCTTCCACGAAAGGCGATCTCAATGACTATAGCATAGGGTAACGATCACAGACCGGAAATAAATTGTATATTAGTACTTTCCTATTAATGCAAGTATCTCCCAGTAGGGCTGAATACTTGTGTTGTAGACAAACATTTATTGGACGAAACAGCACGAATAGTAGTTCCCAGTTTATATACTGGGTACAAATAATAATACATAAATATTATTATATGGGGAACTTCCGAGGCGATAATAGGGAATAATAGAACAAAGAAGTATGTGTTAGCACTCGGAAAAATTGACAGACAAACAACAATAGAAAAAAACGAAGAACAATATATGGTCCGAAGTGGGATCGAACCCGTACTCAGTGGCACCGCGCCTTGCCACGAGAAGCCGAACGCTTGGTACACTGCCACGCAGCCAACTAAAAAATTGGCTATTGCAGTAGTGTCTTCCACGAAAGGCGATCTCAATGACTATAGCATAGGGTAACGATCACAGACCGGAAATAAATTGTATATTAGTACTTTCCTATTAATGCAAGTATCTCCCAGTAGGGCTGAATACTTGTGTTGTAGACAAACATTTATTGGACGAAACAGCACGAATAGTAGTTCCCAGTTTATATACTGGGTACAAATAATAATACATAAATATTATTATATGGGGAACTTCCGAGGCGATAATAGGGAATAATAGAACAAAGAAGTATGTGTTAGCACTCGGAAAAATTGACAGACAAACAACAATAGAAAAAAACGAAGAACAATATATGGTCCGAAGTGGGATCGAACCCGTACTCAGTGGCACCGCGCCTTGCCACGAGAAGCCGAACGCTTGGTACACTGCCACGCAGCCAACTAAAAAATTGGCTATTGCAGTAGTGTCTTCCACGAAAGGCGATCTCAATGACTATAGCATAGGGTAACGATCACAGACCGGAAATAAATTGTATATTAGTACTTTCCTATTAATGCAAGTATCTCCCAGTAGGGCTGAATACTAGTGTTGTAGACAAACATTTATTGGACGAAACAGCACGAATAGTAGTTCCCAGTTTATATACTGGGTACAAATAATAATACATAAATATTATTATATGGGGAACTTCCGAGGCGATAATAGGGAATAATAGAACAAAGAAGTATGTGTTAGCACTCGGAAAAATTGACAGACAAACAACAATAGAAAAAAACGAAGAACAATATATGGTCCGAAGTGGGATCGAACCCGTACTCAGTGGCACCGCGCCTTGCCACGAGAAGCCGAACGCTTGGTACACTGCCACGCAGCCAACTAAAAAATTGGCTATTGCAGTAGTGTCTTCCACGAAAGGCGATCTCAATGACTATAGCATAGGGTAACGATCACAGACCGGAAATAAATTGTATATTAGTACTTTCCTATTAATGCAAGTATCTCCCAGTAGGGCTGAATACTTGTGTTGTAGACAAACATTTATTGGACGAAACAGCACGAATAGTAGTTCCCAGTTTATATACTGGGTACAAATAATAATACATAAATATTATTATATGGGGAACTTCCGAGGCGATAATAGGGAATAATAGAACAAAGAAGTATGTGTTAGCACTCGGAAAAATTGACAGACAAACAACAATAGAAAAAAACGAAGAACAATATATGGTCCGAAGTGGGATCGAACCCGTACTCAGTGGCACCGCGCCTTGCCACGAGAAGCCGAACGCTTGGTACACTGCCACGCAGCCAACTAAAAAATTGGCTATTGCAGTAGTGTCTTCCACGAAAGGCGATCTCAATGACTATAGCATAGGGTAACGATCACAGACCGGAAATAAATTGTATATTAGTACTTTCCTATTAATGCAAGTATCTCCCAGTAGGGCTGAATACTTGTGTTGTAGACAAACATTTATTGGACGAAACAGCACGAATAGTAGTTCCCAGTTTATATACTGGGTACAAATAATAATACATAAATATTATTATATGGGGAACTTCCGAGGCGATAATAGGGAATAATAGAACAAAGAAGTATGTGTTAGCACTCGGAAAAATTGACAGACAAACAACAATAGAAAAAAACGAAGAACAATATATGGTCCGAAGTGGGATCGAACCCGTACTCAGTGGCACCGCGCCTTGCCACGAGAAGCCGAACGCTTGGTACACTGCCACGCAGCCAACTAAAAAATTGGCTATTGCAGTAGTGTCTTCCACGAAAGGCGATCTCAATGACTATAGCATAGGGTAACGATCACAGACCGGAAATAAATTGTATATTAGTACTTTCCTATTAATGCAAGTATCTCCCAGTAGGGCTGAATACTTGTGTTGTAGACAAACATTTATTGGACGAAACAGCACGAATAGTAGTTCCCAGTTTATATACTGGGTACAAATAATAATACATAAATATTATTATATGGGGAACTTCCGAGGCGATAATAGGGAATAATAGAACAAAGAAGTATGTGTTAGCACTCGGAAAAATTGACAGACAAACAACAATAGAAAAAAACGAAGAACAATATATGGTCCGAAGTGGGATCGAACCCGTACTCAGTGGCACCGCGCCTTGCCACGAGAAGCCGAACGCTTGGTACACTGCCACGCAGCCAACTAAAAAATTGGCTATTGCAGTAGTGTCTTCCACGAAAGGCGATCTCAATGACTATAGCATAGGGTAACGATCACAGACCGGAAATAAATTGTATATTAGTACTTTCCTATTAATGCAAGTATCTCCCAGTAGGGCTGAATACTTGTGTTGTAGACAAACATTTATTGGACGAAACAGCACGAATAGTAGTTCCCAGTTTATATACTGGGTACAAATAATAATACATAAATATTATTATATGGGGAACTTCCGAGGCGATAATAGGGAATAATAGAACAAAGAAGTATGTGTTAGCACTCGGAAAAATTGACAGACAAACAACAATAGAAAAAAACGAAGAACAATATATGGTCCGAAGTGGGATCGAACCCGTACTCAGTGGCACCGCGCCTTGCCACGAGAAGCCGAACGCTTGGTACACTGCCACGCAGCCAACTAAAAAATTGGCTATTGCAGTAGTGTCTTCCACGAAAGGCGATCTCAATGACTATAGCATAGGGTAACGATCACAGACCGGAAATAAATTGTATATTAGTACTTTCCTATTAATGCAAGTATCTCCCAGTAGGGCTGAATACTTGTGTTGTAGACAAACATTTATTGGACGAAACAGCACGAATAGTAGTTCCCAGTTTATATACTGGGTACAAATAATAATACATAAATATTATTATATGGGGAACTTCCGAGGCGATAATAGGGAATAATAGAACAAAGAAGTATGTGTTAGCACTCGGAAAAATTGACAGACAAACAACAATAGAAAAAAACGAAGAACAATATATGGTCCGAAGTGGGATCGAACCCGTACTCAGTGGCACCGCGCCTTGCCACGAGAAGCCGAACGCTTGGTACACTGCCACGCAGCCAACTAAAAAATTGGCTATTGCAGTAGTGTCTTCCACGAAAGGCGATCTCAATGACTATAGCATAGGGTAACGATCACAGACCGGAAATAAATTGTATATTAGTACTTTCCTATTAATGCAAGTATCTCCCAGTAGGGCTGAATACTTGTGTTGTAGACAAACATTTATTGGACGAAACAGCACGAATAGTAGTTCCCAGTTTATATACTGGGTACAAATAATAATACATAAATATTATTATATGGGGAACTTCCGAGGCGATAATAGGGAATAATAGAACAAAGAAGTATGTGTTAGCACTCGGAAAAATTGACAGACAAACAACAATAGAAAAAAACGAAGAACAATATATGGTCCGAAGTGGGATCGAACCCGTACTCAGTGGCACCGCGCCTTGCCACGAGAAGCCGAACGCTTGGTACACTGCCACGCAGCCAACTAAAAAATTGGCTATTGCAGTAGTGTCTTCCACGAAAGGCGATCTCAATGACTATAGCATAGGGTAACGATCACAGACCGGAAATAAATTGTATATTAGTACTTTCCTATTAATGCAAGTATCTCCCAGTAGGGCTGAATACTTGTGTTGTAGACAAACATTTATTGGACGAAACAGCACGAATAGTAGTTCCCAGTTTATATACTGGGTACAAATAATAATACATAAATATTATTATATGGGGAACTTCCGAGGCGATAATAGGGAATAATAGAACAAAGAAGTATGTGTTAGCACTCGGAAAAATTGACAGACAAACAACAATAGAAAAAAACGAAGAACAATATATGGTCCGAAGTGGGATCGAACCCGTACTCAGTGGCACCGCGCCTTGCCACGAGAAGCCGAACGCTTGGTACACTGCCACGCAGCCAACTAAAAAATTGGCTATTGCAGTAGTGTCTTCCACGAAAGGCGATCTCAATGACTATAGCATAGGGTAACGATCACAGACCGGAAATAAATTGTATATTAGTACTTTCCTATTAATGCAAGTATCTCCCAGTAGGGCTGAATACTTGTGTTGTAGACAAACATTTATTGGACGAAACAGCACGAATAGTAGTTCCCAGTTTATATACTGGGTACAAATAATAATACATAAATATTATTATATGGGGAACTTCCGAGGCGATAATAGGGAATAATAGAACAAAGAAGTATGTGTTAGCACTCGGAAAAATTGACAGACAAACAACAATAGAAAAAAACGAAGAACAATATATGGTCCGAAGTGGGATCGAACCCGTACTCAGTGGCACCGCGCCTTGCCACGAGAAGCCGAACGCTTGGTACACTGCCACGCAGCCAACTAAAAAATTGGCTATTGCAGTAGTGTCTTCCACGAAAGGCGATCTCAATGACTATAGCATAGGGTAACGATCACAGACCGGAAATAAATTGTATATTAGTACTTTCCTATTAATGCAAGTATCTCCCAGTAGGGCTGAATACTTGTGTTGTAGACAAACATTTATTGGACGAAACAGCACGAATAGTAGTTCCCAGTTTATATACTGGGTACAAATAATAATACATAAATATTATTATATGGGGAACTTCCGAGGCGATAATAGGGAATAATAGAACAAAGAAGTATGTGTTAGCACTCGGAAAAATTGACAGACAAACAACAATAGAAAAAAACGAAGAACAATATATGGTCCGAAGTGGGATCGAACCCGTACTCAGTGGCACCGCGCCTTGCCACGAGAAGCCGAACGCTTGGTACACTGCCACGCAGCCAACTAAAAAATTGGCTATTGCAGTAGTGTCTTCCACGAAAGGCGATCTCAATGACTATAGCATAGGGTAACGATCACAGACCGGAAATAAATTGTATATTTGTACTTTCCTATTAATGCAAGTATCTCCCAGTAGGGCTGAATACTTGTGTTGTAGACAAACATTTATTGGACGAAACAGCACGAATAGTAGTTCCCAGTTTATATACTGGGTACAAATAATAATACATAAATATTATTATATGGGGAACTTCCGAGGCGATAATAGGGAATAATAGAACAAAGAAGTATGTGTTAGCACTCGGAAAAATTGACAGACAAACAACAATAGAAAAAAACGAAGAACAATATATGGTCCGAAGTGGGATCGAACCCGTACTCAGTGGCACCGCGCCTTGCCACGAGAAGCCGAACGCTTGGTACACTGCCACGCAGCCAACTAAAAAATTGGCTATTGCAGTAGTGTCTTCCACGAAAGGCGATCTCAATGACTATAGCATAGGGTAACGATCACAGACCGGAAATAAATTGTATATTAGTACTTTCCTATTAATGCAAGTATCTCCCAGTAGGGCTGAATACTTGTGTTGTAGACAAACATTTATTGGACGAAACAGCACGAATAGTAGTTCCCAGTTTATATACTGGGTACAAATAATAATACATAAATATTATTATATGGGGAACTTCCGAGGCGATAATAGGGAATAATAGAACAAAGAAGTATGTGTTAGCACTCGGAAAAATGACAGACAAACAACAATAGAAAAAAACGAAGAACAATATATGGTCCGAAGTGGGATCGAACCCGTACTCAGTGGCACCGCGCCTTGCCACGAGAAGCCGAACGCTTGGTACACTGCCACGCAGCCAACTAAAAAATTGGCTATTGCAGTAGTGTCTTCCACGAAAGGCGATCTCAATGACTATAGCATAGGGTAACGATCACAGACCGGAAATAAATTGTATATTAGTACTTTCCTATTAATGCAAGTATCTCCCAGTAGGGCTGAATACTTGTGTTGTAGACAAACATTTATTGGACGAAACAGCACGAATAGTAGTTCCCAGTTTATATACTGGGTACAAATAATAATACATAAATATTATTATATGGGGAACTTCCGAGGCGATAATAGGGAATAATAGAACAAAGAAGTATGTGTTAGCACTCGGAAAAATTGACAGACAAACAACAATAGAAAAAAACGAAGAACAATATATGGTCCGAAGTGGGATCGAACCCGTACTCAGTGGCACCGCGCCTTGCCACGAGAAGCCGAACGCTTGGTACACTGCCACGCAGCCAACTAAAAAATTGGCTATTGCAGTAGTGTCTTCCACGAAAGGCGATCTCAATGACTATAGCATAGGGTAACGATCACAGACCGGAAATAAATTGTATATTGTACTTTCCTATTAATGCAAGTATCTCCCAGTAGGGCTGAATACTTGTGTTGTAGACAAACATTTATTGGACGAAACAGCACGAATAGTAGTTCCCAGTTTATATACTGGGTACAAATAATAATACATAAATATTATTATATGGGGAACTTCCGAGGCGATAATAGGGAATAATAGAACAAAGAAGTATGTGTTAGCACTCGGAAAAATTGACAGAC
Source organism: Megaustenia siamemsis (assembly GCA_032433765.1). Classification (NCBI taxonomy): domain Eukaryota; kingdom Metazoa; phylum Mollusca; class Gastropoda; order Stylommatophora; family Ariophantidae; genus Megaustenia; species Megaustenia siamemsis. Next base: position 61,076,743 of record JAVIAB010000008.1, read on the forward strand.
AAACAACAATAGAAAAAAACGAAGAACAATATATGGTCCGAAGTGGGATCGAACCCGTACTCAGTGGCACCGCGCCTTGCCACGAGAAGCCGAACGCTTGGTACACTGCCACGCAGCCAACTAAAAAATTGGCTATTGCAGTAGTGTCTTCCACGAAAGGCGATCTCAATGACTATAGCATAGGGTAACGATCACAGACCGGAAATAAATTGTATATTAGTACTTTCCTATTAATGCAAGTATCTCCCAGTAGGGCTGAATACTTGTGTTGTAGACAAACATTTATTGGACGAAACAGCACGAATAGTAGTTCCCAGTTTATATACTGGGTACAAATAATAATACATAAATATTATTATATGGGGAACTTCCGAGGCGATAATAGGGAATAATAGAACAAAGAAGTATGTGTTAGCACTCGGAAAAATTGACAGACAAACAACAATAGAAAAAAACGAAGAACAATATATGGTCCGAAGTGGGATCGAACCCGTACTCAGTGGCACCGCGCCTTGCCACGAGAAGCCGAACGCTTGGTACACTGCCACGCAGCCAACTAAAAAATTGGCTATTGCAGTAGTGTCTTCCACGAAAGGCGATCTCAATGACTATAGCATAGGGTAACGATCACAGACCGGAAATAAATTGTATATTTGTACTTTCCTATTAATGCAAGTATCTCCCAGTAGGGCTGAATACTTGTGTTGTAGACAAACATTTATTGGACGAAACAGCACGAATAGTAGTTCCCAGTTTATATACTGGGTACAAATAATAATACATAAATATTATTATATGGGGAACTTCCGAGGCGATAATAGGGAATAATAGAACAAAGAAGTATGTGTTAGCACTCGGAAAAATTGACAGACAAACAACAATAGAAAAAAACGAAGAACAATATATGGTCCGAAGTGGGATCGAACCCGTACTCAGTGGCACCGCGCCTTGCCACGAGAAGCCGAACGCTTGGTACACTGCCACGCAGCCAACTAAAAAATTGGCTATTGCAGTAGTGTCTTCACGAAAGGCGATCTCAATGACTATAGCATAGGGTAACGATCACAGACCGGAAATAAATTGTATATTTGTACTTTCCTATTAATGCAAGTATCTCCCAGTAGGGCTGAATACTTGTGTTGTAGACAAACATTTATTGGACGAAACAGCACGAATAGTAGTTCCCAGTTTATATACTGGGTACAAATAATAATACATAAATATTATTATATGGGGAACTTCCGAGGCGATAATAGGGAATAATAGAACAAAGAAGTATGTGTTAGCACTCGGAAAAATTGACAGACAAACAACAATAGAAAAAAACGAAGAACAATATATGGTCCGAAGTGGGATCGAACCCGTACTCAGTGGCACCGCGCCTTGCCACGAGAAGCCGAACGCTTGGTACACTGCCACGCAGCCAACTAAAAAATTGGCTATTGCAGTAGTGTCTTCCACGAAAGGCGATCTCAATGACTATAGCATAGGGTAACGATCACAGACCGGAAATAAATTGTATATTTGTACTTTCCTATTAATGCAAGTATCTCCCAGTAGGGCTGAATACTTGTGTTGTAGACAAACATTTATTGGACGAAACAGCACGAATAGTAGTTCCCAGTTTATATACTGGGTACAAATAATAATACATAAATATTATTATATGGGGAACTTCCGAGGCGATAATAGGGAATAATAGAACAAAGAAGTATGTGTTAGCACTCGGAAAAATTGACAGACAAACAACAATAGAAAAAAAACGAAGAACAATATATGGTCCGAAGTGGGATCGAACCCGTACTCAGTGGCACCGCGCCTTGCCACGAGAAGCCGAACGCTTGGTACACTGCCACGCAGCCAACTAAAAAATTGGCTATTGCAGTAGTGTCTTCCACGAAAGGCGATCTCAATGACTATAGCATAGGGTAACGATCACAGACCGGAAATAAATTGTATATTTGTACTTTCCTATTAATGCAAGTATCTCCCAGTAGGGCTGAATACTTGTGTTGTAGACAAACATTTATTGGACGAAACAGCACGAATAGTAGTTCCCAGTTTATATACTGGGTACAAATAATAATACATAAATATTATTATATGGGGAACTTCCGAGGCGATAATAGGGAATAATAGAACAAAGAAGTATGTGTTAGCACTCGGAAAAATTGACAGACAAACAACAATAGAAAAAAACGAAGAACAATATATGGTCCGAAGTGGGATCGAACCCGTACTCAGTGGCACCGCGCCTTGCCACGAGAAGCCGAACGCTTGGTACACTGCCACGCAGCCAACTAAAAAATTGGCTATTGCAGTAGTGTCTTCCACGAAAGGCGATCTCAATGACTATAGCATAGGGTAACGATCACAGACCGGAAATAAATTGTATATTTGTACTTTCCTATTAATGCAAGTATCTCCCAGTAGGGCTGAATACTTGTGTTGTAGACAAACATTTATTGGACGAAACAGCACGAATAGTAGTTCCCAGTGGTTATATACTGGGTACAAATAATAATACATAAATATTATTATATGGGGAACTTCCGAGGCGATAATAGGGAATAATAGAACAAAGAAGTATGTGTTAGCACTCGGAAAAATTGACAGACAAAACAATAGAAAAAAAAGATATATGGTCCGAAGTGGGATCGAACCCGTACTCAGTGGCACCGCGCCTTGCCACGAGAAGCCGAACGCTTGGTACACTGCCACGCAGCCAACTAAAAAATTGGCTATTGCAGTAGTGTCTTCCACGAAAGGCGATCTCAATGACTATAGCATAGGGTAACGATCACAGACCGGAAATAAATTGTATATTTGTACTTTCCTATTAATGCAAGTATCTCCCAGTAGGGCTGAATACTTGTGTTGTAGACAAACATTTATTGGACGAAACAGCACGAATAGTAGTTCCCAGTTTATATACTGGGTACAAATAATAATACATAAATATTATTATATGGGGAACTTCCGAGGCGATAATAGGGAATAATAGAACAAAGAAGTATGTGTTAGCACTCGGAAAAATTGACAGACAAACAACAATAGAAAAAAACGAAGAACAATATATGGTCCGAAGTGGGATCGAACCCGTACTCAGTGGCACCGCGCCTTGCCACGAGAAGCCGAACGCTTGGTACACTGCCACGCAGCCAACTAAAAAATTGGCTATTGCAGTAGTGTCTTCCACGAAAGGCGATCTCAATGACTATAGCATAGGGTAACGATCACAGACCGGAAATAAATTGTATATTTGTACTTTCCTATTAATGCAAGTATCTCCCAGTAGGGCTGAATACTTGTGTTGTAGACAAACATTTATTGGACGAAACAGCACGAATAGTAGTTCCCAGTTTATATACTGGGTACAAATAATAATACATAAATATTATTATATGGGGAACTTCCGAGGCGATAATAGGGAATAATAGAACAAAGAAGTATGTGTTAGCACTCGGAAAAATTGACAGACAAACAACAATAGAAAAAAACGAAGAACAATATATGGTCCGAAGTGGGATCGAACCCGTACTCAGTGGCACCGCGCCTTGCCACGAGAAGCCGAACGCTTGGTACACTGCCACGCAGCCAACTAAAAAATTGCTATTGCAGTAGTGTCTTCCACGAATGCGATCTCAATGATATAGCATAGGGTAACGATCACAGACCGGAAATAAATTGTATATTTGTACTCCTATTAATGCAAGTATCTCCAGTAGGGCTGAATACTTGTGTTGTAGACAAACATTTATTGGACGAAACAGCACGAATAGTAGTTCCAGTGTTTATATACTGGGTACAAATAATAATACATAAATATTATTATATGGGGAACTTCCGAGGCGATAATAGGGAATAATAGAACAAAGAAGTATGTGTTAGCACTCGGAAAAATTGACAGACAAACAACAATAGAAAAAAACGAAGAACAATATATGGTCCGAAGTGGGATCGAACCCGTACTCAGTGGCACCGCGCCTTGCCACGAGAAGCCGAACGCTTGGTACACGCACGCAGCCAACTAAAAAATGGCTATTGCAGTAGTGTCTTCCACGAAAGGCGATCTCAATGACTATAGCATAGGGTAACGATCACCAGACCGGAAATAAATTGTATATTTGTACTTTCCTATTAATGCAAGTATTCCCAGTAGGGCTGAATACTGTGTTGTAGACAAACATTTATTGGACGAAACAGCACGAATAGTAGTTCCCAGTTTATATACTGGGTACAAATAATAATACATAAATATTATTATATGGGGAACTTCCGAGGCGATAATAGGGAATAATAGAACAAAGAAGTATGTGTTAGCACTCGAAAATGACAGACAAACAAACAATAGAAAAAAACGAAGAACAATATATGGTCCGAAGTGGGATCGAACCCGTACTCAGTGGCACCGCCAATAGCCAATTTTTTAGTTGGCTGCGTGCAGAGGTACCAAGCGTTCGGCTTCTCGTGGCAAGGCGCGGTGCACTGAGTAAGGGTTCGATCCCACTTCGGACCATATATTGTTCTTTGTTTTTTTCTATTGTTGTTTGTCTGTCAATTTCCGAGTGCTAACACATACTTCTTTGTTCTATTATTCCCTATTATCGCCTCGGAAGTTCCCCATATAATAATATTTATGTATTATTATTTGTACCCAGTATATAAACTGGGAACTACTATTCGTGCTGTTTCGTCCAATAAATGTTGTCTACAACACAAGTATTCAGCCCTACTGGGAGATACTTGCATTAATAGGAAAGTACAATATACAATTTATTTCCGGTCTGTGATCGTTACCCTATGCTATAGTCATTGAGATCGCCTTCGTGGAAGACACTACTGCAATAGCCAATTTTTAGTTGGCTGCGTGCAGTGTACCAAGCGTTCGGCTTCTCGTGGCAAGGCGCGGTGCCACTGAGTACGGGTTCGATCCCACTTCGGACCATATATTGTTCTTCGTTTTTTTCTATTGTTGTTTGTCTGTCATTTTTCCGAGTGCTAACACATACTTCTTTGTTCTATTATTCCCTATTATCGCCTCGGAAGTTCCCCATATAATAATATTTATGTATTATTATTTGTACCAGTATATAAACTGGGAACTACTATTCGTGCTGTTTCGTCCAATAAATGTTTGTCTACAACACAAGTATTCAGCCCTACTGGGAGATACTTGCATTAATAGGAAAGTACAAATATACAATTTATTTCCGGTCTGTGATCGTTACCCTATGCTATAGTCATTGAGATCGCCTTTCGTGGAGACACTACTGCAATAGCCATTTTTTAGTTGGCTGCGTGGCAGTGTACCAAGCGTTCGGCTTCTCGTGGCAAGGCGCGGTGCCACTGAGTACGGGTTCGATCCCACTTCGGACCATATATTGTTCTTTTTTTTCTATTGTTGTTTGTCTGTCAATTTTTCCGAGTGCTAACACATACTTCTTTGTTCTATTATTCCCTATTATCGCCTCGGAAGTTCCCCATATAAAATATTATGTATTATTATTTGTACCCAGTATATAAACTGGGAACTACTATTCGTGCTGTTTCGTCCAATAAATGTTTGTCTACAACACAAGTATTCAGCCCTACTGGGAGATACTTGCATTAATAGGAAAGTACAAATATACAATTTATTTCCGGTCTGTGATCGTTACCCTATGCTATAGTCATTGAGAACGCCTTTCGTGTAAGACACTACTGCAATAGCCAATTTTTAGTTGGCTGCGGGTGCAGTGTACCAAGCGTTCGGCTTCTCGTGGCAAGGCGCGGTGCCACTGAGTACGGGTTCGATCCACTTCGGACCATATATTGTTCTTCGTTTTTTTCTATTGTTGTTTGTCTGTCAATTTTTCCGAGTGCTAACACTACTTCTTTGTTCTATTATCCCTATTATCGCCTCGGAAGTTCCCCATAATAATATTTATGTATTATTATTTGTACCCAGTATATAAACTGGGAACTACTATTCGTGCTGTTTCGTCCAATAAATGTTTGTCTACAACACAAGTATTCAGCCCTACTGGGAGATACTTGCATTAATAGGAAAGTACAAATATACAATTTATTTCCGGTCTGTGATCGTTACCCTATGCTATAGTCATGAGATCGCCTTCGTGGAAGACACTACTGCAATAGCCAATTTTTTAGTTGGCTGCGTGGCAGTGTACCAAGCGTTCGGCTTCTCGTGGCAAGGCGCGGTGCCACTGAGTACGGGTTCGATCCCACTTCGGACCATATATTGTTCTTCGTTTTTTTCTATTGTTGTTTGTCTGTCAATTTTTCCGAGTGCTAACACATACTTCTTTGTTCTATTATCCCTATTATCCCTCGGAAGTTCCCCATATAATAATATTTATGTATTATTATTTTGTACCCAGTATATAAACTGGGAAACTACTATTCGTGCTGTTTCGTCCAATAAATGTTTGTCTACAACACAAGTATTCAGCCCTACTGGGAGATACTTGCATAATAGGAGAAAGTACTAATATACAATTTATTTCCGGTCTGTGATCGTTACCCTATGCTATAGTCATTGAGATCGCCTTCGTGGAAGACACTACTGCAATAGCCAATTTTTTAGTTGGCTGCGTGGCAGTGTACCAAGCGTTCGGCTTCTCGTGGGCAAGGCGCCGGTGCCACTGAGTACGGGTTCGATCCCACTTCGGACCATATATTGTTCTTCGTTTTTTTCTATTGTTTGTCTGTCAATTTTTCCGAGTGCTAACACATACTTCTTTGTTCTATTATTCCCTATTATCGCCTCGGAAGTTCCCCATATAATAATATTTATGTATTATTATTTGTACCCAGTATATAATCACTGGGAACTACTATTCGTGCTGTTTCGTCCAATAAATGTTGTCTACAACACAAGTATTCAGCCTACTGGGAGATACTTGCATTAATAGGAAAGTATAATATACAATTATTTCGGTCTGTGATCGTTACCCTATGCTATAGTCATTGAGATCGCCTTTCGTGGAAAGACACTACTGCAATAGCCATTTTTTAGTTGGCTGCGTGTAGGTACCAAGCGTTCGGCTTCTCGTGGCAAGGCGCGGTGCCACTGAGTAGGGTTCGATCCCACTTCGGACATATATTGTTCTTCGTTTTTTCTAGTGTTGTTTGCTGTCAATTTTCCGAGTGCTAACACATACTTCTTTGTTCTATTATTCCCTATTATCGCCTCGGAAGTTCCCCAGATATAATATTTATGTATTATTATTTGTACCCAGTGTATATAAATGGGAACTACTATTCGTGCTGTTTCGTCCAATAAATGTTTGTCTACAACACAAGTATTCAGCCCTACTGGGAGATACTTGCA